>WPIO01000081.1:855000-1180000 GCA_009760855.2 Cristatella mucedo
AACTATCGGCACTCAGCAGCAGCTGTGGTCGTGGCATTTTCCTGAATTACCTCTCGGCAGCTCGTTCACCTCGGCTCGAGATCCGGTCTGGCCACCGTGGAATGTCGTCTCTTGGAACTCTTGCCTGGCTCTCGTTATGTTCCCAAGGCCTGGCTTCAAACGATGCTGCCTCACACGATGTTGCCTCCCCCACACGATGCTGGCTCAATCGTGATGTTCTTGTGCAGCTTTGGCACAACCGCTTGGCTACGTAGTCTGAGTGTGTGGCAGCTGCTGCAGCTTCGTGGCCCTGGCAGCTGCTGCCACGAAGGCTCCGAGCCTTCTATCTCCCTCCAGACACTTGAGCAGCATGCAAGTGCGACGGGGGGGGGGGGGGGGGGGGGGGAAGCTCAGTGTCAGCTCATCTCTCGAGGAACCGCATCTGTGTGCCTTTGTCGACGTGCTCTGCAAATTGGGGCAGACCTTCCGACGAGGAGCCATCTAATCGCGCCCGCTCGGCAAGAACTCTTTACCGCTGAATGTGAACGGCATTGACGACATGTCCGCTTGGACATGGCCGAGGAGGCCGCCGTGCAAAGGCTCACGTGGCTTCTGGCTCACGGTGGGCTGCTGCTCCCGATGCCTGCACATGCGTCCCGCCTTTGCTTGCTCGCTGTCGCCTCCGACCCGGTTATGAATAGGGTGCTTGACCGCGAGCGATTGCAACTGCCCCAGGGTGACGGGGGGGAGGGGGGCCGTGGTGCCGAACAAGTCGGCCGTGCATGTGCTGCCTATATTTCCTTTGCTAGAAAGACCGCGTCCATTGCGACGTCGTGGACAAACGAACGGCACCCCCTCGCTTGGTAACTAGGCTGCCGAGCGATGGTTTCTCATCTGCCGAGTGACTTCGTGACTTCCGAGCCATGACGCCCGAGTCGGTGCAATCGTTCGAGAGTAGGCTGGCTTCTCCCTGCCGGGAGACGGTCGCAAGACGGTCATAATTTATAAGACAGCACCCGCCCTCCTGTCCCAACGGAACCAAGGAGAGCACTCTGCACAGAGCGAGCGCTCTCTTTGTTTTGTGCCGGCAGTTGCTCTCACGAGGAGCAGCCGTGTACGTTCCCGGCTGCTTGTTTAGAGGAGTGGAGGAGAGCAGTATGATAATTAGCCCACCCACCCGAGCCCGGGTAGAGCTAGGAGCTGCCCCTATTGAGGGCAGCAAGGAGAAGTCAGCCGCAAGCTCTAATCAGTCCTCATTAGCCGATTGGAAACGTATGTGCAAACCGGTGATGGATAGATGCAGAACCGTACGACCATGCTTCCTTTACAGCATTCATAAAGTGCCCAGAAAGCTTCCAAGTCCTCTGAGGAGGCTGTGCAAATGTAATGTTGTTATTATTAATATTATTGTTAATACCTAGCTACCCGAGATGCCAGCCATTTTCATATGGGGGGGGGGTCCTCTGATGACCGAGCCTCTGGGCCACCACCTCAGCAAGCCTTCCTAGCTCCATATACGGCTGCAGACAGGTGCTGCTGCCACTTCGACCTGGTTCTGCTTGATGTTGCATCACGGGTCTCACTGTTTCAGCCTAATTTAGTGACTTGCAGGGATGGTGCCACGTGCTGAAGGGGAGGGGTGGCAGGCAAGCTGACAAGATGCCTGTCCTTGATGGCTGACCTCCCACTGTCACCCGTACCGATCACCCTGTCGACGACCGACCGGCCAGGATCAGAGACCTGCTGGTAGCTTCAGCAGTCTCCAGCTTCGGGGGAGGGGCCAGTCTGCACCTACAGCCTCACCACCACCAACACATGCTCAGCGCCCCCACCCCGGTTGAATGCCGATGGGGAGTGGCCGATGGCACGGGCACATGCCGGCCGGCCGCTACGCTAGAGTGCCGGGCAGCCAACCGCTAGCGAGCAAGTCGTCTGCTCGGGCAGCCACTCGGCGCTCTGTCACTCAGACGGAGGAGGCGGAGGAGCAGCTCTTGCTAGCGGCCTCTGTCCTGCCCCCGCCCGCCCGCTTCTTCTGCCGCAGAGCACGGCATTCGCAAGCTGCTCAGCCAGCCGTGCAGCGGCAGCAGCAGCAGCAGCTCGGTCGGCCGACCAGCAGACGGCGGCGGCGATACGCCACCCACCATGTCGAAGCCAGGGCCCCGCCCGCCCTTCGCAGCCGCATCCGAGCCGCCTCGAGGGGCTGCTGCTGCCGAAGCAGCCGCTGCCAACGCAGCAGCGGCGGCCCCCGCCGGCCGTGGCAGCAGTGGGGGTGCTCGAACGATGAACTTTCACCCTGCCACCAAGGCGCCGAGCAAAGGTGGCAGCGTGTGGGAGTTCGACCAGCGTGAGTAGCACTTCCCTTCGTCTTGCTGCCGCCGCTGCCGCTGCCCGTCAGAGCTGGCTGGGCCGTCGCACTTGCGCAGCCGGCCCAGCCAGCCAGCTAGCCAGACGTAAGCTTGCCGCTTCTGCCCCAGTGCTTGTCGTGCACGTCGCACTTCGTCGGCCGAAGGCCCTCGGAAGGCTTCCTAGAGTCCGTTGATGAGGTGCGGGTCGAGGCGTGTGCTTGCCGCATGTTGGCCTAGCGGATTACTCGTTCCGTGAGAGCGGCTGCTTCGGGTGCCTGGTGCCTTCTGGCTGCCTCAGCAGCCGCGGTGGCAGCTCGCTCCGTGCGAAGGCAATGGGTGAAGGGGAGGGGCACCGGCATTCTGGTCCATTCACTTGTAACGTGTTGCGGTCGCCTGTTGATTGCACAAGCTGTTTGCACGGTTGGCCCGTGTGTGATGCCTGCTCGGCCATCTTGATGCGCGGTCGCAGGAGTTGCTCTGTGGCGGGAGTGCCCTGCTGCCGCCAAAAGCTGCCACCCATCTCTCGGTCGCCTGTCGCTGCCTGAGTGTCGTCTGCCAGACCTTCGTTCCCTTGTCCATTCTGCGACTCGGTGACGACGGCAGTCCAGACATTAATCTTACTGCCCCCTTAGTCTTTCCCCGAATGGAAGCACGCTTTATAATGTGGCCATCAAGCGCGCATGTAGCTGCCGAGGAGCACGCACCGATCGATCTGAGGCTCGTGCGAGCTGTTCATCGTCCCTTTGATAATTATAATTAGTTTAGCTGATTAAACTACCTTTGCTTATAAATCGGCAGAAGGGTCTGTTTGATTGTGGCAATCGCAATCGGCATCGCCATCGCACTGTAAGACGAAGCATTGCAGAAAAGCGTTGCCAGGAGACGGATAGGCCGAGGCAGCGAGCGCAGTCGCAGTGCATGTCACGTCGGCACGAGCGGAAAAACAACGGGCTCTGTGTGATAAAAGGCTGAGCAGCTGTAGCTGGATGTCACCTGGATGGCTCCGTGAGCGCTCGGTGCTGCAGCCGTTCGTCTGCTTGAGCTCCTGCTTGAGCGGCTTGTTGCGTGCGCTCGGCTGCAGGCTATGGAGGACTCAGCATATCCGTGGAGGGGCCGAGCAAGGCCGAGATCGACTGCAAAGACCAGGCCGACGGTTCATGCCTCGTGAGCTACAAGCCCACCGAACCCGGCTCGTACGTCATCAACATCAAGTTCGCCGACGAGCACGTGCCTGGTACATCCTCGGCGCGAACCGGACGCACCTCTGGGCTGGACCCCTCTGTAGCTGCTCCTCCCCTCTAAGATTCTGCTTCGCTTTGCTTTAGTGGTGGCGATCCGCTCTCTCTTCTCTCTCCCCTGTCTCTCTCTCAGTCATCAATTAATCAATCAATCAATCAATCTACCTGTCTGTCTCTACCTGTCTGTCTCTGTCTGCCTGCCTGCCTGCCTGCCTGCCTGTCTGTCTGTCTATCTGTCTATGTATCTGTCTCCCCCAATTTCCCTCTTCCACTTTCCTTTTCGTCGCCTGTTCCTATCTGATTTGTCTCCCCTTCCTTGCTCCCTGCTCTTCAGTAACTCTGAAACGAAACTCTGAAACTCTGTAACGCTGAGCGAGCGAGGGCAGCTACAGCTGTTCGTCCGTTGGTTGGCAGGTTGCCTCTCCTTCAGCTTGTGTTTCTGCTCTTGCAGGCAGCCCGTTCACCTGCAAGATTGGTGGCATGTCGAGTGCCAAGCAGAGGGAGGAGTTGACGCGTCAGCAACGAGCCTTGGACGTCACGCACGTAGGCAGCATTTGTGAGGTCAATCTCAAAGTGCCAGGTAATTTGGCATCTCCAATGTTGTCTGTCTGTCTCTCTCTCTCTCTCTCTCCCCTCTCTCTCTCTCTCTCTCTCTCTCTCTCTCTCTCTCTCTCTCTCTCTCTCTCTCTCTCTCTCTCTCTCCCTTCGTCTTTCCCCCTTCTCTCTCACGTTCTCACTTTCCTATCGTTGGCTTTCCGTCGCCTGCCGGTGCTGCCCTGTCAGTTGTCTCCCCATGGTGCCTGCACGTCCCGGCATCCTAGCTGCTGCCTCATCTTTCTCACGCCTCTCGTCGCTGCTCCCACCCAGGCTCCGACCCGATGGACATGGTGGCATCGGTGACGTCGCCGTCGGGCGCCACCGAGCTGTGCGACATCATCGACCAGCGCACCGATCTGTACACGATCAAGTTCGTGCCCAAGGAGATGGGCGTGCACACTGTCAGCGTCAAGCACAAGGCCACGCACGTGCCCGGAAGCCCGTTCCAGTTCACCGTCGGCCCGATCACGGACGGCGGCGCTCACCGCGTGCGAGCCGCCGGACCAGGCCTCGAGCGAGGCGAGGTGGACGTGAACAACGAGTTCAACGTGTACACGCGCGAGGCCGGCGCCGGAGGGCTGGCCATCAGCGTCGAAGGCCCGAGCAAGGCCGACATCCACTTCGAGGACAAGCACGACGGCTCGTGCGTTGTCGGCTACACGTGCACCGAACCAGGTGCGCGCCGGCACCGCGCGCACGCCTTTGCCGTCGTCTGCCTGCCTCTGTCCGCCGCGTCCTTCGAACGCGTCGAGTCGGCTGCTGCAGCAGCAGCAGCAGTTCGCGAGTTCGGCGTGTCACTCTGCCGTTGCTGTCGTGTAGGAGAGTATGTCGTGTCGATCAAGTTCAACGACCAGCACATCCCCGACTCGCCTTTCCGTGTGCCCGTCATGCCGCACTCGGGCGACGCCCGAAAACTCACCGTGCAGAGCCTGCAGCAGAAGGGATTGGAGGTGTGTGTGCTGCCTGCACAGTTCCAGCAGCAGCAGCAGCGAGACCGTCCCCCTGCAAACTCCCCTGTACCGCAGGGGGGTGGGGAGGGGAGGGGGAGGAGCCGACCGGGGCCGGACTGCAGCCGAGTGCTAACCTGGGCGTCGTCCGGGGCTGTAGCATTCTCCTCGGCAGGCTATTATTACACATCCCGGTCGCTCCGGTTTTGACCGGTGAGGCCGTGTTTGCTCGAAGCAGCAGCGCAGCCAGACAGCCAGCGTCTGCCAGACGCCAGCATTCTTTGCTACGGCTCAGACGGCCGTCGTTCCTATCGATGTGGCCCAGTTTGTGTCGACGGGCTTAGATACGGATGGTTTGAGGGACCGGGCAGCACTGAGCTAATTTGCAGACTTGCTGCTGCCTTCTGGCAGCCATCAAAGGCACCAAGCATCTCAACCCTTTTGCCTGTTATTCAATTACGCGGCTTATCCCAACACCTCCGTCGATGAGGTGGAGCAAATTAGTGCGAAACTGCTGCAGCTGCATCAGCAAAACAGCCGCAGCTTGTAGCTTGATACTTCACTGCACTGTCGTCTTTTTAAAAATAGTTGCACAGGTATAGCTGCTTAGCTCGACCGTGTATATTCGTTCGGAAGCGCTGAGGTTGCAGTTAGTACTCAACTTGAACGTGTGCGACGACATGCACGTGACTCTTACCGTGCGCTGGCTTCGATCTTCACTTCGACCAGGCAACAACAACGGCAACAACAACCAGGCAACAAGCCTTGTCCATGTCGATCTCTTCGGTGTAGCTGTACAATATTCGTGGACTCTTAACATAAAATCGCCAAATTGACCTCGCTGTAGCATGTACAGCATGAGTACTTGACGTCAACGAAGAAGCTAACGCACAAGCTTACAATCACTAGCCGCATAATTCCCTCCGGTAAAAGAATTCGCCGTGCTTGTCGAGTGCACATGGAACTTTGCTGCATCGTGCTTTGGTCTGCTTTAGCTCAGCCCCGCCTTCCCTCTCGTGAGCGCCACGTGGCAACAGCTAGGTCTTCACGACCCAGGTCGTGTGTTCGAGTCCTGCAGCGGATGATCCACTGGCACTGCAAGCAGTGGTGATAGCCGTAGAGGCTCTTCTGCCACTATACAAACGAGGCAGTTGAATCAGAGATGAACCAGGCGACCGACTGCCGTGACACGGGCGGTTGTGGGTCGACCACCAAATGCTTCTCGGCCAGGCTGGACTGTGCATGTATTCACTCTTTGTCTCCAGCTCACATGCGCTGACACGTACACCGAGTCTTTTCCGCCTTGTGCATCCCGCTAACTAGCTAGCTGGCTGGCTCGGCAGCACTGTCAATGACTTCGTCCGAGTGGTACTTCCCATTGCCTCGTCAACCCGTATCATTTTCCGTGTTGCCAATACCGATGTAGCCATGTCTCTTGTGTCGGCATCCACGAGGGATCTCGGTCGCCTTGAAAAGGCCAATCGCCCTGTTGCATTCAGCGACAATTAAAAGCGCCCGCCTCCCGGTATCCGCGCCCGTTGTCACTGGCTGCCGCTCTTGTGCGCTTGCAGATCGGACGGCCGTGCGCATTCACTGTCACTTTCAACGGTGCCCAAGGGAACCTGCAGGCACATGTGATCGCCCCGTCAGGTGCCGAGGACGAGGCACTCATTCAGTCTCTGGATGACAGCGGAGGTGCGTGCGCGACCATCTTCTCACCCCGGCCCCGCCCCGCCCGCGGGGGCCCCCCGCAAGCCGGTGCCTTTTCAGAGCACAAGAAGCGCCCAGCGATGGTGCTTCCGGTTCGAGCGAGCATGTGGCACGCATCTAAAATCGGTCGCCTTGTTTCAGGACACTTTGCCATCCGATTCATTCCGCGCGAGAACGGAGTCCACTACGTGCACGTCTTGCTGAACGGCAACCACATTCGCGGCAGCCCGTTCCGAGTTCTGGTTGGCGAGAGCGACCCCGACCCCGGCCTCGTGACTGCCTTCGGAGAGGGCCTCGTCAAGGGAGAGACATGTGAGTCTGACTGCGGCGCCGCGTTTGCAGCGCTGGCGACGGCCACCGTGCGTCCTTCGCTCGAGACGACGCCGGCGATGCGGCCGCGCCAGCGAAGAACCGGAAGCTCCTCTGGCCGACGAGCTCGCTGTCTGCCGGAAGCTGCTCTGGCTCTTCGCTCGGCCGCAAGTCCGTCGTTGCCGCGCAATCGCTGAGCCGGTGTCGGCTGCCGGCCAACTGTTGCCTCCTCCGCGCGTTCTCCTTTCCGAAAGTCAAACCGGCCAAGTTCGTCGTGGCCACCGCTGGTGCCGGCGCCTCGACGCTCGCCGTCACCGTCGACGGCCCGTCCAAGGTGCAGCTGCAGGCGCACGAGGTGCCCGAAGGCTACGAGTTCACATACACGCCGACGGCGCCGGGCGACTATCTCATCGCCGTCAAGTACGGCGGCAACTGCCACATAGCCGGCAGCCCGTACAAGGCAAAGATCACGGGTCAGTCGCCGTCGCACCGGCCGGCGGCCCGTGCGCGTGCAGCGCCAGCAGCAGCAGCAGCGCGCGGTCCCGTGCGTGCGCGCGCCTCTTGCTGCGCTGAGCCTGAGCTCCGAGCTCACGTCGGCGCGTGCGCGTTTTTCTGCGGCCGCGAGCAGGAGCTGGTGAGCTGTCGCGTCGCACTGAGCATTCGCAGTGCGTCGTCGAGACGGCGAAGAAGACCACCGAGGCGGCGCGCGTGCCCAAGTTCAACTCGGACGCAAGCAAGGTGTCGTCGAAAGGGCTCGGCCTGAACAAGGCTTTCATCAACAAGAAAGCTCAGTTTACGGTCGACACGAGCCTAGCTGGTACGAGCATGGCCGTCTCTCTCTCACTGTGTGTGTGTGTGTGTGTGTGTGTGTGTGTGTTCTGTGTGTGTGTGTGTGTGTGTGCGTGCGTGTGTGTGTGTGTGTGTGTGTGTGTGTGTGTGTGTGTGTGTGTGTGTGTGTGTGTGTGTGTGTGTGTGTGTGTGTGTGTGTGTGTGTGTGTGTGTGTGTGTGTGGACAATTTATCAAGACAAGAAAAAAAAAGCGGTCGTGAAAGTATATATTATATTATATATAGTATATATTATATATATGAAAGTATATATATGTGTGTGTGTGTGTGTGTGTGTGCGTGCGTGCGTGTGTGTGTGTGTGTGTGTGTGTGTGTGTGTGTGTGCGTGCGTGCGTGCATGCATGCGGCGTATTCAACTTGCTCTAGACCTCTGCCTCGCGTCAGTGCTACTTGCCGCACACTATTGCGACCCTGCCTGCTCCCGAGGTCGCTCGGAAGCTCTCGCTCACGCGTGTTCGCGTCTGCTCTGCAGGAAACAACATGCTGTTCGTCGGCGTCATCGGACCTGTGGGCGCTCCGCCGTGCGACGAGGTCATCATCAAGAACCAGAGCGGCACCAATCAGTACAACGTGTCGTACACGGTGAAGCAAAAGGGCAAGCATCTGCTCATCGTCAAGTGGGGCGACGAGCACGTGCCGGGCAGCCCCTTCCAGATCGACGTCGTCTAGCCGGCTCTGCAGAGCAGGAGCCGCGAGCGGCGGAGTGGCGCGCGCGCCACTCCGCCGCTCGACTCGCTGCGTGCACGCTCCTTCCTTCTGGCAGGTGGCGGCATCGCCCCGATCGGGAGCGAGTGCCTTGCTTGGCTTGAGAATCTCGAATGCTGTGCTTGCTCTGCGTGGCGACGCGGCCGCCGCTGCCAGCGACGTAGCCACGGGTGCCCCCGGCGTCGGCGGCTCTGTCTGCTGTCGTGACGACCGTCGTCTGCTGGCTGCTGCTGCCGCTCCCGAATGCAGTGCCCTGGCGGCTGCTCCCGAGCGCACTGCCCGGATGCAGTCGCCCTGCGGAGTTCTGTAGGAGGGCGACATTTCATCGAGCGTGCAAAGTGCTGTCGGATCCGACCGCTTAGCTGCCGTTGGTCGTTACTTAGTCGCCTGCTGCTGCTGTCTAGGGGCAGAGCCTTGAGCTTGTGTATCGCCTTCTCATGTAGCTCTCTCTATTTTGCATTCTCATGTTGCTCCCGGTGTGTGACTTGTGCTGCTTGCCGTGGACGAACTACTTGCACGACTCGTCACGCACTGACTTAGAGCTTTTGGTTTGCGGAATACAGTTATCTAGCAGTTACACGCGGATGGAGTTGGATGCCTGAATCGTTTTATTTCAACCTAAGCCTGCATCGCGCCCGTCGAGACCGTCCTGGCTGCAGGCTGCTTTGGAAAACTGCGTTTGAGTCTGTTCACTGAATTGTGTGATCGAGCGACAGAACTTTGACGTCGATAGGCTGCTTGATGGCTAGCCGGCGGTGAGAAGTGGTATGCTGTAGCAGTCGTGACGTTCACGATAGGCAAACCTAGCTGCTAAGTTCTGCACCAACTTTAAGCATCTCACACATACAGGAAGACATGTTAGTTGTGAGTAGAGAGAAGATCTGGGCGAGTCAAGAGACGTCTAGACGCAATGACGTAGATGCGTGGAGGAGCGGGAATCCAAATTTAACGAAGGTCGTCACATGACAGATATACAGGAAGAGGCCCTTTCGAGAGCAATGCTTTCCAATTTCTGAGTAACACTAGGTTTAACACTAGGTTAGACATATCGTGTAAATTTGGCTTTATCATAATTCAATCAAAGTGTGCTGACATGCAAAGTCAGCATAAGTTGTGCAAGGTAGCTAAGATAGTTAGATGCACAGGAAGGCGACGAGTGATCACAAAGCTTTAGCTGATAGAACTCAGCTTCATTTAAGTAGCGGCAGAAGCTGCTTGAAGCAGCTTGTTGAACAAGCTGCTTCAAGCAGCTTGTTCAGCAAGCTGCTTGCGGTGGGTGGGCAATAAAGGATTGCCCACTGCTGGACTCGAATCCATGAGCTGGGTCGTGAAGAGTGAGCACATTACCTCCTGGACTAAAGACCCGGCAAAGCCGCGTTATTGGCAAAAAATGAGGGCCTACATTGTGCTTGAGGGCGATGCCACTGTCAGCGTCAAAGTAATCATAGCAGTGTGGCCGCAGGTGCTGCGGCTGTAATATCATTCTGGTATATAAGAGTTTTCCTTGATGCCGAGCGTACTGAAGTTACGTGCAGTACTTGAAAATATTTATTGACAACCCAAAGAGGTCTGTTGGCTGCCGAATGCGTACCGAAAGCCGCTTTGGCTGCGAGTGCACCACACAAAACTCTCCTGCGTAACACCCGCGTAGTCTTTGTGGCTTTGCGGAGCTACAGACGGAGATACATTACATTACTGGCACGTAATCTGCTGGTAGGTATATGTATTCGTTTAGCGCTTCGTCGCGATTAACCCACCCCGAACGTGAACGCCGGCTTCTCGCGGCGCCTGCTCAGCCCCAGCGAAAAGTACAGCAGGAGAAGCCCGTATTCAGCTTCCGCGTGCAGCGACCATGACGCTCACGCAGCTGCGAGAATGCCTCTGGAAGCCTCTGCAGCCACTCTCTGCAGCCCAGTAGTCCGCTGGAGCACTGGTCGGGAGCGCCCGCGCCCAACGATCTTAGACCAAGCGGCGGCGATAGCTGTTAAGGCTCTTCTGTTGCTATGCAAATGAGGCTGTTTAATCAGCTAATATTGACTTGCCTACCCATGGGTAGGGTTCTCGAACTTAACAACCATGGGTTTGAGTCCTGCGATCTTTCATTACTCACCGGGTGGGGAGAGAAATGCAATCTGCGAAGCCATCCAGTCACTCCATCTAAGGCGGGCGTCCAACTCGGCTTGCAGTTTCGAAGGTTAAATTAAATTTCTAAACTATTCGCTTGCACAGATTCTACCTCGTTCCTTCTTTGTTGCCGGTCGCGAAGTCGCCGTCTTTGTTGCTCGAGCCAAACGTCAGCCTTTTTGAGCTGCTTTTTTACCAGTGACAGCGAATCTAACATTCGCTGCAAGGAGTCTCGAGACGCATCGCCGCAGTACGCCGCAGTTTACTCCTTAGTTTAGCCTGGGTAAGCTGTCCACGGCGTAGGCGTGCCGGCCGCTCGACCGGCACCCGTAGAGCCAGCAGGAACTTGTCGGAGCGCTGCCGCCGCCGGGACAGCCGTCTGCAATCAGCGCGGCACGTGCCTTCGACTACCGACCGAAATATTATGTTCACTTACTAATTGTGTCTCCAGTCGCTCGCCTGCTGAACGATTCGACGCTCCTGATTCGACGCTCCTGGAGGAGCTACGAGCCGCGAGCTCGCGCTCTCACAGTTCGGAGGGGGGGTGCGAGCCACGCCAGATGGATCTCACCTCGGAGCGAGGGCGGCGCCAGCGAGGGCGGCGCCAGCGATGGCGCGGTCCTGCAAATAGAGGCGCTCGGCGCGAGAGTGTCCACTCTCCGAGGACTCGACCGACAGCGAAGACGGAAAAGCAGTGGGAGCTTTCTCGTGCGCGCGCTCGTCCCACGGGCCCGGTATTAGGAATTAGGTATTAGGAATTATTCGGTATTAGGAAGCGCGAAACCTCCGACCTCGCTAACAAGCCGCAGCTCACCGTTCGCTTTGCAAAAGTGGAGGATGGAAACGCTATTCGCTGTTCTCCTCCGTTCTCTTGTCCGTTCTCTCGCTCTCGCTCTCTCTCTCTCTCTCTCTCTCTCTCTCTCTCTGTGTCTTTTTCTCTCTTTTTTCTCTCTCTTTTTCTCTCTTTTCTCCCTCCCCTTTCTCTCTCTTTCTCTCTTTCTCTCTTTCTCTCTCTCTCTCTCTTTGTCTCTCTCTTTCTGCTACTCTTTCCATTCCCCTGCCGGCCTCTCTCAATCGGCTTCAGAGTATCCAAGCTCTATTACGAGGAGGAAGTATGTTATTCATCATCGCATCTAGTAACGCCTTGCCAATAAGCGCTGGCGGGCCTGCACGTGCGCACCCTCCTGCCGCGCCAATGAGTCGCCCCCTCGAGGCTGATAATGAACCTCGTTTAGCCGTTGACCACCGCGAACTCGACGATAGTTCCGTCCGCGGCCTTCCGTCTGGGCGTCCTTGTCGTCGTCGTCGATGACGAACGGCTACGTCGACGAGGGATGGCCGCGGTCCCATCGCCGACGACGAGGGGAGGCTGCACTCAGCTCGGCGACTTATCGCACTCTTTCAGCTCTGCTGCCTCGACTCGAATGTACCGCTGCGCGTCCTTGGCCTTAGCCATAAATCCTCAAGCATTGGGTACGGCCGTAAATTGACATCAGTGGGCGCCCAAATCAAAGAGCCGTAAATTGACCAAAGCACGAACCGTTCACGGGTTGCTGCTTCGCCGCACATGGGTCCGTTATTCGGAGCGGTGTAATGGGGTCCTCCCGATATCCACGGGCACCGCCACCAGCCTTTTCCGGCAGATTTCCGCTGGAGAACAGCGAGCTCATTCATTAGCTTTCGCGCTCTCCAGGGTCAGAGTCGTTCAGCGTGGCTAATTGGCCCCCCCCCCCGTCAGTCTTCCTGCGATTATTTTCACGGCGTTGTCCGAACCGTTTGGCACGTGCGATAGCCTAGACAGGAGGAAAACTTGCTGTCGAGCGGCAGGGGGGCGGGGATTACCTGGAGCCTTGGCCCACAACCCGGGGGGGGGCGCGGGAGGCGGCGACCCGGAAGCTGCGCACCGGAAGCTGCGGACGATGAGTTAGTTCAGCCCTCTCGCCCAAGCTCGCCGGACGCCCAACGCATCCCTCGTATTCCGGGCGGCTACCGAGCATCCAGGAAACCGGGGGGGGGGGCTGCCGCTGGGCAACCGGGGGCTTTGAGAGCGGGCGTCTGTAAGGGCGTTCCTGGCGAGAGAATCCGCCATTTTTATTAGGACTCGAAAGGCGCGAGGCGTTACTTCAGCCGATTGATGCGGCGCGTGCGCTGGAGCGAACTTTCTAGAGGGGCATGAAAAATCAAAAATTGCAAATTTTTGATTTTTCAAAATAAAAAATTATCCCAAAAAAATCAAAATTATCAAAATAAAAAAAAATACAAAATGTAAATCAAAAAATCTCCAAATGCCCTAGAGGGAGCGATCGCATTTTGATTAGCTAAAGAGGCACTTACTTTCGGACAGGTCCACGGAAGCCTGCCGAGCGGCGCGCCGAATTAGTGTCTTTCAGACACGCCGGCTTCCGGGTGGCGCCACGCTTCTTTGGCGTGAAGCTGCAGCTCCGTCTCTTCCGAATGCGGGGAGTGACGATTTTGTTAAGGAGTTAAAGAATCTTTGCGGATGGATATCGAAGAGGTGGTCTTGACCTTATGCCACTCCTTCCGACTCGCGGCTTCGCCCCGTACAGAATCCTGGCAAAGTCCTTGCCGAATCCTCGACCGCAGCGACGCCCGCCCGGACGTGACGTCGGCTATTTCGTGCTGCAATTTCCGCTTGGGGTAACGTCAAAATGCCCGCTCAATAGTAAGCTTCCATTTTCAATGGCCATCGATTCTATTTCACTGAGTCATGTGCACCGAACGTTTGTACCATGTCTGTCCCTTCATTTTCTGGCTCAACCGATCAGAACTACTTTCCCACCGGGTTAGGCGTCGTACTATAAGCTTTTCTGACTCAAATCATTCAGCTATGCCTGGAGTCCGTTGGAGATCCTCTCTTTAGTTCGTATGGTCCCAAAGCCTGGAACCCACTCCCGACTGACGTCACGATATCTCCTGACTCATCGAAATTTAAAAAGTAGCTTGAAGTGCACGTGTGTACCTACGCACGTCACAACGTCCCCTGATACGACGAAATTTTAAAAGAGGCTTGAAACGCATATGTTTATTACAGCATTCGGTGGGTCTTCGTGATTCGTTCTCCACGTGCAGGTATGCATGCTTACGCTGTGCCTGCTGCTTGCAGAAGTTACCACCAATCACTTTGTAATGCTTTCTATACAGCCTCTGTAACGTGCCTAGAAAGAGGTTTAGTCCTCCGATGGAGCTGTACAAATGTATTATTATTATTATCTGGAAGCGCTAAACAAATTTATTATTACCACGTTTTCAAAGCCGCTCACAGATCGGCTGCTCTCTGAATTCAGAGAGCCTCAGATTAGATTGATAGATTAGATAGGCAGATTATCTCTTTAGTTGAAAATTTTCTCTCGTAATCGTTAGTGACATTAAAACCCCATAACTCTATAGGCCATGCCACAGAAGACAACTATAAACATGCCAGCTCATCCTCATCAAGCCGTAGGCTAGACCAAAACATCCAAGCACATCAATGAGCATGAAAGCGTCGTCCTCGTCGTCAAGCAAACAGCCTCGACTAGATTCCTTTGTTTGCATGCCAAGATTTGCGGGACTATAAAGGACTAGAATGCAGACGGGAGGAAGTGGCTTTTAATGAGGAGCCATACCCTAAATGAGTCAAGCACAACTACTAGTTCGCTGTCAGTTATCATTGCCGGCGTGCTCCGGCATCTTACAGACGGAGATACATTACATTGTGTGAGATTCCTGGTCCAGCTTGGCTGAGGCAGCGAGCGAGTGTGTGCTGCCTGGTGCCTGCACTCGCAAATATTCGGTGTGAACGAGCACAAGCACACACACACAAACGCACGAATATGTCGTATACACGAGCACACCATAGCACAAATACCTGCGAACACAAACGATGCAGGTGCTTCCTAGATCTTTAGCTGGGGAAAATATTTACAGCAATAATACATTGGATATGGCACCCATAGAGAACTCTGTCACTTTCTATGCACTTCACATTTGCTGCAATGTAAGCACGATCGAATGGTTAGTAGTAGCATGCTCAATAAACAACAAAAATAATATAGTTCAGGGTGACAAGCACAAGGTCAGCATGCAAGTATGGCTAGTAGCAGCATGCACAGTGTCAGCACGCCCAAGCACGTAAAGGACGAATAAGACGCCGTCTCCAAAGGATTTGAGGCTTGTATGAGGTATAGGTAAACAATTAAATTCCCAAAAGCGGGTGGTACGATACTTAGCCTGTTGGGGGAGTAGATCTGATAGGTAGGCTCGAGCCAAAGAATGATGGGACCTGGAAGTGTATGACAAAACATTGAACTCAATGCGCTGTAATATAATGTAATGTATCTCCGTCTGTAATTCCACAAAGCCATAAAGACTATGTGGGCGTCACGCAGGAGAGTTTTGTATAGCGAACTCACAGCCTAAGCGGCTTTCGGTACGCACTCGGTAGCCAACAGACTTTATCTCATGCAACAAAGAGAACGTGGGAAGCATAGCTGAGTCAGGAGAGTGTTGAAGTAGCACCCTTGAGGGACTCCACAGGTGACGTCTCATGTGTGAGACCTGACCCCCACACGATACGGATTGAACACGATCAGACAAATACGATTTAAACCACGCCAGTGCCTCGTCTGCCAGACCGATCGTTGTTCTCAATCGTTCAAGTAGGACATCGTGATCAATGGTGTCGAAGGCAGCTGATAGATCTAGCAGAGCTAGGGTGGTGAAATTTCCGTCATCGATGCCACATAGAATGTCATTGTTAACACGGAGGAGAGCAGTTTCAGTGGAGCGAAGCCTCTTGAACCCCGATTACAATGTTTATGACATTTCATTATTTTCAATCTGTACAACCAGCTGCTTAGTGACACTTTTTCAAGAATCTCTGAAAAAAGGAAGACGGAAAACTGGGCAATAGCTTGCAAGTACCTCTCTATCTAATCCAGGATTTTTAAGTGTCGGTCTAACGTATGCCAATTTCAAGGACTTGGGTAGGACCCCATTTTCCAAAGCAATTAAAAATCTCGGTTATGGTAGGGCTAAGTGGCCTACCAGTGAAAACTACAGAGATGATGGTATAGGGTCTTCAGGAGACGAGCTCTTTTTACTAAACCTTATTAAGGTAGCCACATCGCATGCAGAAACCTTGGAAAACTTCTTAAGGAAGGTCACAGGTTGCGATTCCACAATTGCTTTACTCAGAGGGTGCTTTATGGAGGCACGAATGTGCACAATGCTTTTGGCAAAGAAGGCTGAAAACGTTTGCCAGCCGTTAATATCTGGGGATTCAGACCTCTCAGGATTGGCCGGTGAATTGTTTACTTTCTTATAAATCTTTTTTCGGCCCGACTGGCAGGAATTTAGTTTTCGAATTATAAAAGAAGCCCTGGCTTTTTTAGGCTTCCTGGCATAAACTTGAAGGAAGTCTTTGAAATTAACTAGATCTGCATCAGGCTCCGATTTCTCTAAACGACGTTCAAGCCTTCGCTTAACAAGGCGAATCTTTTGAAGTTTTTTTTTGCAAAGTGAAAGTAATCTCCACGACTCTGTACACGAATAGAATGAACGGTAGCATGCTTATCAAGAGCACACCTAAGTGTCATATTCACTCCATCCGTGAAGTTCTTGAGGCTGTTGGTAGAGTCTCTCTTGACTGGAAGCCAGTGCATGTCGGCAAGAAGTGGTGAGATGTGGCAACTGCGATGCTCGCGAGAGACAAGCCTGGCTGCGGAGTTTTACACTAGCTGAAGGCGTCTGATTGCACAAGCCGGTAGGTCAGCAAGCAGTGAGTTACAAAAGTCAAGACGGGATGTCACAAATGCATGGACCAATTTGGATGTAGTATCCCTGTCTAAGCAAGTCCAAATGTTAGCAATTTCATGTAGCTGAAAGGAGGCAGACTTGACTGTGGAGCTGATGCGGTCGTCTAATTAAAGGTCACTTTGAAATAACATTCAACGTGCGGATTCAATAGATAGTATGTTGGCAGAGCTGATTTTTGAGCGTTAACCTTTCCAACTTCTCAATCACACTTGGTTTGCCCATACGTAGTGAGTTGAAATCATCATATTGAGACGGGTCATCTGTGGAGTCCCTCAAAGGTCCGTCCTCGGTCCGTTGCTGTACTCCATTTATACTCAACCCCAGGGAAAAGTGATTAGGTCTCACGGAATAGGATATCACTTTTATGCTGACGATACTCAGCTGTATTTGTCATTCAAACCGTCGGAATCTGCTGTAGCAACTGATAAACGGAATGCCTGCCTTGCCGACATTCGATATTGGATGTCGGAAAAATTCTTGAAGCTAAATGAAGATAAAATTGAACTGCTGCTCATAGGACACCCTAAGCGTGTGTCTGGATTAAAAGGCTTTGATCTTCTAATAGGTTGTGCGACTGTTGTGCGACCATCACAACGTGCTCAAAATTTAGGTGTCGTTTTCGACAGCTGCCTCAATTTTAAAAGCTTCATTCAGAAGACTGCTTCTACAGCTAGCCATCACGTCTGATCCTTATCAAAGATTAAGAGCTGTCTTCCACGGTGGCTTGTAAAAGATTTAACTAGCTCCTTAGTTCTGTCTCGGCTTGATTATTGTAATTCTCTTTTGGCTGGGCTACCAAAGAAAGCAATTAGACCACTACAGCTGGCTATGAATATGGCTGCAAGGCTAGTCTTCAAGTCCCAGAGGTTTGAGCACGTGTCTCCTTTGCTGACATAGCTTGGATGGTGGCCGGTTGATCAATAGATATGGAGCAAAGTTCTTACGCTGATCCACAAGGCCTGCCACGGCTTGGCTCCTTTGTACCTAGCTGAACTGCTGCACCAGTTTCGGCCTCCTCATGCCCTCAAGTCGTATGTGGACAAAACATAGCTGTTCCATTTCTCCGCCGCTTAAGACCATTAGCGACAGAAGCTTTAGCCCTGCAGGTCCTAGACTGTGGAAATCGCTTCCACAATTCTTACTCAACGACAACTAATCTCATGCTGCCGACTATGGCTCATCCTTTTAAGTAGTCCTTAGCTGCTACTTCCATGCTACTCACTACCTCAACTGCTCTCCTGACTCAGCTATGCTTCCCACGTTCTCTTAGTTGCTTGAGACGAAGTCTGCTAGCTACCGAATGAGTACCGGAAGCCGCTTATGCTGTGAGTTCGCTATACAAAACTCTCCTGCGTGACACCCACGTAGTCTTCGTGGCTTTGTGAAGTTACAGACGGAGATACATTACATCATTATTCAATCTAAGAAAGTTAGCTGCCATCCATGTGCGGATGTCATCAATATATGCAGCAAGGGAGTTGAGAGAATTTGACGTACTCAACGGCTGGGAGGGATCAAAGCAAAATACAACTGAGTATCATCTGCATAGAAGTGAAAGCCTAGTTTGTGCTTGGCAATCACATCGGCAATAGGGAAAGTATATACCGTGAAAAGAACATGACCATTAACAGAGCCTTGAGGTATCAAATATTTCAGAGGTTCCTCGTATGATCTTTGTCCATTTACAATAATTTTCATGAGTCTCCCACTAAGATGTAATGTAATGTATCTCCGCCAGTAACTTCACAAAGTCATAAAGACCATGTGGGTGTTACGCAGGAGAGTTTTGTATTGCGCACTCACAGCCTAAGCGGCTTTCGGTACGCATTCGGTAGCCAACAGACTTTGTCTCACGCAACAAAGAGAAAGTGGGAAGCATAGCAGAGTTAGGAGAGCAGTTGAGGTAGTGAGTAGCATAGAAGTAGCAGTTCAGGACCGCTGAAAAAGATGTGCCATAGTCGGCAGTTGGAGAGTAGATAGGATCTGAACCATTGCAATGCAGTGCCAGTAATGCTCAGGCGAGATGAGGGGTGCTCAAAAAGGACTTGGTGATCGGTAGTATCAAAAGCTTTCGAAAGATCGAGCGAAACAAGCTGAGATACTCTACCCATGCCTGCATTCCCGAAGTCGGTCGTTGGACACCCAGAGCAATGCCAACTCTGTGGAGTAATTAGCTCTAAAGCCAGACGGGAACTTAAGAGCAAGGCTTGTAGTTTCAACATATGAGTTCAGCTGGTCCGCCACGACCTGTTCCAGTGTCTTTAATAGAAATGGTAGAAGGGAGACTGGACAGTAGCTGCTCAAGTTCTCTTGGTCTAGTGTCGCTTCTTTGAGAAGTGGCCTGACTACAGCTTTTTTGAAAGGTGCTGGGACATGACCTGAGGCTAATGCTATTGATGATGTTAGTTATGCATGGCAGCAGCAGATTAATGCATCGTAGGAGCAGGACAGTGGGAATAGGGTCCAGAGGATTAGTATTCTTCTTTGATTGGGTTATGAACTTCCTGACGAAGTCACTATTGGCCACCTTGAATGTATACATCAAGGTGCTGCAAGGAATTGAGAGAGATCATTCCATGGGGGAAGCAGCCATCGCAGGTATGGACTCCATGATCTTGTCTACCTTCTTGATAAAGAAGCTAGAGGAGCCATCAGCTAAATCAGCACAGCTAGGTAAGTAGCTAACAAGGGACTGGTTGCAGAGATGGTTTATTATGGACACACGCTTTTTTGGATCGTGTATCAGTGATTCAACAATGTTTTTATAAAAGCTAGACTTTGCCTTTGCTAGGATCAATTGGTTCGATCTACAGTAGTCCTATGCATGTCGATGGACAGTCAGTCCCGATCTTATGTATGCTTTTTTCAAGCTTGTACTTAGTAGACCTAGCTAGTTTTATGTCTGCGGCAAACTATAGGCTGTCTGGGAAAGGGCGCAAGTGCGCTTAGTCAGAGGTGCTAACTCGTCGAGCATGTCAGCTAGTGTCGTGTTGTAGAAATCTACAAATGATGACATATCAGAAGGGGGATCGAGCTGCAGGGGTGAGGCAGATATTCTCACACGGACAGCATTGATGTCAAGGGATTTGAGGTTTCGCGATTCACACGTGATATTAGAGGAATAGGAGGGCACACATTGTAGATCGAATGAGATCTGCATGTGGTCAGATAAGCAGGATTTGGTATTAATTGGTGATGACAGTGCAGTTGTATGAGAAAATTTGGTGAGCTTGTATCCCTTGATGTGAGTAGGGCCACATGCACATGAGCCACGGCCACATGAACATGAGCCACGAGAGACAATGAGTCAGTCAATGCACAAAATTCAGTGCTTAAGGCTTAAGATAACTTGCCAAAATGAATGTTAAAATCCCCCATAACGAGGGAGGATCGATTTCTTGCACAGAATCGAAATGAGATCGAAGAAATCTGAGATAAACGAGGACTTGGTACCGATGGTGGTCGATGGACTACTGCCACCATCGATAGCTTGTGGTCGGGTGAAATCGAGACAATTGATTCAACAGAAGCCCGAAGCTAGAAGCCCGAAAGCCCGAAGTTACTGCAAATGGCTTGCGTGATAATAGCGGCTCCACATCCAGTTTTGATTGATCTAGGGGTGTGAAAGAAGGAGATACCAGTCGGTGTAGCGTCTTTAATTGTACAGCAGTTTACCGATTTTAGCCAAGTTTCAGTCAAGGCGAGCAGGTCGAGACCCTTTCCAAAATAAGATCGCTTATTAATAGGGGTTTATTGCACATTGAGCGAGGATTTTAAAGACACACGTTAATTTGGGCAGCCAGAGTTTAGACAGGTTTGATGACCACTAAGGTAAAGAGAATGAAAGGAACACTTGAGAAAGAATGAGCTGAGTGGTTCGAGACAATGCTAGGAATACTAAATGAGCGGGTAATCAGCTCGCAGCTCCCGCCAGACGAGCGGCATCTCAGCTCGCGGTTCTGGCCCCCGCGACGGCTCTGGGGTGCTTTTCTTTTGCTGAGGCATAGTTCACGGATCTTAGCAATAGCAATAACATCTAGGAATGGATTTGAACTACGATACCGAAGTGATAATAGGTATGCATGATCTTGACTAATATGCGGTTTAATTATGAGAACAATCACTGTTTCTACTTTATTAATAATTTTGACTACTATTAGCTCGTTAGTCTGAGTGTGACAGCCGTGACAGTATTTCGCCGCTTGGCGTCGCCAAACTAATCGAATCGGCGGGGAGACGCTGGGAGTCTCGCAGACGACCCCAGCGCTGACAGAGTGCTGCTATCCGATTAATGCAAGTCAATCGGATCCGCCAGATGGCGCGCCTTGACGAAGCCGCGATCGCCAGTACGTAGGATCGTGCCTACGACGAAGCCACCTCCGGCCGGCCTGATACTGCCGACGAGGTCGCCTTTCGTGAAGGCCGGGTAGCGATCCGTAACATCAACCAATGCGACCATTGTCGGCTGCAACGATAACGATAGTGCATTGGGATTGCAAAAGAGTTCCTTTCGGGTTCGAAAGGCTGTCCATTGAATCGCTACTACACGCCGGACTCAAAGATCTCTAAACTGAAGGAGCAGACTCGACGGACAGGAAAGTGCAGACCATGCAGATGAGGATAAACAGAGAAAGAGAGAGCTAGAGTTAAAGGGGATGCAGGTAAAAAGACAGACGGAGAGATGCAAAGGATGATGGATGCAGATAGGACAGAGAGCGAGAGCGCACGAGGACACACTAAATAAGATTATGAATTGAGTAATGAACGTGCGTATGCTGACGGCACACGTAAGCCAATAAAAAGGCAATCTTTTCACACGGACAGAGCAAATGCTGTGATGAGCAGGTGGGTGCTTGTCTTCTTTAAAATGTCGTTAAACCGGATACGTCGTTACGTCGGTGGTAGAGGGTGCCGGGCTTTGGAGGCAGAGGAACGGAAGGCGCGATATCTAAAGGATTGTGGTAAGTTAGAAGTACAGCTAAACGGCTGCTGAGTAAGTTCTGAGTCGACGGAGTGGTTCGACAGGAAGTGCAAATTGAAAGTTTGTGAGCATATCAGAGTCGTCATCATTGCAGCCGTTTCATTTTCTATCTAATTCGAAAGGCACTCTTGCTTCAAGCAGTCGACCGGAAGGAAAAGCCAGACGAGCCATTCGCCGCCCGTGTCCGCCCTGACAATTGGGCGTTCGTCACGGCTAGCCTTACCAGCGTAGGGCACAAGTCCGTTCCAGTGATCGACGCGTTCAGAGTGCCCGACTCCTGCGAGCACTCCGTAATGGTGGCAAGACCGACATTGACGAGCTTGCTGCTTAAGAAGCGATCGCCGCACTCGTCCAAGTCTTCAACGAAGGCGCCAAGGTTCGTCAGGTCTCGAAGTGCGTCTGCAGAGCAAAAAAAAACAGTTTCCGTGCGCGTGCGAGCACGAAGATCACTCTCAGAGAATTCGCTCGCTTGCAGAAGGCGTGAGCGAGGCGCTCCGAGTCGCTCTCAACCGAGAGCCGGTAGCATTTCAAGAGAGAGGCTTGCTCGGAGGTGTCGGCAGCCGCGGCCGAGCGCTGAATCTGGCGAGCGAGAATCCTTGCGTGCATTCTTCGATGACCGCTAACGTGTGTAGTTTACAAGCTCGATACGAGCACGTGGATGACCGTCATGTCGGCTGATGCAGGCGCCTATAGACTATCGCACATGAGCATTCCTGCATGCATACAGCATACGTGGATTCCTATGCCCGCGAAGCGTGAAAAACGCTTTGAAAGACGGGCCCTAGCATCCACTGACCTAGCTTCGCCTATATATATATATATATATATACATATATATATATATATATATATATATATATATATGTGTGTGTGTGTGTGTGTGTGTGTGTGTGTGTGTGTGTGTGTGTGTATGTATACATATATATATGTGCGTCTCTCTCTCTCTCTATATATATATAGATAGATAGATATATAGATAGATAGATATCCACTGACCTAGCTTTGCCTATATATATATATATATATATATATATATATATATATATATATATATATATATATATATATATATATATATATATATATATATATATATATATATATATATATATATATATATATATATATAATCTCTCCGTTCTTCTCTCGCCACCGACCGGAAAGCGAGAAGACGCCTCTCGGCTCCTGGCTTTGGTGGGCTTGGTAGACCAGGTCACACTATAGCGAGCGCCACCGGCACGTATAGTGGCCAAGTTACTCTTGCAAACAAACTTCTGAGCGTACGAGCTACCACCTGGCGCGGCCAATCATTTGCACGGCGAAGGGTGCGCGGCCGCTCACCGAGAGCGGCGGCGTCGCGTGCCAAGGATTTCGACAACGCTTCGTCCACGAGTGCCGAGCTCATCCGCTGCAAGCGCCGTCGCTCGCTGTGGGCACTTACCGGCGCTGCAGTCCAGTGCAAGGCTCGACGCCGATGCCATCGCCGCCGCCGCCGCCGCCTCGTGCCCCGTCGTCGCCGCCGCGTCGTGTGCGGAACGCGTCCCCGCCAGACGCCGGCTGCAGCGACCTGGCGACACCGGAACTCGTCGCTGCGTCCGCAGCGGTTTCGCTGCGGCGGCAGCGACCGACGTCAGGCTCGAAGTCGCTCGTGCTCGGCTCGGATCAGCAGCAGCAGCAGCCGCCGCCGCCGAGACGGAAGCCCTCAGCGGCTGCGGCCGCGGCGTCTTTGCCGGCGTCTTCTCGGGCTCCTCTCGAATGCTGGCCAGCGGAGAAGTCCGACTGGGCGGTGGCCCCCTAGCGGCCGCTCTCCTGACGGAGGAAGGCGCGGCATTCCGATGCTCCGAAGATCTCGCAGGAGTTCCGGCGGTCGATCTCGGCTCGGGCGTGCGAAGCAGAGGCCTCGCCGCTGCCGCAGCGGCGCGCGGGGTCGAGCCGCGACCCGCCGCTGCCGCGGCGGCGGCGGGTCGCGGCTTCGCAGCCGCACCCTCGGCGGCGGTGGCGCCGCTCTGCGGAGCCCGCTTGGAAGCCGTTCCCGAGCGCTTGGGCGTGGAAGGTGCGACGGAGGCCGCCGACGCCGCCGCCTCGGCCGCGAGCCTGGAGCCGACGGCGGCGTTCTTCGTCGCCACCGGGTCCGCACCGACCGGCCTCGCGGGCTTGGCGCCGGGTCGCGGCGTCGACGCCGAAGCGCCGACGTCCGACTTGGCGGTGCCAGTCCTCGTCGAGGCCGACCGCGTGCGGCTGCCGGTCGGAGTGCTCGTCGCCGTTCGGCTCGCCATTCTGCCGGGCGTCCGCGGCGTGCGGTCGCCGGCGGCGGAGGCGGCGCCGGAAAGCCGCGCCGGGCCGGTCGCCGGGCGACCGGTGCCGAGAGGCAGCGGCCGTGCGCAGTTCGAAGCGGGACGCGAAGCTCCAGTCTGGACGCCGCGGCCAACTCTGGCCGGACGAATGACTGCGCGAGCGCCGTCGGCCGCGCTAGCGGCCGAGGCGTGAGCCTGGACCTCGGCGCCGGAGGGGCGCGTCGGGACCTCGGCGGTGGCGGCGGCGTCGGCCTCGCCCGTCGGCTGGTTGAAGTCCGACTCGGCGGTCGGAGGCTTTCCGGATGGCGGCTGCGCTGCTGCGACCGGAAGCTGTCCGCCAGCCGCGGTTATTTCTGGCGACTGGACGCTTTGCTTCGCGACGGGGTATGCGAGGGCTCTGTCGACCTGAAAAATGAGGACTCCTGTGTGAGAGAATGCGAGAGAAGTGCACCGAACGACGGGAACCGAAGCTTTAGATTGACGCTTTCGGCATTCAACTTGCCGCTAAGCCCGGAAACGACTGCAGTTGCAACACCTCGGACTTAACATTTTACCTCCAGCACTTGCATTTGCACGCTCTTTCCATCGATCGGCGTTGGCTTGAGATCAACAGCAGCAGCGACTCGTGGGCTAGGAGACGCCGCTGAGTATTTTATGGCGATTCGTTTTTTAATTATTATTTAAGACTATTTTATTTTAACCCTGGTCCGGCCCGAGATAAGATCTGCCACGAATCATTCCAGTGTCTTTCATAGAAGCGGCAGCGACTGTTGAGGCGAAAGTTGCTTAAGCTGTTCTCTTGGTCTAATGTTGCTTTCTTAACCAGTGGCCTAAATGCAGCCTTCTTGTACGGCGCAGAGACATTGTCTGAGGCCAAAGGCATACTTATAATGTTATTTATGCATGGCAGCAGCAGATCTATGCATTATAGAAGTAGGACGATGAGAATCGGGTCTAGAGGGCTAGTAGTCTTCTTGGACTGGGAAATTAATTTCAGGATGAGGTCACTCGTGGCGGGCTTGAATGCAGACATTGAGGTGCTGCACGGAGTTGAGGGAGAGAGGGGGTTGTTATTGAGGGATAGCATGCTGCCACTAACCACATTTGCATGCTGACCCTGTGCATGTTACCCCTAACCATGTTATTCATGTTTATTAAGCATGATATTACTCATCATTCAATCGCGCTTCCCTTTGCAGCAAATGTAAAGCACCTAGAAAGAGATTGAGTTCTCCGAGGGGGCTTTATCAAGTGCATTATTATTATTGTTATTATTATTATGCTGCTACGTTAGGAATGAACTCTCCGATCTTGTTCATCTTGCTGACGAAGAAGCTAGAGAAGCGATCTGCTAGATCCCCACAAGAACCACTAGGAGCTAACCTGGGAGAGGTCAAGGAGATAGTTTATGGTAGCCATAAGCACCTTTGGGTTGTGCATCTATGGTTCAACAATGGTATTTTTTATAAAAGCTAGACTTATCCTTTGCTAGGATAGAATTGCTATGATCTACGGTAGTCCTCGTATGCCTGCCGATGTACGGTCAATCCCAATCTTTTGAATGCATTCTCAAGCTTTCGCTTAGTAGACCAAGCTAGTATAATGTCTGTGGTAAACCAAAGGTCATCAGGGCGAGAGCACACTGCGTGCTTAGTCAGAGGTGCAAATTTGTCAACGAATGTCGGCTAGTGTCGTGTTGTAGCATTCTACCAGTGAGGACCGGTCGGCAGCAGGAGGGGCGAGCAAAATATTTTCGCGCAGACAGCATCTACGTCAAGCATTAAATCATCAGAGTCATCGTGAGGGAGCTCCTCAACAGGTGTGGCAGCGCTTCGACAGGTGTGTCAGCGCTTCGGCGAAGTACGAGAATTGGCCAACTACGAGCGAGTCATGTCGGTCTGCGGAGCCACTCTCTCGAGGCGTTTCGACGGCGGCGGCGGCAAAGAGCATCTCGACGCCTCACTTGTCGAGGTGAATATTAATTCTTTGAGCTCCAGTGGCGCAGCGGCGGACGCCTAGAAAACTCACAAACCTCTTTCAGTATTCGCAGTTCTTCTGCGAGCTCCGGCATTCCCCTTCCTGCGGTCGATCGCAGACCGACTTCCAAACTGTGACTGCAAACACACAAAAAGAGCAGTGGCCGCCGCATAGAGCGCGGAATAGTGACCGACGTTGATGCCCGCTCGCCCAGCTTGCAGCTCGTGCTCGTGCTTTAGGCACCTCAGCATGCGCATGCGCCTACTTGGGCCGCACTAGCAATTGCGGTCGGACTAGTGTGCGCCTTTGCTCTCTCTGCTGACGTCTTCGTCGGAGTCATTTCTTCATCGTGACTGAGACGTGGGCGAGTAGAGCGTAACAACCGGGCGGAGTGGTTCTCCCGACGAGTAGTTAGGATTGAACAGCTATACTTAAGCTCGACAGTGTGCCCCTCTTCTTCGCACAGTGTTCATTCATTATATTTTGAGTTTCAACAATTTCGAGTCTCGCCCATTCTTGATTTCTTATTAAATCCTTCCCTCTTTTTTGCTCACTCGCGAAGCGTGCACGAGAGTGCACACCACGTGTATGCACTCAGGCTCGAGCTCGAGCTCACGCGCGCGCGAACACACATAGAGGAACACACATAGAGAAACACACATAGAGGAACACACACAACACGAATGCACACAACACATACACATCTTTCTATCTCTCGCTCTTTAAGTAAAATAAGTATATTTCACTTTTACAGCGCCATAACAGAACTTTATCTCGATTCAGGAGTTTCACATATGGCTCTGAGCTTGTGAGCCAGCACCTTAACAACTGGCCAATCGTGCCCCTTAAGGAGCAGCACCTTATCTGGAAGAGAACAAGGCAAGCAAACAAGGGTGCATCGGAAATTCAAGCTTAGCACCCACATTGTCTTTGTGGCTTTGTAGAGCTACAGACGGAGATACATTGCATTACATTATTATCTTATTTAGTATTTCCTGGTGACTTAATAACGAGCAAAGCTCAACTACACTGCATCTCTTCTTAACACGGCCGTTGCTACCTTTCAACTGCCAATGACTGGACAGCTCTTTGGCAGTTGAAAGGTAACTCTCTCTCTCTCTCTTTTTTCCCATCACTCATTCACTCTCCATCGTCGATTTGAATAATTCTGCAGGCCATGCACGGAAGCCCACCGAGGGCGACACCCACGGCTCGTCCAATTGGCTTTCATTCTCCGGAGGAACGTATACCTGTACCTAGTGCCCGTATACCTCTACTCACAGGTCCACATTATGCAACGACGATCCGCCCCCGTAGCCCCGATGCTTTACCGAGGCGAACCGACCGAGCCACACCACCCCGAGATCGAGGCGCATCCGCCACCGACCCGAGATCGAGGCGCATCCGCCGGGTCAGTTTCGGCTGCGTGCCCCTCCGAACGTCCTGGCTACGCCCACTGCCGTCGCAGCCGGAAGCTCGAACTCACTCGACGCACATAGGCACGGCTTGCTCCCGGTGCAGTGCCTCGCAGAATGCTGACCCACAGCTCTGGCATGAAAAGCATTTTCTGTGCCAGGTCTGCAAAAAAGTAACGAATGACGCTAATCGTGCGGACTGGTCAGAAAACACATCCAGCGTCGAAACCCTGGCGGGACTGCTCCGGGGGGGGGGGCTGGGGCCGGGAGGGCAGCCGCGGCGGCAGGGCGGGATGGCGCTCGATCGGCGGCGCTCGTGCTGCCGCCCACGCCACCTCGGCTTGCTGCGTTCGTGCGTCTGCGCTCGACTGCGCTCGGCTGCTGCGGCTCTCGCGGACTCTCTCACCGACTCTCTCACCGACTCACTCTCTCACCGACTCACTCTCTCACCGACTCTCTCTCACCGACTCACTCTCTCACCGACTCACTCTCTCACCGACTCACTCTCTCTCCGACTCACTCTCTCTCCGACTCACTCTCTCTCCGACTCTCTCTCCGACTCTCTCTCCGACTCTCTCTCCGACTCTCTCTCCGACTCTCTCTCCGACTCTCTCTCCGACTCTCTCTCCGACTCTCTCTCTCCGACTCTCTCTCTCCGACTCTCTCTCTCTCTCACTCTCTCTCTCTCTCCGACTCTCTCTCTCTCCGACTCTCTCTCTCTCTCCGACTCTCTCTCTCTCTCCGACTCTCTCTCTCTCTCCGACTCTCTCTCTCTCTCTCTCTCTCTCTCTCTCTCTCTCTCTCTCTCTCTCTCTCTCTCTCTCTCTCTCTCTCCGACTCTCTCTCTCTCTCCGACTCTCTCTCTCTCTCCGACTCTCTCTCTCTCTCCGACTCTCTCTCTCTCTCCGACTCTCTCTCTCCGACTCTCTCTCTCCGACTCTCTCTCTCCGACTCTCTCTCTCCGACTCTCTCTCTCCGACTCTCTCTCTCCGACTCTCTCTCTCTCCGACTCTCTCTCTCCGACTCTCTCTCTCCGACTCTCTCTCTCCGACTCTCTCTCTCCGACTCTCTCTCTCCGACTCTCTCTCCGACTCTCTCTCCGACTCTCTCTCCGACTCTCTCTCCGACTCTCTCTCCGACTCTCTCTCTCTCGTCGCCCGGAGCATCCTTCCGAATTCTTTAATTGCTCTAGCTTTTTTCATAGCTTTTACAGCTATGTCAGGCTTCGCGGCAGCTTGGGGCTCGACAGGGAAGGTGCTTAGCCAGCCGCCACTTCTGCTGGGCGATACGGGCGAAACAGGCCCGATCGGAGCCCTTCAGATCGTGGCGACGTCGAAGCGTCGAGTGCCCTTCTTCGCGCCGGCGAGCGCGATCGCGAGGGGAGGCGAAGCCGCACCTTGTTTCTGTAATCGACTCTGGAGTGCGGGTTCACCGGGCCCAGGCAGCGGTAGCATTCGTCCTGATACGGCTGCTGCTGCTTGCCGCCAGAAGCTGAAATTCAAAAAATGAAGCCGCTCGGCTGTTGATCATCCACAGAGGTGGCGAGCTCTGCTTTTTTCTCTCGAGCAACATTAAAAAGCAGCCCCGATGTCGGCCAGCTGAGCATGCAAGACGACGATAGTTCGCCGCGGCGTCGTCGAAATGGTATCGCTGCTACGGTAACTCGCTCGGCTCGGTTGGGCCGGCAAGAGCGGATTCACCAGCTCGCTGGCGCCTCGCATAAATGTATTATTATTATCATAACGCATGAGGAACTGCTATCCGATGCGAGTCCTGCACGATCGCTGTGAGCCTAAGATCCGTATCAGCACCAGACAGGACGGTTACGATCTGTATCGGCGCCGCCCTGGACCTGGCTGTTCAGGCGTTATCGTAATCGCACGGCGCCTCGGGGAGTGATGTGGGTAGAGCGAGAGCACTCTTAACTAGCTGGCTTTCGCTTGCAGCCCGTTTGTATGCGCTAACGGAACTAATTTACTTCCGGCAGACATGCCGCCCGCCATTTACTTCCAGCAGGCTGGCCCTGCGCTTGGAGACGCTCACCTTGCTCAGCCGGCTCGCTAGCGTCTACCTGCCGCAGGCGGCGGCGATCGACCGTTTGAGCAGCGAATTGCATCAAACTTCGGAGTTTCGCGGCGAAGTGCTCATGCGCTTATACTTGCTGGGTTTTTATGAGCGCGTAAGAGGAGCCGTAAGAGGAGCGGTCGAAATGAAGCGCCTAGAGCAGCGTGCAATCGCGGCCGCGTGAGCGAGACATGTGACTAAACCGCGTGACTAAACCTAAATAAATACTAGGTGATTTAACAGCCTCTTTTCTATGGCGACGGAAGGGTCTTTACGGCTATCCCCACCGCTTGCAGCGGCGATAAAGGATTGCCCACCACAGGATTCGAACCAACGACCTCGGCGCCGAGGTCGCGAAAAGCAACCACCTTACCCAGTGTGCCATCACGGCTTGAAGTCAATGCGTTGCTCGACTGGGAGCCAGTGCAGGTCGGCGAGAAGTGGTGAGATGTGACAACTTCGACGCTCACGAAAGACCAGGCTAGCTGCAGAGTTTTGCACCGGCTGTAAGCGCCTGATCGCACAGGCCGGTAGACCAGCAAGCAGCGAGTTTTATCAGCTTAAATATCCGATCCCCTGGAGGCTGGCTCCCTCAGTTGCTTCCCCCTTGCTCTCCCTCACTGTCCGCTCCTCCGCTTTAAGTCATCTTGCCGTTTCTCGCACAAAGATGAAACGCTTTGGCGATCTGGCATTCAGCTCGTAAATACTGAAAGTCTGGAACTCGCTTACGGCTTCTGTCGCCATCTGCATTGACTCGGCACTATTTAGTCGTAGTCGTAGATACGCATCTATTCCACTCGGCCTCATTCTCTGGGCCTCAGCGAACTTGTCTTCCCGGTTTTGCGTGGCGTGTTTACTCAGGGATGGTGCAGTGTGTGTGGTCCTACTAGTCAGAGGCCCTGATTGTCATCTTTTACTATTTTGAATCCTTGTCTAAGCACGACTCCTTGCCTGTTATTAACTCACGTTAATTATCTCTCTTGCAGCGAGATCAGCGATGTTACTTTTTACCCCATTTTTCGAAAATTCTCACTTAAAAACACCTTTATAGAGATTTGGTTCTCTTAGCGCGCTACGCAAAAAACGTATTCTTATCACTAGAGCTTACTGCCTGTGGGCTCGCTTCGCTATACATTCACTTACGTATTAAACGTCACTCCCAGAGGGACTGGTCGCCATCTTGACGCGTGACGGATGGACGGGCTTTCTCGTTTTAATTATTAGGGATTATTGAAACAAATTTTTTAATCGAGCACCGGTTCTTAAGTCCACCTACCTCGCTCTCGTCCTCGCCGGACTTTGTTTGACTGCAACGAAATGCGACTGCTGCGCGTCACGCGCCCGCTCACCAAATTCAGCGAGAACGCTCAGACGCCAACGGAATCGGCAGCTTACCTCGTTGGCTTCTATATTAGTGCGGTGCACTTCCGGTAGTACCACCTGGGCGCTTTTTGCGGCACCTAATAGGAAATAAATCCACGTGGGTGACAGCGAGTCAACGTCACGATTTCCCTTCGACGGCTGCGAGCGTTTGCTCCGCCGAGTGCTGGTTGCTTGGGCAACAGAAGCCTCGAGATTAACTAAACTCGGCCCAGCTCAACCACGCGGCACAGCGGCACATCCACTTTTTATCCGTATTTATCCGTCTCGACTGACGCTACGGGGCTGCGCAAGCTTGATATCAAGTCGCTGAGAGAGTCTCACAGCGAGCGCTGCACGCGTCGCTCAGGAATGAGGAAGCTCGCACGGTGGCGGCAGCGGCAGCGGCTCGATCATAGCGCGAGAGACTCGACGTGGCCTGCAGCTGTTAAGAGAAAAAAGTGCGAAAAACGCGAAACAAGGATGAGCATTAATCGAGCCCGTCGGTCGGACGGACGCCATTAAAGTCGACGACGCTAACCAAAGGCCGGATGCAGAACCTCCGCATTGGAGAAAACTATGACTCCCAAGCCATTAATCATAAAATTGTCACATAATTCGTCCAGCACTAAAATGTGACCAAGATTGATGGCTACTTTCCGCAGTAGCTAGCTGACGATCTTACCAGCTCCCCGGTTCTGCCTAGACTAGATTCGTGCAATTCACTTTTGGACGGAGTACCGAAAAAGCCACCAAGTCTCAACAGCTGGTGATGAATATATGCCTGATGCAAGTTTAGGCATCACATCCCAGAGGCTTAGTCTCCTTTGAAGGTGAAGGAGCTGCGATGGAATGATGCTCGATCAACGGAAGCAGACGCTGACCTCCTCGTGGACACCGGAAGTCCTCGTGGACACCGGAAGCATCGGAAGCATCGCCCTTCACTCCTTCATACCTGGATGAGCTGCTTGGCGAGCTCAATCCTCCTCGAGTCCTCATACAAACCAGCTGCTCCATTCTTTTGTTTAAAGACTGCTTATGGCAAGAGCTTTTGTTCTACAGCTCCTAGACTGTGAACAATTCTGGTGCTGACAGTGGCACATTCTTTTCAGACGTCCTGAGCTGCTAATGCGTTACTGCTCACCTCGTCGACTGCCCTTCTGTCTCAGCCATACTTCTTACTGCTTATTTGTCGCGTGAGATCAAGTCTGCTGGCTACCGATGTATGCGTGCTCGAAGCCACTTCGGCTTTAGGAAAAGCGGCTTGATACTCTCTGGAGCAACGCCTACTTAATTAGTCCTTGTGACTTTGTAGTGCTACCGATGGTGAGGATTCACTTCGTTAGTGAAGAGGGCAGAACAATTTTTTCAACAGCAGAGTCAATTCGAGGAGTGGTGAGACCGCTCTGTCCAATCAAGCAAATCTCTTCTAAGGTCTCAAAAATTACCTTGCGGACTGACTTTTAAGAATTAAGAATTCGAAAAAAGAAGCCCCGGCATTTATACTCGACCCCCCCCCCCCACTCCCGCGACGCGTGGCTGAAACGTACGACGCATGACTGTCTCGTTTAAATTAGTCCGCCCACGAGCGTTAGCTGGCAATTGCTCGTAGATCTGTTGCGGCGATCATCTGCCAATGCTTTTCGCTACCTTAGAGATTTGCCGCCGCGTTTAGTTTACCAGGTTTCTGGCAGTGTAAACTTGCCACCGATACAAGCATTTTATATTTGTACCGAAAGCTTTGACCTTATGGTAGCTGGCCAATTGTTCGTAGAGGGCGTAAGTAAAGATATAGCTGAGTGAAACTAAAGAGCACAGAAGTATCCGCCTCCTTTCTTACCTGCTTGTGACTTCTGTGCGGCCTTCTTTGACCGCTGCAAAAAAGCATTAGTCACATCAGCGAATCAAAGTCACATCAGCGAATCAGCCGAATTGGCGTCATATCATCGGTCCATCAGATCATCAGACGCAGCCGCAAGCTGAACGGCCGGCGGCTTTCCCTACCGTGTCAGCTGACTCGGAGCTGACTCGACGCTGTGAAGCAGAGTCGTTAATTTTACTATGACGCCGGTTGGCTGAAAAGAAAAAGCAGAAATAGCAGCTTTTTTAGTGCGCGCGTTGCCTGTTGCTAATTGACAGGTTGGCTACCGAGCGCCGGCGGTGGAGGCTACGGCTCAGAGTATGAGTTCGGGATCGAGGGCGCCGTCTACTGCTGCGCATTTTCGGAGGGGCGACCGACGAGAGGCGGACCTGAAGGGTAGAGAACTAAAAGCAAATGTTACCCGGCGCGCGAACACGCGCACGAAGAGGGCCAAATAAAGTGGGCACTCTTTCACTGACAGCCACAGAGGACCACAGTCTGGGCAGCACGAGGCGCGCGAAAACCTGGGGGGGGGGGGCGATGAGTCTTGTGCGTGCACTCAACCCAGCTCCGCCTCGCGTCTCGTCTCGCCTCGTTCGTCGAGGCGGACTGCCTTCCTGGTGCCTGGCGTTCGTTTCCCGCATGCGCGCCGCCGCCGCCGCCGCCGCCGCCGCCGCCGCCGCCGCCGCCGCCGCCGCCGCCGCCGCCGCCGCCGCCGCCGCCGCCGCCGCGCGAATGGGCGTTACTTGCATGCGGCTCGGAAGTGGACAACAGTCGCCAGTGAACGGCGAAAGCTGGCTTCCAACAGAATGCGTAGCAACAGAGTGCGTAGCAACAGAGTGCGTAGCAACAGAATGCGTAGCAACGAGAGCAGAAAGGCTAGCCGAGGCTGAAGGCTAAAGGCCGAGGAGCGAAATCTCAGCTTTTATAGCAACATCGATTCAGCGTGAGATAAGTGCAATGTGTAGCGGTCTAGTGACAGTCGAATGCAGTCTAAAGAAATAAGTGTGCCGTCTCTTTACTGTTAACCCTAAGTGCAATGAAAATAATTCATGTTCAGCAGGATTAGGACCCACTGAACATGGATCTCTCTCTCTCTCTCTCTCTCTCTCTCTCTCTCTCTCTCTCTCTCTCTTTTTATCAGTCACCTTTGAGATTTAGAGAGATACAAGCTAAATGTAGTTAAACTTGGCCGAGGGGATGCAACTGTTCAAGCTGAAAGGATTGTAGTTTGATGCCCCGACGGTATACGTCAAGTACGTACAAGTGTCGACACGGAAACACCAAATGGGCAAGACCAACCGTGTATTTTCCAAACGCTCGCACCGCGATGACTCATGACCGTTCGCTCACGTGTTCGAGTTCCCTCTGGCCCCTTCTCTACAGACCGTGACTCACCCTCAATAAAACCATTTTCCCATAAACTAGCCTGGCCCATAATCCCACGGCAGGGGCATAAACCCCTTTGCGGTAGGCCAGTGTATGGCCCAGCGGAGATACACTGGCCTACCGCATTACAGTACAGGGACGAATCAGAACGCACTTGCCCCTAGCACTGAAGAAACTCACGGCACCAGTCTTGGCGTGGTAGTATTGAAAAATGATTCTAACTGACAAAGAAGAAGTTATGGGGTGTCAAAAGCGTCCAGTAGAACCTAGCAGACAGCTTTTACAAGGCTGCTCCTCCTTTGAGCAGCTTTAGACGATTAGACCAGGTGAGTTGCTCTGCCTTAGCATGCATTCTGTCTGAACAAACGCCGCCCGTGTAATGTGGCGCCAAGCAATCAACTATGCCGGCGCCTCAACATCAGCTACCTTCTTAAGTGTACCACCAGACAGTCATCTGAAGTGTCAGTCAAAGGTCTTGATGAGGGTGCATGAGTCGCACGGCCCACAATCGGCCTGCAATCCTTTGATGCTTTACTGCTCGTCAATCTACTGAGGATGTATGTCGCTTTCTTATTTGTTGCTTATTATTATTATTATTATTATTGCTTATTGCTTATTATTGCTTATTGCTTGCTTTATTTTCCCACGGTCTGTTTAATATGCCATCTCAACACGGAACCACACAGAATGAATCTAGGTAAATGATCAGGGTTTTAGCATGTAGTAACTGCTCCTGCATTGCTGCCATTGCCTAGCTACTGGCAGGCAGCCTGGTCGACTGTGCCCAAATAATTCAAACCTCGAGCAACCGTTGGCAACAGTCAAGCTCGAAAAGCGTCTACAGAGGAGAGGGTTCATTACTTTGGTCGAAAAGTAGTAACCTGGTTGGACTATAGTAAAACGTGTGTATGCTAAGTAAATCGGCGAGCCGCGATGGCACACTAGAAAAGGCGGTTGCTCGAGATTCGAACCCACGACCTCACAACCGAGGTTGTGGGTTCAAATCCTGCCGTAGGAGATTTTTTATTGCCGCTGCGAGCTGTAATGATGGACTTATAAGCTCTTCTGTCGCTACACAAAAGAGTAATCAGCTAGTTTTTAAATCTGGTATTTTATTTAAAGCAATGCTTGAGATCATTAGCTGTTAATGAATTAAAATGGGAGACTTTTCACAAAATGGTAAACCATTTTCAGTTTTTGGAAATTTGCATGTTAAAAGACAAAAGACAGTTGTAAATGCAATCCCAAATTTTGGTGGTTGACATGACCGAAACATGGTCCATTCCTCTGCTTAAAGACCGTTGGCAACAGAAGCTTTAGCTCTGCAGGTCCTAGACTGTGGAACTCGCTCCCACAATTCTTTCGAAACGACAACTACTCTCCTACGGCCAACTATGGCTCATCATTTCCAGCGGTCCTGAGCTGCTACTTCCACGCTACTCACTACCTCAACTGCTCACCTGACTCTGCTATAATTCCCACTTTCTCTTTGTTTCGTGAGATGAAGGCTGTTGGCTACCGAATACGTACCGAAAGCCGCTTAGGCTGTGAGTGCGCTATACAAAGCTCTCCTGCGTAACACCCACAAAATCTTTATGGCTTTGTGGAGTTACAGACGGAGATACATTACATTATACACGCTTCAACAGCCCATTTCAAGTAATTGATCATCGTTTGTACTTTGAGCCATATACTCTCAATGAGGCACTCAAAGCTGATTACATCGCTTACCATTGGTTGAAGTGCTGCTCGCCTCGTTTTCAATCACACCGGACGTGGTTGTGCTACCAGTAGGTGGCAGGTTCCAACTTGACAGCAGCTGCGTCTGAAAGTATGCGAAATGAAATCGGCTGCTGCTCACCAAGCTTTGGTTGAACTTCAGTTCAGCGAAAAGCTCCGAAAGACTCGATCGACGAAAGAGCGAGCGGCCTCGAGCTAGAGACCTCTGCCATTGATTGGCCGGCGACACCTAACTGACAAAAGGACAAGAAATTTGAATGGCCCAAGATAACTAAGTTCCTTTCCAGAAACTTTTTCAAATAGGCTGGAAAATAAGAGTACTGACTAGCTAATGATCACGTGTACAGGTCCAGCGCGTATAAGCACATAACAAACTATTACCGTGGGCGAAGCATTTGCTCTGCAACTGCTCCCTATAAGTCACTACAAAGACAGCAGCCTGGAAGATCTAGGACGCTGCTAAGGACGCCCTAGTACCCGAATGATGCACTGACTCTTAGTTCACAGCCAATACTGTTTAGACTTATAGCAGGAAGCACAGACTTTCCGCTAAGCGAGTGCAGTACTTCTTGTGTTGCTGCTGCTGTTCACATTGAAAATACCAAACGGAAGTGGTGCTTAATCATTTTAATACAACTCCAACGGCCTACAGAGTACGAGTGCAAAAACTTTAGCAGCCAGTCGAAAATGACAGCTGACAATGGTCACAAGTCTGCAAGAAATAGCACTCTTTACAAGCGCTGCGTTTGTGGCAAAGGTCTTGAGTTCTGAAGCTGGTACAGTACGTTCGTAATTTACCCATGCCTGTTAATCCTTGGCTAATTCTCAAGTCGCGGCTACGTTTTTCTCAGCGACGGCAAGGCACCACTTCTCTCTCACCGCAGCCGCGACAGCACGTCATAATTATGGCCGACACTCTCGGGTAGAGCATTTTTAGCGATGCGCTAAGTGATAAAATAGATTTCGCGATGTACCTGCAGCCGGTTCGTGCGGCAGCAAGGCAGCAATGACTTCGCGAAGGGTGTCATTGGCAATTAGTTAAAGCAAGAGTAACTGCAGCCGACGGTTGCCAGCCGACGGCCGATCTGGTGACAAGCCTATTTTTTTATCATGAAAATCAATCTGTAACCACTTTTAAGGACTGCTCTCGGAAACGAACAAATTTAGTTTGATTGCACTACGAAGTGGTAAAAATTGCGTAGGGGCCAAAAGTCGTGGTGCGAGAGCTATTGCTCCGTGCTGCCGTGCCGCTAGCATTACTTTGAGGCCTCCCTTCAGCCGTCCACATGCTACAATTAAAAAATAAAAATATTATAAATAAAAAGCACCTGCCTTAATATGCTCAGTCTGAAGACCTCTCTATCTTGGCCCACGCTGACCTGTATAGAACCAGAGCAGACAGCGCCGGAAGTAAAAGAAAAAGATCTACCGATTTAAACAGCTGCGTAGCAACTTTAGTAGCGGCCAAATCCTTGGCGCCTATCGCTTCCGCTATCGCTTGCAGCAACAGAAGATTGCCACTGGACTCGACTCACGACTCACGGGTCTTGAAGAGCGGTCTTGAAGAGTGGTAAGCTCGCCCCTCAGACTAAGCCTCAAGGTCACGGCCACGATCGTTCACAGTGACGAGACACTTTTCTAGCCAGAGCTGCGATATTTTCCGAAGGTTTAGCAGCGTTTCGTGCCTCTGACCGGCGATTTTGCCACGTCTACTATACGTCGAAAGCGAAGCGTACAGGAGAACGGCAGCCATAAATAGCCGTAGCTGGCGATTGAGCAGGACATTGGTAGCCGCGGATAGGCCTTCGAGAGTCGTTTGGAGCTCGCACAAACTCTGCGCCCAATCGCAACGTGACTGCAGCCTAAAGACGTCCTACCACAAAAAAAGCTTGAAATGCGCCGCAACTCGACCCGCTGTCGGCCCCGATGGTAATCAAAATGGGTTATACGTGGCTTGCTGGGTAGTTTAATATGGTACGCCTAGTTTGGTGCAAAATTGCAGCCAGAGATATATGCCGGCTGAGAGCGGCTAATCACCCGAGGAGAAATTATGCAAAAGCGAATCATCACCCAGACCCATCTCCAGTTGAAGGCAAACCCCGCGAGGGTATCATTGGCAACCGGGCTGGCAGCGATGGCCATCAGAGGAGCCAAATATATCGTCAAAACGCCGCAGATGCGTAGCTGGCTTGTCGTAAATGACCAAAAGAATTGATCAAAGCGCTTAATGCGCATAGAACGGTCTAGCGGGCCGGTGCAGCGTCAGTCAGACTGAGGTGTCGGAAAGAGCCAACGAATGCCTCGACGACCACGTAACCACGATGCCAGATGGAAGAGATTCTTTTCAGTAGCTAACGAGAGCGATCCTCGTGCATGAAGCTGCAATCGACTGACAAGCAGATTCGGGTCATGTAGGCTTTATTTAGTAAAAGTGAACGATCGAGTGACGACGAGCGGTCCTACGACCGGCACCACTACTAGAAGGCCGCCAGCTGTTGGCGCGTGATGAGTGGGAGTGGAGACGCCACTGGCGACGGACTCGTGCGCCTATTCCTCTATCTGCGACGCCGCCACCGCTGCTTCAATTGCTGAAACGCTCGCCGGCTGTCCAGCGCCAACCAGGTTCATCAGAACGTGTCCCTCGATGGGTCCCCTCTCTCCTGTCCTCAACACGGTACCGAGCACGTAACCGCCTCCGATGGGCTCGCAGTCAACGATTTGATCTCCTTTTCTTATTTTCGGAGACGACTTCTCGACGTCGGTCAAGGCCACGCACGCGTGCTGCCGAAAATAGAAAAGAAGCCCGCAGGCAGATGAGGGGCAGGCAGTAGGATGGGGTCATGCAGCTAGCGCTACTAGCACCGGCGATTCCTTTTTGGGTGCAAAGGTCAAAAAGGCAAAGGCTCGAGAAGGGTCCTCGCAAACGTAGTGGACTGGATATTCTGCTGGACCCAAATCTGGGCCAGGGCGCCTACTATTATATTTAACTAAAGAGGTCTATCCGAAGCACGTTCAGACTAACGGAATCATCGAAGATGCAGATTGATGCCGGCAACCTTGGATTCTCCGCGATGTCTTAAAAAAAGAGCAGTGTTTATAGTGTCTGCACTTGGTGCATTTCGTCTCTTTTTAAGCTCTTCCAGAACTCTTTGTCAGAGCCTTTTAGAGCAGCTGAATGAGTTAAGGTATTGAGTGAACTATGAAGATGCATGCAATCTACGTACGTATGCAATTGTGCTCGCTGCTAGACCAAATACGAAGACGTTCCCACAGAATACGAAGACAGCCTGTGGTCGATCGAGCGTGCGTTCTCGAGCATGTGCACGAAGCTCTCTAGATAGCAAGAGGAACTAATTACTATGATCAATTAATCGATGTTCGGGCACTTGCGCACGAGGCTCTCTCGACCGAAGGAGGAGACAGGCAATTACTGCCTGCGAGCAGCGGTTGAAGCTCCCACTTTTTATGCAAGACACAACTCACGAGACCAGCCAAGTAAATAAGCGAATGCCCGATGCCGATCGCGGACAGCTCTTGTCCAGAGGCGACGCCACGATTGGAGTGCCGGGGTGGCTCGGGGTCTGGGGGGGGCGGGCTTGTGGTGCTTTATATCGTACACGGTTTTTTGCGCCGCCGTCCCATGGACCGAGCCCGGCCCGGTGTCGTGCCGCCTGGACAAGCACCAAGGGGCAGGCCGCCGAAGCGATGCCACTGGCCGCCTGACCGGGTCAGACTCGGCTACCACCTACCAGGCCCGGCATGGCAACTGCCACCCCTTCCACCCCCCCGGCCGGCTTCTTCGCGTCTGCTTCTGCCGAGCAGCCGCTCAGCTTTGACATCAGCCTCATTTCTTCTATTCACCCTAGATGATACAGCCAGCCATAGGATATGTGATAGCTGATACAGCCATAGATGAAACAGCCAGCATATAGGATATAGCCGACGACAGGGCTGGATAATTCACATTCGAACCGTCCGACAGGGCGGGCAGGTAAGCCGAGACCGGGCGGCCGCTTCCGGTGGCAATTGAAGCGAGGCCCCTCTGCGCCGTTCGAGCGTTGCTCTTCATCTTTCCGGCCGAGCCCGGCCAGCCGTAGCGAGTCCTCGCTAGCTCGCAGCAGGCGAGGCGGCAGCCAGGGCGCTGGCGGCCGCCTCTCGGGCTCCGTCCAATAGGCTTGTGATTGGCTGCAAATATGTGGCTCGCTACAACTACACTGCCTGCGAGCGATCGGATCATCCAACGATCGCGGCAATAGTAGGGTTCCATAATCAGCATGCAACCTGCCACGAGTTTCCGCCCAGAGGGAAAGACGCTCGACCTTCACCAACGTGAAGGTCGTGATGCTCGAGCTGTGCAGCAAGCAATCCTGCCGGGGGGCAGGTGAAGGCTGCTAAGGCTCTTCTGCAGCCGTGCAACTCGCCGGGTAAGCGAATTTACCAAATTTCTCGTTAAAAAACACGCAGGCAGATGCGAAACCGTCGCCTACGATGGTCACAAAAGTCCTCGTCGAACGCGGCATATTTCTTAGTTTAGACGCGTCTTCAGGAGGACAGCAAGTTTCGTACCTGCAAGCAGCTGCGGCGCCGGCGGCGAGCTTACCGCAGCATCGGCGCCTCCTGGTGGTTGGTCGGTGTCCTCCGGCTGCTTTAGATCAGGCTGCTGCGGCTGCTGCTGATTCGCAGAGCTCGCCTCTGCCTGCTGCTGCTGCTTCGGAGGCACTGCAGGACGCCAACCTGTGCAAAGAGCCGGTGTCACAAAGCTAGAGTCAATGCAGCTACCTGGCGAAGAAAAGTCTGGGCTATCGCCATGCGATCGAGTCACGCGGCCATTCTTGCCCAACCCAGCAAGAAAGACTACTGCACTGAGGCAAAGCAAGAGGCTGAGCGAAACAGATGCGTCTTTCGCTGAGGCCTAAATTATGTAAAGTCGTTGCAGGTAAAGACCGAAGTCAAGAGCGATTTCATGAATTTCGGTTCGTACGAGGTGGAGGCCCGATCACCAAACATTTAAGTTTAGAGCGAGCGGCAATGCAGGTTGTGTTATGTTCAATGCGTACCGAAAGCCGCCTAGGCTGTGAGTGCGCTATACAAAACTCTCCTGCGTAACACCCACATGGTCTTTATGACTTTGTGGAGTTACTGATGATACATTACATACATAGCATCAGTGAGGGTATCGAGGCTGCTGGTCGGGTCCGAATGCAGATAAGGAAGACCTGGGTAGCCGGTAGAGTTAATCCAGAAGTGATGTGATGTGGAAACATATAAGCTCATGAGAGACAAGCATAGCCACAGACTTTTCCACATGCTGCAATCGCCTGATGGCGAAAACCGCTGGGCCAGTAAGCTGTGAGTTAAAGATGCTAATAGGGAGATGCAAAGGCACGGACCAACTTAGATGGGGTATCTCTGTCTGAAAAACCCCAAATATCACCAATGTTTTTGTAGCTGAAAGTAGGCAGAATTTAATGTAAGCCTGATGTGGTGGTACAACGAAAGGTTACTTTAGAAAGCGGCATACACATTTCTTGCAAATTAAACCGTAGAATGCAATTTATTCAACCAAACGAGGAATTTTAACAGACTATATGGTGGCAATAAAAGTTTAAGAAAAAAAAAAGTTTAAGGTTAGTAACAGCGGCACATGTATTAATTTGGTGCTGGCAGCCCCCTCTGCTATCCCAGCGTGTTCTACGAGCTATGCCTTGCAAACTCGCGAATCTCGTCACGAAAATGCAATGGAGATGCAGTAGTACTACCCGAATAGGCTCGATACGACAGCACGCATGCATGGTCACACTGGATCGTCTGGGAAATCGCAGGAGTACATGCAACGACAAGGACCTCATGCGACAGAGACGAGAAGGAGGGTTTAGGCTTTGTCCACCGTTCGCGCGTAATTATTTTCAAAGCCTCCGCCAGAAAGTTTAATAGACTGTTTAAAGTATGTGCATTATATCTACGAAATATACATAGCAGTACACACACACACACACACACCTAACTTTGATGCTTCATTCTCGCGTGCGGCATCATGTCTTATACATATAAATCTATTGCATATTCATGCAGCTATGTATGTATAAGACATGATGCCGCACGCGAGAATGAAGCATCAAAGTTAGGTGCCCGCTAATAGTTCACGCCCGGTGTGCTGCTCCAGCAGTACAATGGCGTCTATCTCTACTTCCGGCTTTCTATTAAGCCTCTTGCAGTGACCTCGGGTAAAACCTGGAGCCTCGTACGATAATCGAGAGCTAAGAAGGCGTCAGAAGCTCAGAACATAAGCCTTAGCACTTCTTTTTTTTATAAAAATCTCTTAAAATTCTCTCGCAGAATTCGATCTGCACATGCGTAAAGAATCTAAGACCATAGGATAACAATAGTACATTTGTATAGCGCCCTTAGAGAACTGAATCTCTTTACAGACTCTTTACATGTGCTATATAGAAAACATTACCAAACGATTGGTGGTATTATATGCAAGCAGCAGGCCGAGTGTAAGCACCCATACGTGCACGAAAGACTAATCAAAAAGACCCATTAAATGCTACAATAAACAGGTTTAAGCTTCTTTCTTTTAAATATAATGTCAGGGGATGTTATGACGTGAGTCGGGAGGCTTTGAGAGCATGCGAAATCAAGGCTCTCCAACGATCTCTAACGGTTTTGAGGTTCGTCGAGGTGTGGCTAAACGATTCGAGTTAGAACAGCGAGTTGTACGATTCTTGGCCTGGTGGGGAAATAGTTCTGATAGATAGACTGGAGCCAGATAATAAAGGGAACTTAGTAAGTGACGAACCTTGAAGGTAAGAAAACCTTTTTACCTTCAAGGTTCGTCACTTACTAAGTTCCCTTTATTATCTGGCTGCTTGATTGAGAGCCAGTGAAGGCCGGCGAGTAGTGACGTGGCAACAGCGACGCTCTTGACAGACAAGCCTCCGTCATCGTGCCCGCGGCCAATCCGCAGCCGTCACCCACGACAAATTTCTGAACGACTTCTAGGCGCGTCGAACGCCTGCTCGCTGACACTAACCACCCTTGCGTGCTGACCCCGTGCGTGTCTTATTATTATTATTGTCATCGATTGGCGTCGAATTATTCTTTCCGACGTAACGATGGAATCAAGCAGCGATGACTGATGCTTCGGCACTCGATCACTCGCCGAAACGGCCCTTAAGCGATGCGCCGTTATTATTACTATTATTATAAACTCGAAGGAACAAGCACGAGACAGAGAGCCCGTACTTCTAATGGTGGACGTGCGAATGTACCCACGGATACCTAGTCGACGCCGTCAAGTGGTAGGATTCCCTTTAGTAGGCGTGCAATCTAAGTAAGATAAGCTCGAGAACGGCTACCGAGCAGCGACCTGCCCATGGGACATCGCTACGGTAGAATACTGCCGGCACCGCGAGCATGCAGACATGGCTGACTAGCAGCCACCCAAAAGCGGCGGGTAGCTGCGCCGACCAATGGGCTGCCGAGTTATATCTCGTAAGAGACGAGAAAGTAGCCCCGCACGTGACATCGTCTGCGGCGGAAGTCTTGGAGTTTAGACGATGTCGCAGCTGAGAGTCTCAGGCTTCTCTCACTTCCGTGCGTACAACGCCTCAGGATCGCGCTAGCGCTACAAAAATTCGACTGCTTTGTACGTTGCGACGTCCCCTACTGCGCTCAAGTCGCCAAGGAAAACGCCGCCGAGCGTATAGCCCAAAAAAGCGGGTTTATCACGCGACGGTGGCGGAGCGAACGTTTTCTCGCGGGACAACGTTGGACGCGTCGCCTACCCTAAGAATAACGGCTGCGCGGCCGCTCTCCAATCGGCCCAATTCATCCTTTCTCGGCCGCCGCGGTTGCCCGCAGAGACTGTTCGCGACCGGAAATTACCCGGTGCGCGCGCGCTCGAACGCTTCTCGGGTTGCCGCGTGGCGGGCCGTGGCGTCAACGCGAGAGTCGAGGCGACGGCCGCCGCCGCCGCCGCCGCTTTCCGGACTGCCAACGTCTGACCGAGAGAGAGGCGAGCACTCCGGCGTGTAGTGCAGCGTGCTCGCTGACGGCGCGACGGCGCGTGCAGGATACGACGCCGCCAGCGGCGCACGGACGGACGGAAACGGCGCGCCGGACGCTGCGCACGCGCGCGCCACCGCCCACGAAACTCGCCTGCGCCCTGCATCTTCTGTCGCTCCAAGTCCATTGCTTGTTTTCGCTCCGCCTCGCCGCGGTAGACCGCCGGGCTCGTGTTTCGCGTGTTCTGCAGCGCGCGACGCGTCTCGACGTCGTCGGCCACGGATGTCTTGTCCCCTTTGGTCGAGTCGTACTCTTTCCTGTACTGCAACTGCAATGGCGGCAATCGTTCGTACCGAGCAGCCTGCAAACCGGCTACTCGGAGCGAGCGCTGTGGGAGGCTAGCTAGCTTTGCCAGCTGTCGTCCTTGGCCGACAGCTTGTCAAGTTGCCTGTCTCTCGGCAGAATCCGGAACGATCACGAAAACGTCGGGTCGTTCGACGGGCGCTGCACGCAGCGGGAGTCCGTTCGCCATTCGCGGGCGCCGTTTAAAGTCGAGTGATTCGACTTAGGCGGCGTGGCGACAAAGGGGGGAGACGCGAGCTGGTTTTCCATGCGACTGCGACTGCGAGCTGAGGAGCACCGAAGTCACTGGTGTCGTGGGTGAAAGGTCGTGGGTGAAAGATCGCGGGTGAAAGGTCGTTTAGCAGCGCCTCCAATCCTATGGAGTCCGTTTCTGTATTGCGTATGCTTTTGCAGACTGGAGCCCAGACGGCTATAAAATAAATAGCGGCTAAAAACCTCTCGCTCCTCACATTCGTTGCCGTCACATCCGTGTGAGTTTTATTTACTTTTGTAATTGCTCATGCGTGCTGACAATATTCCAAAACAATGGACCGTGCTTCTTCGCAGCTTAAGTAAAAAAAAAGGTGCCTGGTTAGAGAAGATTTAGTTCCCCTAGGGTGCTATACAAATATCAATATTACTCTCGTATTACTAGCATTATTATTGAGGTCAACCAAGCTTCGGCCGTGTAAATCAGGCAAACAATGTGCGCAAAAGGAATTCTTAGATTTTTTTGTTTCCGAAACAGCAGTACGTTCTGGTCCGCGAGCTGTTGGCCGCCGTAAACTTGCGGAAAAAATCTGCTCAACTACCGGTCCAGAAATACTTCCACCGAATACTGCTCCCCCCCCCGGATCGCTGTCTATACTCCCGACGGATAGCCCGCTAGCGTCAGGCAGGCGCCTGCTTTCAATCGTACACCGAGGACCCTGTCGAGTAATCTGGCGCGCTGACGCGAACGAACGCTAAAGGTCGCCCGTCGAAGGCTGCCGCGAGCGGGACCTCGCCGACTCACGCGCACGGCCGTTTATCCCCTGTCACCGCGTGTCCCTCGACCTCGCGAGTGGCTCGAGTGGACGATACGGCAATTTCCCGCCGCCGCCGTTACGAGAGTGCAGCCTGGCGCTCCGCTGTAGCCCTCAAAACCAGTCAAAAGTCGCGGTGCTTTGATAGCGACGTGACCGCCGCCGTTCCCGCCGCTCCCTTCCGCTCCTCGTCCGAGCCTTTCTTTGCCGAAACCGAGAGGGCGGACGCTTCGGCGCCGGCGCCGGCCGTCTCTCTCGCTCTCAGAGAACGCTCCGAGTTCGCTCCTTAAGCGCACGTTTTTACCTGGCTCTGAAGCTTGGCCGTATCCATCGCGTGCTTCATGGCGAGCGAGTCGACGACAGGCGTGTGCTTCAGATCAGGGCAGTGCCTGCAAACAGATGGTAGCCGCTGCCGCCAATCCGGCTTCCGCTGCCAAGCGCGCCCGGCCGCGCCTCGTTCTCGCTGCGGCCAGCAGACGTCGCCGCACGAGCTGCTGACTGCACGAACATGACATTTTTCTTCCGCTCCATCGGGCAACGAAGCCGTTGCCAAACCCCTTGGCCCGACGCCAGCCGCGGCTGCAGCAGCAGCGTCGCCGATGTGCAAGTGCTTCTACTCCTCGCGACGGCAGCCGGACGACTTAATGCGGGGTGACCGGGTCCTTAATTCCGAGGATGGCGAGTGCCCGGGCACTGCCAGCAACGCCGAGAGAGACGGACGACGGCAGGCGACGGACGACGGGCTGGCTTGCCCGAATACAGTGCTGCTGACAGCGGGCTTTCGCAAAGCAAGGCGGAAAGTATGGCAACCCAAAAAAGTATGTAATCCAAGAACCGAACAGCGAGCTCTAAAGGCGACTCGCTGGCCTACAGAAAGTATGGCGAAAAGTGACAAAGCTATAGCCCACAGAGATTGTGAGCTAAGAAACAAAACAAGACACGTTATGAGCGAAGCGAGCAAAATCTCACTACTCGGCAACACTCGATAAATCCTTTGAACGCGTCAGCGCCTCGTGCACCTCGGCCACGACTCGGCCGCATCTCAAAACCCCCCGGAAGTCGCTGCCGAGACGCTAAATGAAGCCTCATTGGCCAGCGGCAATCAACTGCTTGCAATTATCTTTCCAATCTGCAGTTGTCTTTTAGGACTACGACACAGAGTTGCAGCAAGAGCACGGGGCCAAAATGCTGCACCGTCGCCCTGGTCCGTGAGCGAAATGCAACGAAACTGAAGCGATATCTTCTAAACCATCGGCCGGGTTGGCGCCGCGCAGATGGACCGGAAGCGACGATGCGGAAGCTGCCGCACCGCTCGGCTCTCGCCGGTGCTCTTAGCATCCGCTTTATTAATTAGGGCTAGGCTAAGTGCATTCATGGCGGGAAAGAAGTTTTCCTACGTAAGTTCCGGTCCGCCAAAGTGGACAGACACCTGCTGCAGCGTAGGCGAAAAAACGTGCTCTTGAAGACCTGCCGGAAACCATGCCGGAAGCGTGCTGCTTGAGCAGCTACTCACTGTTCGCAGTAGGGAAGCTTGTCGAAGGCCCGGTAGTTGTACACCGTCAGTGGACGCTTACAAGTCTGGCATCTCAGGCAGCTTTTGTGCCACAGCTGCAAAACAAAGACGGGACTCAAAGGCCGCATGAGCATTAACGCACGAGTGCTTCTAGCAAGCGAGATGCGAGCTAAAGCAGGAAGATTTACCAAAAAAGGGAAGCAGAGCTCGTGCCGGAGCGAGGCCGACGGCTTCTCGGCTCCAGCAAACGCAAGCTTCAATGCGGCATCGAAACGTAAGGTAAAAGCAGCATCGCTCTTGGCCGCAGCTTGGCCGCTAAATCTAGCGCTGCTGGTCGGCGCCAAGCTAAAGACGACGGAGCGCTCTGCAGTAACCGGAGCACTGGAAACGTCGAGGAGAAGGATGAGAATGAGGAGGAGCCTGAGCGCCTTGATTGATAAATGGCTACCTCAAGACGACGCTCATGCTCGACTGCTTCGCGTCGAGAGTGAGGCCGCTCGGGCCGGTGACTTCGGCCAGCAGGCTGAGTCGCATTAGCGGCGCAGCAGTGGCGGCAACATTTCGCAGCCAGTTCGAAGCGAGACAATCCGCCGTCGAGTTCGCGGCTCGCTCTTAGGCGCGATCCCTCTTACCCGGTCCATGCAGCGTATCTCGTCGACCATGTAGACCTCTTTGTTGCAAGCGGGGCATATAGAGCTGGGCATCTTGAGGCAGTCAGAGTGCGCGACCTGCAAGCGTCAGCGAGAGAGAGATAGATCGTCGTCGTCGCCGTAGCCGAACTCTCGGCTCATGCGTCGGCGACGACGCAAGCGCACACGCTGGCTGCGAACACGTCTGCGTTTCATCGGCAGCTGAGTGGCCATAGAATCGAGGCCAAGGGCCGGGGCGCTGAGCCGTCGCGAAGCCTCGAAAAGCTCGAGGGATACTCCAAGAGTCCGCTCTTTCGAGAGCAGCGAGGGCGGGGCAAAAAGTCTCATCTCCGCTTTCGCTCGACGCCGATAGCAGAGGCGAGAAAATTTCCGGCTTGCGGCGATCTTTAACGAGCGGCTAGCGTTCGCCAATAGTGGCGCGGCTCCCACTCTCCTGCGACGGCGGCGGCGGCCTCCTTCGGATACTAGTTCAGCCTCGCTACGTCAGTCGTTTGTCACTGCGAATCGCTGCATCGCCTCTGGGCGATCTCGATCTCGATGCATGCTGCATCGCCTCTGGGCTGCAGTCGCCAGGACGGAGAAGGCGCCGAGGCGCCAGCAGGCGACCGTCGGCTCACAGATTCTTCACTGTCGTACTGGGGTTTCTTGAACTCTAAATTCGTCGAGTCGATTCCTCTTTATTCTCGGACTCCCAACTCCTCATTGTCTCGATAGGGCTTCTCGGAATTTAACCGGCATCCATTAAATCTTGCGACCGCGATCAATCGCAAAAAACATCCGGTTTAAGCGAGGTCTGGCGGCTCCGTCCACAATTCACGAAAAAGGCATTGCATGCACTCGTTCCCATGCAAACCCCAGCTACCGCTTTGTCGACGGCCATCTTCGGCTAGACACCAGCGACACTTACGCAAGCTCGGCAGGTCCGTATTTACATCAAGACTTGCAAACAATGTGAACATGGGCAGGTGGTCTGTTGGCATTCGCCAAGGCTTACTCGTCGAAACTCTGCATTCACGGCCTCGGGAACTTAAAAAGAAACCGCGACCAGTTTTTGACGCTATGCCGGCTAAGTAAATGCTATCTACGGATGCAACCGCGAGCAACAGCTCAGCTCTTCTCATTACGGTTGTGCAAAGTCCCTGAAAAGCTGCAATATATTCAGCTGCTAGTCTTGCTAATCCTTTGTCTTCCCGTTCTACTGCGCCTACTCTTCTGCGCCTAATCTTTGCAAGCTGAAAGCGAAAAAGCCATCAGCCATCAGCGCCGTCCGATGCGAAGGCGATTATGGGTTGGAAGGGAACCTCTGCGGAAGAGAGAACAGGAAAAATGCAAGTCGGCTTATTCGAATTCGATTGCCTAATTTTCACAGCGACAGACGAGCCACAGCTGCTACAACTCCCGCTAGCAGTGAGCAATAAAGAATTTCTTCGACAGGATTTCTTCGTTAGCGATTGCCAGCCGAGCGCAGAGCCGGCTCCTACCTTCCGGTGTTCTGCAGGGCAAGTGCCAGTGGGCTGTACTGAACCCGGTCACTTCGGCGCAACGGACCTGCGTCACTCCTTTGCTTCGAGACTTAACGTCGGCCGTGTGTGACGTCACGATGTTCTTCGGCACAACGGACCTGCGTCACTCCTTTGCTTCGAGACTTAACGTCGGCCGTGTGTGACGTCACGGTGTTACGATGAAATTTGTCAATGCCGTTGGGCTTCTCTCTGGCTCGCGTCAGCCCAGCTGCCTTCGAGATGCTAATGGCATAATAGTAATGATACATTCGTATTGCGCCCCCAGAGAACTTATTCTCTCTCTAGCCACTTATTGTGTATGCTGTAAAGGAAGCATAATCTAGCGCGATCGTATCATTAGACGCACAATGTCAATAAGCATAACATAATAATAATAATAATAATAATGCACTTAATAAAGCGCCCTCAGAGAACTCAATCTCTTTCTAGGTGCTTTACATCTGCGGCAAAGGGAAACGCAATTGAATGGTGAGTAATATCATGCATGATAAACGACGTGAATAACATGGTTAGGGGTGACATGCACAGGGTCAGCATGCAAATGTGGTTAGTGGCAGCATGCACAGTGTCAACATGCATAAGTACATGGAGGACGAATCGCAGGGACCCACTAAATGCTGTCCTAAATAGGTGTTTTTAAGTTCTTTTTAAATGTGGTCAAGTCAGGGGATGTTCTGACGCAAGTCGGGAGGGAGTTCCAGGCTTTGGGAGCATACAAACTAAATGCACGGTCTCCAAAGGATTTGAGGTTTGTACGAGGTATTGTAGACTGTTGGATTCCGAAAAGCAGGTGGTACGATGCTTGGCCTGGTGAGGGAGTAGATCTGAGAGATAGACTGGAGCCAAAGAATGAAGTGACCTTAAAGTGAGCGACAAAACCTTGAAGTCGATCCATCGCTTGACTGGTAGCCAGTGCAGGTCCGTGAGAAGTGGTGTGAGGTGGCAACTGCGACGCTCACGACAGACAAGACTAGCTGCAGAGTTTTGCACCAGCTGCAAGTGACTGATTGCACATGCTGGTGGGCCAGCAAGCAAGGTATCCCGTAGCGGCATCTCGGCTACAGTTGAGTTGAGGCAATAACAGCTTTCGAAGATGCAATTCCTGCTATTTCTCGCACGCAAATGCTAGGAGTGCTTAGAGATGCAATTAGCATTCTTGATCATAGCTGCGACCCAGCAAATTCAACTCTTCTGCGTGATCATCGGGCCAAGCAACAGCGTCTGCAGCAGTTATCTAAAAGCCTAATGGCTCTGAGTTGACCAATTGTTAACGTGGCTTCTTATCTGTATTGATTAAAATGTGAAAGCTTGTATCGAAAGTTTACTCAATGCAGATACGTCCTGAACATTGGCCACGCAAAAAATGCACTGAGCCCTAAAATACGACTGCGGTAGTTGTTGGCAGAGAATGCTGCTCGGTGCAAACAGCTTGCAATGCCTGGTAGCTTATTTTAGCTCCACATACATTCAATGATGAATGTCATTTCGGTATGGTTCCACGATAAAACGGGAGTTAAAATCATCAACATTTGCTTGCTCAAGTAGTGAATTGCATTGTTGCATTCTCTTAAATGTTCAGGAACTTGGCAACAATTTGTAGACCGACGTTTTGCCAGGTGAGTCATAGAGGACACATTCAACAAAAAAGTAATCAAACCGTCCAGTTTAGTTTTCTCTCCATTCCCTACCACACTTGCATGCTGACCCTGTGCATGTCACCCCTAACCATGTTATTCGTGTTATTAATCAAGCATGATACCATTCACCAGTCGACCGTGTTTCCTTTGCAGCAAATCAAGGCATTTCGCACAACGAGAACTGTCCAAGAGGAACAGGATGTGGTAGTTTGCATCGCAGATTTCATTGTCGACCTTTTTCAACCACTCGCAAAACCATTGCGGTTATCCTCGCTATACCATTGAAGCTGCTTCGCTGTCTTAGCCAAGAAAGCCATCGGTTTTTCGGCGCTACCAATAAATATTGGGTCAGCAGCAGCATTTTCCGTAAGCGCAGCAGTAAATCGGTCTTTGTTTGTCCTGAGGCCCTCATCTGTCTGGTAGCAATACACCGACTCGGTGCCATTAGGTACAATAATTACAATAATAATACGTCGTTCTAGCACCATCGGAGAACTTAGTAATCTCTTTATAGCACTTTACAATTAACCTGTTTTCCATATTATTATATGACGAGCGTTATATTGCAGGATTCTCACTCTTACAGCCGACAATAGCGTAGCTTACATGATGTGAGCAGATTCCCTAGACACATTAAATATGCGAACTGGTGGCGCTTCATAAACTCCCTCTTGCAACTAAACTTTTAACATGGCAACTAAGCTCTCCTCAGGTTTTTGAGAAAGTTTATACGAAAAATACAGCTGAGTGTCGTTTGAGTGTCGTCAGCATTTAAGTGATAGCCTATTCCATGGGCCCCGGATCACTTTTCAGATTCAGAATAAATGGAGAACAGAACCCTGTACCATTCCACTGGCGACTGGTACGGTGGATGAAACTTACTATGCTGCGAAAGCTTTTACAACTCACTAGTGACTGACATCGACTAATCTCGTTTGACATTTAAAAACAAAAAGCTGAACACACCTGTTCCACACAGCTTTTGCTCTGTTCGAGCGAACTGTCCTTTTGTGTGGTTGTGCGATATGACGGCAGTGAACCTTTTGTATGCTTGTGTTCGCATGAGAATGGCCTTCTTTTGCATGCTTGTGTAAGCAGGCTACCTTCCAAATAAAAAATGGCTATTGCAACTCCTGTAGCTAGTTGTGAAGCTACTGAAGAGACATTTAAGTTCTCTTAGGGTGCTATACGGTTTATAGCCATTTCCCTTCTACCGGACAAGAAAACGAGCTTACTCTAGCCGCTGTTAGCTCCAGCTCTTCGACGACCTTCCTTACATTCTACCAAATCAGCTCACCTGCCAGTGACAACCGAAGCGCCCTCTTCGTGAGGACAGCATCTATGACAGGCTCGCTAACCTTGCAGTTGCGTTTCTGCTGCTGCCCCGGCTGGCTGTCCACGGCCAAAACCTGTCTTTTTTCCCCAAGACGCGGCTATATGTAGCTGGCATGGCTTTTAAGGTTTTGGGCCATCGCCTAGGCCCTCCTCTTGAAACGCCTCGACTTGCAAATCGATACTGACATAGTTACTACGGCTGCTCATTTGCTAGTAGTATTCTCCACTAGCCGATAGTCACTGTAAAAAGAAATCAGTGTACACTACTGGCATGTCTAATCAAGTGACAGCACTTACTCCATATCTGTGCACATTCTCTATGACTGTACCCTCTATATATAGGCAGAAAACGGTCAGATGGAAGCCAAGCACATACATAGCTTAGGGGTTCGACTGCACCCCGTTGCTGGTTAAAGCATTCCGAAAGCCCATCGGGTCTTGCTTGTAGGGTCTATATGCAAATTATATATAGTATATCACTCTGCAGCCCGGTAACCTTCCACCCAGTGACTGTTGCTTGCTGCTGGGCACTGGCTAAATAAATGGCAGGCACAGTCATTCATGGCTGCATAAAATTGCGCTACCACTGTGTTACCTACAGCATCTGCTGTGGCGTGAGAACATCAGGCTGCAGTCGAGGAAGACATCGACATCCATGGTGCAACCCTTCCCAAGAACACAACAAAGCAACAATTTACCATGAAACTAATGGGGTGACATAAAAGCTGCTTGGTTGAGGTAGGCATTGGCTTCATTAGCGAATTCTGCCACAGTGCAGCACAAACAGCTAAAAGCATGCACATGCAGAAGCTTCTGTGGCAACCAGAAGCTACTGCTGGCTAATAACTAAACGAGAGCAGAAATAACTCAGCCATCAGCCGGGGTACAGCAGGCACATCACCAACAGCGAAGAAGGCCGAGTCATAAAAATCACTATCGGCTAATGGGTGCACAAAAAGAGATCCGTGTGAATCTCATGACTTGCTACCAACCGAGCAACAGCAAAGCATTACTGAGCGAATTGCACGGACACAAAGCACACAACTTTTTCCAACGGCAGACGTGTTTAGGCAGCACCATCCGATCGCTTTTATCGGTTTCACGACAGGGTCCCAGTCGAGCCCCAAGATCAGTGGTCAGATCAAACCCAGCAGTGCCTGGCACGACCGTTTTTTCCGCACCACTTCAAAAGCAACAGGGAACAGGCATGCAGCAGGTGATGGCTCTTCGTTCACCAATTCAGCTTCGACACGTAGTTAGCCGGCAGCATGCCACGCCGGCTTGTCTTCTCGACAGTTCCCATCAGCCATCCGTCGTCGATAGGATCGCATAGTATGATGACGTCAGCCTCTCGAAAAGTGACTTCGTCCGTGTCGGCTGCTTTGTAATCATACAGAGCTTTAACCATTCTCTGATAAAAGATTAACGAAGGTTGCATGTCATCGGTGGAGATACACGATAACACTGATTAAAAATCGAGCAGCAAGTGCAGCTTGCTGCAAGTTCAACTCAAGATCAACTATAAATACTGGTACGAACCCTCGAAATACGAACCCCCATGCCGCCACAACTCCTTACAATAAGGGTACCGATAGAAGCGTTGAGCAGCTTACCACAAGCCATATCCGATGCAAAAACAAGACACGTTTCCACATTATATATAATATATATATATATATATATATATATATATATATATATATAATATATATATATATATATATATATATATATATATATATATATATATATATATATATATATATACTATACACATATATACTAGGTTGACATGTATCTCACTGGATATGCTACTTTGGCATACCTGTGCACTTTGCATGTACGTAGGTACAAGTAGAATAGTCAACTACAGATAGCTTAATTCCCTTTGCTTAAGCAGCAGTGCCACAACTTCGGACAATGAGCTGAAGATGGGCCTTCTGCTCTGCTAGCTGTCCTTTTTTTTTACTTAAATAATGCCAAAAACTGCAGCTTTAGTGTTGCAAGTTCTGAGGAAAAGTATGCCAAAAACTGCAGCTTTAGTGTTGCAAGTTCTGAGGAAAAGTATGCCAAAAACTGCAGCTTTAGTGTTGCAGGTCCTGAGGACTGTAGACCACACTTCCACGATTACAACTTCGGCTCCGCTATCGCTCATCTGCTTTGCTGTGGGTATGCACGTATGGTCTTGCCTATTATTTACATACAGCAAAGCACGCTATACAAAACTCCTCAGCATAGCAACACTTAGCTCGTCTTGATTTTTGGCGTTACTGATGGATAATGCTGGTTACATTTCAAGGAATTAACATTCGCATGTACTATAGAACCAAGACCTGTTGAGCATTGCACAATGCACAATGTAATGACATAAGACGACAGGAAAGGGTGCATTGTATGTTTTACATTCATTACAGAGACTGTTTATCAGCTAGCCAAAGAGCTAATCCTAATACGAAGCATCGGCGAGTCAATTCGAGCACGCGATATGTTCTCAGTGCATTTCTGCATATTTCACGGGTACTGTTACACATGAATTTACCAGGGAAACCACAAGGAACCGGTAAAGATTCAGCTGCCTACTGACACACAAGCAGCGAAATCATGTGACTAACTATACAAGTCGAAGTTAATGTTCTCTACCGTCGATTGCCTTGATCATCTGGAGATAGTTTAATGACCTGATGGCTCGGTCGAAACGAAACATTGTCGGGAGTTACTACAGTGGAGAGGTTGTGGAGGCACGGGGCAACATTGCAAAAGTTATAGCAGCATTGCAAAACTAACAGGTTGCTGGGTAGCATAAGACATGGTGACAGAAAATATACTCACTGCTTGCGTAGTACGACGGGCAGGTAATGAGAATTGATTTCGGTTAAAACAATAAGCTAATACAATACTCGCGGGAACTTTTATGAGTGTGACAACGGCATGGTAGGTTGCACTACAAGCCCCGTGTCGCCTAGAGAGGGGTTAGGCAAATTCCTTTTTGCCGGCCACAGTTTAAACTTACTGATACTCTCACACATCTAAAATTGAAGTTGCACCCTTAATTAAATTTCTTTGCATCCTGAATTTCGGCATCCTTGGTAGTAATGTGGGGTTGCTCTACATAAGCAATTAGAGCATGATGTTTCCCCATCCTTTCTGCCCTTGATCACCCCTGATCAACTCACATGGAGTCAGTCTAAAGGAATGTAATGTATGTACTTTATCACCGTTTGCAACTCCACAAAGCCATAAAGACTGTGTGGGTGTTACACAAGAGAGTTTTGTATAGCGAACTCACAGCCTAAGCGGCTTTCGGTATGCATTCGGTAGCCAATAGACTTTGTCTCACGCAACTAAGAGAAAGTGGGAAGCATAGCAGAGTCAGGTGAGCAGTTGAGGTAGTGAGTAGCATGGAAGTAGCAGCTCAGGGCCGCTGAAAAGGATGAGCCATAGTCGGCAGTAAGAGAGTAGTTGTCGTTTCGTAAGAATTGTGGAAGCGAGTTCCACAGTCTAGGACCTGCAGAGCTAAAGCTTCTGTCGCCAACTGTCTTTAAGCAGAGGAATGGGACAGCTAATTTATTGTTCACACAGGACCTGAGGGTGCGAAGAGGCTGAAACTGATGCAGCAGTTCAGCAAGGTACGAAGGAGCAAGCCGTGGCAGGCCTTGTCGGTCAGTGCAAGAACTTTTCTCTGTATCCGTTGCTCAACCGGCACCATCCTAGCTCTTTTAGCAAAGGACACATGTGCTCAAACCTATGGGACTTGAAGACTAGCCTTGCAGCCATTTTCAGAGTCAGTTGCAGTGCCCTAGTTGCTTTCTTTGGTAGCCCAGCCAAAAGGGAATTACAATAATCAAGCCGAGACAGAACTAAGGAGCTAGTTAAATTTCATGCAAGCCACTGTGGAAGACAGCTCCTAATCTTGGATAGGGATCGGACGTGATGGCTAGCTGCAGAAGCAGTCTTCTGAATGAAGCTTTTAAAATTGAGGCAGCTGTCGAAAGCGACACCTAAATTTTGAGCACGTGGTGATGATCGTACAACTGCATCACCCATTAGAAGAGCAAAACCTTCTAATCCAGACACACAGTTAGGGTGTCCTATGAGCAGCAGTTCGGTTTTATCGTCATTTAGTTTCAAGAGGTTTTCCGACATCCAGTATCGAATGTCGGCAAGACAGGCAATCAGTTTATCAGTTGTTGCAGCAGATTCTGACAGTTTGAATGACAAATACAGCTGAGTATCGTCAGCATGAAAGTGATATTCCACGGGCCTTCTCGGTAACATTCTGAAACATTCTGCCGAACATCCGATCCTGGCATCGTCATCGCATCCAGGCATGTCATCGGTGCTCACTTACTGACGTCTTGGGCGGCCACTGGCCGCTTGTGGACACTTCGTCAAAACAGTACTCCCCCCTGCACGTGTGCATACAAGAAATCACTCGACTGCTACCAGCTACCAAGCCACACCACACGGCCACACCTCGGTAAATCCAGCTTACCCCTTTGGGACCGAACTTGGTAGGTGACTGTGCAAGCGAAGCAGGCGGCTGCCGCTGGGGCGGGGACACAGCAGCTGCCGCTGTCCGTTGTGAGGGCGATGCTGCAGTAGTGGCGGCAGGCCGCTGCGGTGCTACCACGACAGCCGGTGCAGCAGGCCGCTGCAAAGCTGTAGCGGCGGCAGGCGAGGGTCGCTGCGGCTGCACTGTGGCGGCAGCGGCAGGCGCAGGCCGCTGCAGAGCTGCAGCGGCCTGCGGCGCTGCTGGCTGAGGACGCTGCTGCGGAAGTGCAGCAGCAGCAGCCGGCGTCGGTGGTGGAGCAGCAGGAAATGGGGATGAAGGTGTCTCCTGAGGCTGACAGGGGCTGACAAGCGCAGGCGTCAGCCCTGCCTTTGCTGCTGCTGCGCTGCTGGCATCGGTGACCGGGTACAAGAACGCCTGCGGCGGCGGCGGGCAGCCGCTTGCCGACGGTGCTGCAAGTAGAGACGAGGCAAAGTCGAAGACTATAAATGCGTTTGAACAGGTCACGCTCACGCACGCCGAGCCTACGCAGTGACACACGCCGGCTTAGAAGCAAGGGGCCCAAGCTGCTGTCGGACTGACAAGCACACGAGGGCAAACCTTTGATGTCGACACAACCGATAGCCGAGCCGACGGCAGCATGCAGCTATTAATGCTCAACTACTTTGGCCATCGCAGGTGCTTTGCAACTGGCAAAAGCAAGTCAGACACGAAGCGACAGCGTGACCGGTGATCAGAAAGTCGCGTGAGGCAGACAGTCACGTGGCAGCGATCAGAAAGCCAAGTGACAGCGACCAGACCAGTGTGTGAGTGTGGAGTCAGCACAAAAAACACCACCACCACAAACAAAACTCCAGTACGTATCCTCGAGGTGACAAGCATGGAGTCACACCGCCGAGCTGGGCTTGAGCAACCATAGCTCAATGCACTCATTGCACAAGACGGCACATTAGGCCAGGCCGAAGTCCACTATTCGGGTGCATGCTTCCAGGGGCATAATCTAGAATGAGGGAATGAGGTTGCACTTTTCGAGGGATGCTGATCAGAGGGATGATGACTGGGGGGGGGGGCATCTAGCTAGCACTACCCCAAGATTACACTGCTGGCAGTCATTTCTCGTCTAGTTTCAGGGTGGAACTATCCTATCGGGTCGGAATTCTGAGTTTTGGTTTTTGTTATTAAAGGTTAAATCTAAGCATAACACCCACAACCAGAGAGAGAGGGAGAGAGAGAGAGAGAGAGAGAGAGAGGAGAGAGAGAGAGAGAGAGAGAGAGAGAGAGAGAGAGAGAGAGAGAGAGAGAGAGAGAGAGAGAGAGAGAGAGAGAGACAGTGAGTGAGTGACAGTGAGAATTAAGCCAGCAGTAGCAGCAGCCGACAGGCAGACCTACTTGGGCATGCAGCTTCACTTGCAAATGAGCGTAATAAATTCCGACATCCGTGCAACAAAGACACAAGAAAGAAGGAAAGAATGGGCATATTGACTGTGAAGAGGTGGACAGATACCGAAGGAAAGAGAGAGAAAGGCTGGCAGCGATGGGAAGGATTACAAAGGCATGCCTACGGCCGACCGATGAATGGTACAAAGTCACTTGCATGCGTTTGTGCAAGGCCTCAAACGAGTAGCTGCAGCTCTTCTTCTCCCCTAAACAGTGGCCGCTAAGCGGCTTGAGATATTGCTGCATTCAACGCTGCCGAACCAAGCATTTTTTTGTGTGGACAGCCACACATCGACGATCACTGACAAACAAAAAGCAGAAGAATGCCGCTGCACTAGCAAGAGGTACCGACCAGCTTCCACAGGAGTGGCACGGCAGTGGACCAGCAGACACCTTGGCTTCAGGCTTCACATAGGTGCCATTAACCGTGAGTGCCGAGCCCTGTTCTGGAGGGTCTATTGCTGCAGCAGGTGCAGCCATCAAAGAGAGTTTGAGCTGATGGGCGATGCAGGGACAAAGACCATCGCTGCCTGGTGCGAGGTGCTGGCATGCAGCTGGGCAAGAAAGTTAGTATGGCAGTGCATGTACCCGTTGTCAGCACCAGCCGACGGCTGCTTTACAGATCAAAGAGTTCTCAAAAGGAAACAGGCACATCGCAAGTAGCTGAGGATAACTAACTGAATTATGTAAGATGCACACACCTATGTGCCTGCCTGAGTGCCCACACGTTTTTCTCGAATCGGACGTGCCGGCCAATTTAGCAATTACTAGAGGCACCGAAGGTGCTAGCTCTTTGCGATCCAGGTCGTGGGTTCAAGTCCTGCAGTGGGCGATCCTGTATTGCCCACTGCAAGTGGTGGTAATAGCCACTAAAGGCTCTCCTGCTACTACACAAAATAAGGCTTCTGAATCAGCTAACCATCTAATCATCATGCACTTCACGAGCTAACTATCAATATGCAGCAACGGTTTAGAAAGGGCCAAGGACGTTCTCGAAAATTAATAAATGCACTTCCTCCATTGTGGCTGAAAGTGTTCTGGTCGGCCATTGGGCTTGCGCTCATGCCTTGCAGCAGCGAAGCATTCCACGTGTGCTGGTGCCCACGGCCTCTCAAATGCTGAACAGATGCCATCTCATATTGCTTAGTCACAATGGCAGACAAGGCATGTAAACACATGCACACACGCACGCATATACACAGAAATACAGGTACATATGCACACAGAAACACACACACACACACATGTACACAAACAAGCAATACTAATAATAATAATAAATTTAATATAGCGCCCTCAGAGAACTCAATATCTTTCTAGGCACTTTGCATTTGGTGCAAAGGAAGCACGATCGAATGGTTAGTGCCAGCATGCTCAATACACGACAAGAATAGCATGATTAGGGGTGACATGAATAGGGTAAGCATGCAAGTGTTGTTAGTGGCAAAATGCACAGTGTCAGCACCTACAAGCACATAAAACAACGAATCACAGGGACCTACTAAAGGCTGTCATAAATAGATTCATTTTTGTTTCTTTTTTAACGTGGATAAGTCAGGAGATGTCGCGACTCAAGTCAGGAGTGAGTTCCAGGCTTTGGGAGCATACGAACTAAAGGCACGGTCTCCAAAGGATTTGAGGTTTGTACGAGGTATTGTAGACTGTTTGATTCCGAAACGCGGGTGGTACGATGCTTGGCCTGGTAGGGGAGTACATCTGAGAGATAGGCTGGAGCCAAAGAATGAAGTGACCTAAAAGTGAGCGACAAAACCTTGAAGTCAATCCGTTGCTTGACTGGGCGCCAGTGCAGGTCGGCGAGAAGTGGTATGATGTGGCAACTGCGAAGCTCACGACAGACAAGCCTAGCTGCAGAGTTTTGCACCAGCTGCAATCACATGATCGCACATGCCGGTAGGCCAGTAAGCAGTGAGTTGCATAAGTCAAGACGGGATGTTACAAATGCATGGACCAACTTAGATGTGGTAACCCTGTCTAAACAAGCCCGAATTGAGGCAATGTTGTGTAACTAAATTAGGCAGACTTGACTGAGGAGCTGATGTGGTAATCTAATTAAAGGTCACATCAGAACATGACATTTAGATTTCGTGCGAATTCAACACGAGATATGCTGGCAGAGCCGATTTTGAGCATTAGTTTTTCCAATTTCCGAATCACACTTGGCTTGCCCATAACCAGTAAGTTGGTTTTATCATCATTCAATTCAATAAAGTTTGCTGCCATCCATGTTCGGATGTCATCAATACATGCAGCAAGGGAGTTGAGAGAATTGGATGTGCTCGAGGGCTGGGAGGGATCAAAGCAAAGGAACAACTGGGTGTCATCTGTATAGAAGTGAAAGCCTAGATTGTGCTTGGCAATCACATCGGCAAGAGAGAGAGATGGGGAGGGAGAGGGAGGGAGAGAGAGAGAGAGAGAGAGAGAGAGAGAGAGAGAGAGAGAGAGAGAGAGAGAGAGAGGAGAGAGAGAGAGAGAGAGAGAGAAAGACCGAGAGAGACACAGAGAGAGATAGAGAAAGAGAGAGAGGAGAGAGAGAGGAGAGAGAGAGAGAGAGAGAGAGAGAGAGAGAGAGAGAGAGAGAGAGAGAGAGAGAGAGAGAGAGAGAGAGAAGGAGAGAGAGAGAGAGAGAGAGAGAGAGAGAGAGAGAGAGAGAGAGAGAGAGAGAGAGAGAGAGAGAGAGAGAGTATACACCGTGAAAAGAACAGGACCGAGCACAGATCTCTGGGGTAACCCATATTTCAGAGGTTCCTCAGATGAATTGTGTTCATTCAAATCAATACTCTGGAGTCTCCCACTGAGATAGGACCTGAACCATTGCAATGTAGTGCCAGTGATGCCAAGGCGAGACGAGATTCGCTCAAGGACTTGGGAATTGACGGTATCAAAAGCTGCCGAAAGATCGAGCGAAACAAGCTGAGATACTCTACCTAAGTGCATTCCTAAGTAGGTCGCTATATCCCGAAACAATGCTGACTCTGTGGAGTAATTAGCTCTATAGCCAGACTGGAACTTACTAGCAAGTTTTGAAGTTTCAATATGAGTTCATCTGGTCTGCCACGACTCGTTCATATCTTTGATAGGAACGGTAGAAGGGAGACTGAGCAGAAGTTGCTCTAGTACTTTTAGTGAGCCATGATGGCACTTTAGGTAAGGCAGTTGCTTTTCACAACCTCGGTCCCGAGGTCGTGGGTTCGATTCCTGTGGTGGACGATCCTGTATTGCCACTGCAAGCGGTGGTGATAGCCGCCAAGGTTCTTCTGTCGCTATACAAATGAGGCCGTTAAATCAGCTAGTATTTATTTATTTTTTTATCTAGTGCGATTTTCTTGAGTAGTGGCCTGACTGCAAACTTTTTGAAAGATGCCGGGACATGACCTGAGGCTAATGACATATTTATTATGTTAGTTATGCATGGCAGCAGCAGATCAATCCATCGTAGAAGCAGGACAGTGGGAATAGGGTCCAGAGGACTAGTTGTCTTCTTCGATTGGGATATGAACTTCAGGACGAGGTCACTAGTGACCTCCTTGAATGTAGACATTGAGGTACTGCAAGGAATTGAGGGACATGATTCTAGGGGGGATGCTACCATCTCAGGGATAGATTCCCTGATCTTGTCTATCTTGTTGACAAAGAAGCTAGAGAAACGATCAGCTAGGTCATACAGATAACTAGGCAAGGAGCTAACCTGGAACCGGTTAGGAGATTGGTGATCGTCGACATTAGCCTTTTTGGATTGTGCATCTATGAATTAACTTCATTTTTGCAGAAGTTTGACTTGGGCTTTGATCGATTGGTACAATCTACAGTAGTCCTCGTATGCCTGTCGATGGACAGTCAGTCCTGATCTTGTGTATGCTTTTTCATGCTTGCGCTTAGTAGACCTAGCTAGTTTAATGTCAGTGGTTAAAAAATAAGCGGTCTGGGAGAGCATGAAAAGTCTGCTTAGTCAGAGGGGAAAACTCGTCGAACCTGTCAGCTAGTGTCAAGTTGCAGCAATCTACTAATGATGACAGGTCGGAAGTGGGATTGATCAGCAGAAGCAAAGCAGATATTCTCGAACTAACAGCATTGATGTCAATGGTCTTGAGGTTTCACGATTCACACGTGATTTTAGATGAGGCGGGAGGGGGCACATTGCAGACTGAATGAGAACTGCCGGTGGTCACATAAGCAGGATATGGTAATAATTGGTGATAACAAAGTGCAGTTGTGTGAGAAAATGTGATCAATTGTGTGACCCTTGATGTGAGTACGGCCATGCATATGAGCCACATGAGATAATTGGTCAGTCAGCTCACGAAATTAAGTGCTGAAGGCATCAGATAAGTTATCAAATTAATGTTGAAATCTCCATAATGAGAAAAGATAGATTTCTTGCATACTCAAATACTCAAAAATGATATCAGAGAAATCTGAGATAAAGGAACTTGGTACCTGGTGGGTGATTACTGCCACCCTCGCTAGTTTGTTGTTGGGTGAAATCAAGACTACAGATTCGAAAGGCTGCTTCGAGGGTATTACAAATGGCTAGAAGTCAAATTTCGAGCACATGATAATAGCAACTCCACCTCCAGCTTTGATTGATCGAGGGCAGCAAGAGAAGGAAAACCAGCCAACACACACACACATACGTGCATGGGTATGGTCCATTTGGAGCAGGACATCCAGATTCCTTGTACAGGCTATGTGAGATGTGCCGGCCGGGGCCATTTTGACGATCGAGCTTTCAAATTTCTTAGAACGCCAGGTCTGCACACAATCTGTCACTCGAATTTTAAAAAGATTGGAGAAATTTTGCCGCTATCCAAGTACGAATATTTCATTTTGTTGCGAGCCGATTGGCTGCCTCGCTGACCAGCATTCCTAGCAAAACTGGGGCCGATTCGCTGCTTGGCTTCTCCCTGCAGATGGCTGCCTCATTGGCTGCTGTAAGCACTGCTCTTACTCATGAGCTCATTGTCTGCATGCTGCTACCGCTACACATGTGACTAGAGGTGACCAATACTGACTTCCACAACTGAAAGGAATGGACAGCTGCAGGCAGAGGGGGAGTCATGGATGTCATGGGGTCAAGGAGAAGGCACCATGACGGGAAGGGTGGGGGAACAGCTCAGGACAGCAGCTAGCTCGTGCTAGACTAGCTCAGTGTGATGAGTCACGGGCATGCCACCCCTCTCGTGTGGCACCAATGCCCTCCCCCTCCTGCCCCGTGCAGCCCCAATCTCTACTTCTCTCCGACATAATCCCTCCTCCAGGGAGGAGGTTCTCACCTCCACATCCCATCAGACTTTACTGCTCGCCTGTGAGGCTGCTGCTTGGATGCAAACTCATTCATATGCCAAGCCATTTCGGTCTCCACGACTGCCTTACCTCCACATGGAGCCTGCCCCCTTCTCAAACCTGCCCTTCGGCTACAGCAACTTCAATAATGAAAGAGACGACCGCTGAAAGATGGCATAAGCTACCGAAACAAGGGGCAATGCCATTCTTTCAAGTCGAAGTCAGTGCTGAGCAGGGCTAGCCACTTTCTTGAGACATCCGAATTTCACGATCGTAAGTTCTTTCAGCTCACACGATCGACCGGATGTATCGATTGGCTCGGACACACAAAAATGAGCGAACTGGGAATTCATCACCGAGGCACTGCATGCCCAGCTGCTAGAGTTATGTTACGTTTATGACATCCCAGATTCCTACCCTTAATGACCGTTGGTGACAGAAGCTTTTGCTCGACATGCGTGGAACACAACTCGTAAGCAACGACATCTGCTCTCCTGCTACCGACTATGGCAGGTCCTTTCCAGTGGTCCTGAGCTGATACCCTCATGCTTCTCACTTCCTCGACTGCTCTGCTGACTCCACCATGCTTCTCACTTTCACTTTGTTGGATGAAACGAAGTCTCGTTGGCTATCGAATTCACACTGAAAGCTGCTTAGGCTTTGACTGCGCACACAGAAAACTCTCCTGCGTAACACCCACTCTGTGGCTAAGTGGAGCTAGAGATGAAGACACGAGATTTCTAACAGGAGAATCAACCCGACCTACTAAGCAATGTCACAAGCAAGTGGGCAAGGAGCAGCAGTGCCATCCAACCGATAGCTTATGAGTGGACCTTTGACTCACCAACGGCAGGACACAACATAAGACCCTATTCAACCTCTAATCATAACAGCCAGCCACGTAGCCATCTGATCAGTAGAGGGGAAGGGGGTGGTAGCAGACCTGGTGGCAGGGTGGCTACCGTAGTCAGAAGGGAAGGGATAGAGGAGGCCTTTTTTATCACTCTTTGTTCATAGGTCAGCGAGCTAATTAGTGCCACGTGCATACACCAAATGAGTATCATTGAAAAGAATGCCATGCATTTGCCTTGGCTGCTTGTGCTACCTAATTTGCCAAATGCTCCTGGTTCGTGTGGACAGGCCTGCCCCCAGCTAGGCTTTCAGAGGCTTCCGAAGCAGGAGCAGCCGAAGAAGCAGCAGCCGACGAAGCGGAGTCGAAGCAGCAGCAGCAAACGAAGCAGCAGCACACAGGCCTCTGAAGCAGTGCCACCCATCAGCGATCGAACCAGCTTAGTTCAGCCAACGGCAGACAATGGCAGAGCAAGCCAGTCTGCCCTTCAAGAATCCCACCAGCTACTGTGCATCTGGTATTCATGGCCTCATTAGCTTACAGATTGTGGGTGGTACGGTCAGCTCATCACGGCTGTACAGTGGCTCTGACCTGAGGGAGTGGGCAGCAGTAGTAGCAGCAGCAGCAGCAATCGTGGCACACAGCACTACCGTCTTGTCACCTCCCCTTTATGTCTTGGCCCCTCCATCCCCGAGACAAACGACGGTGCATTCTCCTGCGTAACACCCACATGGTCTTTATGACTTTGTGGAGTTACTGACGGAGATACATTACATTCCATTCTACCAGGCCCATCCAGCTGCCTCTGAGAGCAGATCCCCCTGGCTAGCTACAAATCGACTTCCTCATTAGCTTCATCCTGCAGCCCTTACCAAAGGAAAGTGGCAAAACTGGATACGGCCGAGGCTTACACTTACTTCCGCCCATAACGCTGTTCCGGAAAGAAGAAGAAAAAAACCAGCTGCACTAGTGCTGCAATACAGACTTGGCTACCGCGCTAGCGCGTGCAGCAGGCACCGACGAAGTGCCTGCTGCCGGACTCGAACAGCATGCTGGTTGGGGCACTGATTCATACAAGACAGAAAGGAACGCCAGCCGGGCCGGATTCGGGAGGCATGCCATGCCCTTCGCCGCGGTGTGCCGCGGCCTTCTCCCGCAATCCAAGCGTCCAGGCACCGGATCTGGCTGCGCGCCTCCGAATTGCCTCCGAGTTGCGTGCACATCGTGTGCAGTGCACAGAGAATGCTCATGTCACGTGTGCACAGAGAAAGCTCCGCTCTGCAGAGAGCGCGGCGGCGCAGGCTACCGGCGGAGCAGCAGCCGCGGCTGCAGCCGCCGCCGCTTACTCTGGCCGTCGCTGCCGCTCGGGCGACTGTCCTCCATGAGCTGCTTCTTCCCCAGCTCCCCGTGGTACACCACCTGGCTGATGGTCTGCATGTTCTTGCGCGCTCTCGTCGTCTCTGGGTCATCGGCGACCGAGATCTTCGTACCTTTGTTCTTCTCAAAGTCCTCGTGGTACTTGATCTGCAAAAACAAAAATACAGTTCCTTCCCTAAGAGAATGCATCGTCTATCCAGGCGCTTTGCACATGCCGCAGGGCTCACCAGAGCCCACGACCTCGGTCGTCAAAGGCGACTGCGCCTTTACCCCTGGGTCAAACAACTGGGCTGGAATGCTGTCCGTAAGTGCCCCCATCGGCAAACAAACGGCACCGGGCATACCCCCTCCCCCATCCCTGCACAGCCTCGCCAGCCCTTTTATGCCAAGCCAGTCATTCACTTCGAGGTACAGGAGGCAGCTCAGTAGAACCGAAAAACGGGCAGCTCGGCTGCCCGTGGTGTGCCACCGAGCTGGAAGCAAGCATAGCGGCGACTCTGCCGCTAGTTGCATGGCGATAGCAGACGACAGCACCGCACGGTGAAGAAGAACTGCTTGGTCTGCTGTACCGTGGGAGCATATGACGTCGGCCTGCGGAAGTTGACGGAGACCAGCGGACCCAGTAGTACATTTTTGACATTCTTGCCCTATTGTCGATAGTATCTTCTGCTGTGTGCGACTGCTCGCACAAACATAACAAGAACCAAGGCTCACCACTGGCAGATAGGTTCACTACGGGTAGGTTCTTAACTATTTTCTTGCCCTATTGTCGATAGTATCTTCTGCTGTGTGCGACTGCTCGCACAAACATAACAAGAACCAAGGCTCACCACTGGCAGATAGGTTCACTACGGGGAGGTTCTTAACTAGCTCTGCCCACCTGGTACTGAAAGGAAAGATGCGCGTGATTCGCTGCAGCAGCTGCTGCAACTGTGCCACGACATTTGCCTTTAACGTCGGCTGCCGAGAATATGGAGGTGGAGTGCGAGTAAGAGGGCCGAGGGCGACACAAATCCAACTGGGGTAAAAGAGAAAACTTTAAGGGATTACGAGAGTGCACAAAATTACCTCTCAGTATCGTGAGGTCAATGAGCTCTGGAGCTTATTCGTTGCTTCGGCTGCTCAGTTTTGATAGTTTGACAATAAATACTACTTTTATAAGAAAAAAAAGCTTTCTTGCTTGTTTACAGTTAGTATGACCCTCATCCAAGATGCCCTTTCGGATTCTCGGACTAGTTTCATTTAACATAGGTAGACGAAACTAACTTCGTGCACGACACTACCTAAAAGGGTCACAAGGCCACCACAAGGTCAGGCAAGGCCTGCTCTTGGCTTCCTGCTGCTCGGTGGCAAGCCCAGCTGGCATCGGCCAGCTGATTCTGAAATACGGCTGTCGGAGTCATTTACATTTACTACACAGCCCATGCACCAGGCAGAGAGAGACAGCAGAGACTTTGCTACAGCTGGCTTGAGCGCCGATGCTTGGAAATGCAGCAGCAGAGCAGTCTGGGCTGCCAATCAAAGCTCCTTGATCGGCCAGCTGCTACGGGCCACCTGCCTTTATTTGCTGGTCTAGATGAAAGTCAGGCAAAGCTTGTGGGTATTCGGTGAAAGAAATCGGTTTGCTCTGCAAACCACTCTGGGGCACTGCAGACCAGCAGGTTATATGGTCGGTGTCGACCGGCAGCTTGTCGACCTTCCTACAACCAGCTGAAGGCAGGACTCCACTGTGGCCAAGAATCCACGACAATAGCGAGGCCACCACGAGGCCCAAGTCCCCAAGTCTCAGAGACCATGGCTGCACCTGACGTTGCAGCTCACCTGCCAACCGATGTAGCTGATGTATTGTCAGTCTTTGCTGAGAAGGCTAAGCAGGAAGCACGCTGCTTTGAAGCGATCGAGCGAGACTCGGCACTCTGGCACACTCCCACACACTTGACCAGCAGAAGGCGGTAGGTCCTTCAGTACGTCCAGCATAGACATTCGAAATGCAAAGAGCACCAAGAGAGAGCCCCATTTCTCCCTTCCCAGAAGCAGAGAATACTCGGCAGAGGGCCGAGTACTTACAGAACTTTTTCAGGACGTCGACTACTCAACAATTTTCCCTCGCGAGAGAAGTGCAGTCCTCTGCTGAATGTAATGCCGGCCGACGATGCCTCCTATGGCAAAGAGGAACAGCAGAACTATGTGGCCGGTTTGGCTTACAGGTTAAGGTGTTTGCCACGACCGAGATCAAAGTGACTATTTGAGGACCGAGGTCGAGGACTCGAGCCCCGTGACATATGTGAAGCGCCTGAATAGAGATTAGGTTCTCTTACGTGCTAGCAAATGTAAAGCGCCTAGAAAGGGATTGAGTTATCTGAGGGCGCTTCATCAAGTATATTATTATTATTAATATTATTATTATACAAATGAATTGTAATGTTTCATTTTGCATAACCTCAGGAACACAGAAAACAGAACTGAGACAGCGAGCAAACACACCCAGCAAGCAACTCCTTGCGCACGTGGGCATGCATACCTAGCATAACTAGCACATGCATACCTAGCATACCTACGCATAACTAGCCCACTAGCCGAAGCCCTGAATGCAGAGCTTCCCCTTCCCGTACCTCACGTTTGCAGACAGGCGAGAGGCATACTTAAAACAGAGAGAGCGATGCTTGCGCATGAAGCATGAAGGGGAGCGTACTCAATCAGGGGTCGAGCAAATCAGCAGCGTCATTCACTGTTATGAAACTGCCTGTACCCGACCGATGACGATGACGATACGTGAGGGGGGTAGGGGTAGCAAACACGGCCAGATCTGTGTCTGTGCCCTCACCTGGCTTTGAATCTTCGTGTTTTCGGCAATCCTCTTGCTTTCCGGAGTCTCGGCGACCTGGGTGTGCTTGATCTCCGGATAGTGGCTGCGGAGAGGCAAAACAGCGCAAGAGCATCAACCGATCGGCTCGGTGCCTTTGGTTAATTTTCTTTTTATTTTAATCAGGGCTGCAGCAGTAGCATGGCCTGCACGACTTGCATGGCACATTCGAGCAAGGGAGAGCCAGTAGCTGAGACGGCGGCAGAGGGGCGGCAACTGCCGCGAGCGGCTTACGCGACGCAGTAGGGCTGCTTCTCGAACCCTTTGTAGTTCTTCATGTTGAGAGTCATGCCGCACACTTGGCACTTGAAGCATCCCTTGTGCCATAGCTGGTAAACAAGTCAACGCATGGACTCAAGCAAAGCCCACAAAAAAAGCGTCAAGACGACTAAAGGAGCTAGCAGTCGATCGAACGAACAGCTTGCAATCTACTTTTCTGATCTGCCTTGTCACTGCGACTGGGCAGGGAACCTGCTGGCATAGCTCACTCTCGGGTATACCCTGCTTGCTTGCACCCGAACGTACTGGCTTGGCCCTGTGGTTATACTTCTGGTCTACCGAGGTCAATGTGCATGCATTGGACGACCAAGGTCGTGGGCTCGAGCCCCTGTGGCATATGTTAAGTGCAGAACAAAGTTAAGAACAGAAATTAAGTTCTCTTACGCTGCTATATACATGAGTTTTACAGATATATGGAAGTAGACACACATACGCACGGGTGCACACACACACACACACACACACACACACACACACACACACAGAGAGGTATGCATATATCGATGCGTATCCATATCTCTAATAATTAAAGTGAGGAAGTTGTCACATGGCAAGATGGTGCACATCCATCAAGCAGAAAGATGGTGCAGTGTTGTCTTCCGTGATGGAACTACTATGACTCAGCAAAGCAATTCCACAGGCAGTGAGCTGTTCTTATCTAACTCTCCCTCTATACATATATATATATATATATATATATATATATATATATATATGTGTGTGTGTGTGTGTGTGTGTGTGTGTGTAGATATGCATACATATAGCTATATGCATATATATATATGTGTGTGTGTGTATATTTATATGTATATATATATACATACATAGAAATGTACATATAGAGATATATATAATATATACTAGGGCTCTGTCTCAACTCAAATACTGCTGCAGCCACTCAGTCACACACCTGTGTGGGCCTGTGAACAGGCCCGTGCTCACATACGAGCATGCATCTCACCCATGCGCCTGCGCAAATGCATCCGGGCACTCGGTCAAGAGCATCGTCAAGAGGGTCCTCCGGTGCCAAGAAATTAGAGCTTTTCCTAGGACAGTGTCCTCTCACGTCTTTTGCAGCTATCACAAGATAGCACTCAAAAGCTTGGCCCGGGCGGCGCCATTCCTTTGCCAAGTAGCTGCCCTAGTGCCCGGCCGCCATAGCTGGCCTAGAATTTGCATGGTAGCTCAGCCTCGACATGAATAAAAGGGCAGGTTTTCTGCGGTTGGCCCCTTCATGATCATACTGAGTGACATCAGATTGGGCAGCAGGACTTCTTGTTGGTAACATTTGGAAGTTCTATATAAAACCAACTACTTCAAGCCTGTTCAGCAAGGTGCTGCCTCTAAGATCATCGAGTCAATTACCAAGGTGCCCTCACCACCTGACTATTGAAGCTCCATTCCATCTCTACTACAAGAATGTTCGTCCACCTTCAAGCTTCACAATGAAGACCTCATTTCGAAGTTCATTTCTTCATAGCAGTCTTTGAAAACCACCAGCCTTCGATACCCCATGGTTACTGATCTCCTTCTGCAATGCTAGGATTTGCTACTGCCCTGCATTACTGACATAATGAATGTGCCCTTAGCCTGAGCTGTTGTCCCTGCGTCCTTGAAAGAAGCTTTTGCTATGCCACTCATTCAGAAGACAGCAGTGGACGTGAAGAACTTGCACAACTCAGTCTAGCTATGGCCATTCTTATTAAAGCACTAATAACTCGACAGGATCAGCATTGGGAAGTGTTCAATGATCTCAAGAACGCAGACTTAGGTACACTAAACTATTTGTATGGGATCTCTCCATAGCGCTTGCTACTACTGGTCACCGTCCTTTTTGAGCGCTACCGATCATCTCATCTGGGCATCACTGGAACTGCACAGCAATGGATTAGATTACATCTCAGTGGGATTTATGTCAGTGTTGATCGATGCCTTTTGCCAACAGGTCATCCGGTGAGCCTTTAAGGTTACATGGGGTAGCTCAAGGATCTGCTCTAGGTTCAATATTTTCACAGTCTCAATTCTTCTTTTAGTCGATGTAATCACTAAGCACAATCTAGGCAGTCATTCCTATGCACAGGACACATAGCTGTAACTGCGCTTCGATCCCTCCTTGCCTTCCAAGCTACTCAGAAATTGGAAAACCGAACCCTCAAAATGAGCTAGGCAAGCATATTGCCTCCAATCTCAGTTCGAAATTTGGGTGTCCTTTCACTTGATGACCTCATCAGCTCCAGAGTCGTCTTGCCTATTTTCAGCTATGCAAAACTGCAAAACATTCGCCTTGCCTAGATATGGATACTGCTTCCGAGCATATGTAACATTCCATGTAGACATATCTAACTCACCACTTCCAGGTCTTCCTGCCTGTGCTAGAGGATGCTTACAGTTAGTGTAATACACTGAATCTAGGCACTGCTGTCAAGAAGGTCACAACTGTCCTATTACACCACTACTCTCTGCCTAGCACAGACTGCCCATCAAGCATCAATCACCGACGTCAGTGTTCTGTCACTCGATATCAGCTCCCTTTCCTTCTCTTGCTCCAACCTACTTATCAGAAAGAATTCCTTATCAGGCTTCACACTGTACGACCCATTCTTCTGACTCGTCGTATAGCTGTGCCTCAAACCAACCTTGAACGTTTTAGAGAGGTTCAGTTCGTATGCTCTTAAAGCATGGAACTTATTCCCGACTGACGTTAAAAAATTCCCATGACCTGGCAACATTAAAAAAAGAAACTAAAAACCTACTTGTTTCTCTCAGCATTTGCTCCGGCAGCATTAATTGTCTTTTCGGCTCTTATATGTGCAGGAAATGTAAATTTTATGACTAACCAGTTGACAAGTTTTATTTCGTGCACATCTTACGTCTCCAGAAAGCTAGCGATACCTTAAGGGGCTATAAAGATGTTTTACTATTATTATCATTAGTACCCTTCACTAGCCTACATACAGCCCTGTACTGCTAGCTGACCCAATGAGTCTGCCTTGGCTTAATCAATATATGTATGTATCTTCATCAGTAACTCCACAAAGTCATAAAGACCATGTGAGTGTTACGCAGGAGAGTTTTGTATAGCGCACTCACAGCCTAAGCGGCTTTCGGTACGCATTCGGTAGCCAACAGACATCGTCTCACGAAACAAAGAGAAAGTGGGAAGCATAGCAGAGTCAGGAGAGCAGTCGAGGTAGTGAGTAGCATAGACGTAGCAGTTCAGGATCGCTGAAAAAGATGTGCCATAGTCGGCAGTTGGAGAGTAGTTATCAATGGATGGTATTGAGATCCAGCATTGCTAAAGAAAGGTAGCAAGCATTAAGCCAGCCATCCGGACTCAGTATCTGCTCATGCAATTTCCATGGTTACCCAAGTTTGTGCCTTTCTAAAAACCACACACATGAGTGGCAGGAAAATAAGATTTGATAACCCACCCAGTCAGTGGCCAGCAACGGCTGCGGTAACGGTTCGCAAAGTGCCTGCCCTGGGCTTTAACTGTGAGAGTGGCATGAGTGCAGCCGACCGTACCCGGAAGGGTCATCCGTGTACTGCAACGAGAAGCCAGAGACAGGCAAGGTCATGACCGTCGTTTTTCTTAATTCGAGATGGATGGGCTGCCTGTTTGACTAGTATTACCTTCGACCCAATTCTGAGAAGTTCTTGAGCACTGGTCGAAACTGGTCTGAGAACCACGACGAGACCAGAGAGAGACGACTCGGGCTCAAGGGTGCACACAATAAGAATTAATAAGAATTGGTAAGTATATAACATGAGACAAAACAACCACGCCACTTCTGTCTGAGCTTCACTGGCTTCACTATCAATCGACTCCGTCAAGAGCCCCTCTGGCATACAAGTCTCGATTACTTGCATACAATTCGCTGGCCGACTTGCTTCTCCATTAGTATGCTCTCACCCAAATCACCCGAATTGCCATCGAGTCGTCCCCTGGACTAAACTGAAGCTATTGGTGATCAGACGTTTAGTTTTTACGAACCGAGAGCCGGGAGCACGCTCTCGGCTTCGACGTTCTGTTCAGCTTCAACACACTCACGTGAAGTTTTTTTTATTATTCCATTGTGCTTTGAGTGCTCACCTGTGCAGGATTCAGTACGTTTTACAAACTTGGGGTCCTACTAATCAGCGGCCCGAGTGTCCTCTTGTGTGTGTTCGCATGCTGGTCTAAGCATGATACCGTGCTTGTCGTTAATTCTTGGTTGCAGCGTCTCTGCTTCTCTTACATTAAGGTTAAAAATACTCGGAAGATTTGGTCGCTTCAGGGCACAATACAATACATGATTATGACTTTGTTATTTTCCTTTCGTCGCGGCTGCCCCATTCTATTGCCAGCCCTAACGAGCTTAGACGGCAAATCATTTCCTTCGGGATACAGAATTCCGTTATTTGCTACTCGCTATTTCCAGCAACGCATCCGGTAGGATAACTGTTGGCAAAATAAGTCCCGGCCTGCAGTGAGAGTAAAGCCGCGATAACGGTCAGTTTTGCTTCGTTGTGTCTTTGGTGCATAAGCTACCAAGACTGGGGGCGGTCAAAGACTTTCGGAAGACCAAGCGAAGACGAAAAGACCAGGCACGGTTCTACTTCTTGGCTAAGATCGAGGCAAGACCAAGCGACCAATCGCAGGCATCTTTGTCATGCGACTTGATCAGTAAGTTTGCGATGTGCTCCTAGGTTGCTCTCTATTTATGGGCCACTCCGAGCTCTTCACATAGGAATCCGATCGCGAGTCGGCAGGAGGAAAAATAACGAAAGGTTCAAATTCACTGGGAAGTGCATAGCGGAAGGCAATTTACTACCTCCCTAACCAAGGCAATTTTTCCCACGATCACTCGGGCGGGGGTGGAGGAGACGAAGCAAGTAGAAAGCAAGACTTAAAAGGAAAACTGATCGGGTTAACTTCCTATAATGAGTAAGACCGAAGCAGCACTGAAGCAAGACTAACCGGGTAAGTGCAGCTTAACGTATATAAGTAATAAGTAAGCATTAATAATAACTAAAGTTAATTATAATCACCAACCATACCCACCGAGAAACGTATTAAAACTAGCTGGACTTCGGGTTGGTCTGTTTGGTTGCAAGTTGCAGCAGTGCTTGGCAACAAGGGCGGACTCCTTCTAGGGCAGCAGCCTACGACAACAGCTGGTCATTTCAAAAGGGCACAGGGCCTATAGAAACGCCGGTGATTCACCGTCTACGCTGTTTGAAGACTGATGCTGAAAATAAGCCGAGTGAAAAGCAAGGAAATAGGAAAGACATCTGTTCTTATAGGCCACAGACTTCGCTCAAGAAGCTGACTGAATACGTAGGCATTTCAGCACAGTAAAATTAGGGTTATCCGTACCTCCAAAATCAATGAATAGATCACGAAAGCGTCTCTAAGCTTCACTACATAGGGCAAGTGCTACGGACACAGTCAGAAGGATTGCCTCCAGTATCTTCCTTATGGACTTAAAATCTACATTGCCCTAGTTCAACTCACACTCTACTCTAGACTGCAGTGGTGGCCAACTCTTAGGGAGGGGGGTCTTCATTTGTTAGCCTCTGACACCTAGCGACCGATCCGCTTAGCCTAGCGACCGATCTGCTTAGCGGCACGAAGCCGGAGCTGAGCAGTTGGGCAGCTGGACGAAGCTAGCGCAGTCGACCGATAATTTTGCTGCTCGTCTGGTGCATCGACCAGGGGTGTGTATCGCCAGGCAGACAAGACAAGCATGGGGGGGGGGTTGCATCACCCAGCCAGATGACATCACCCCCCACCCCGCCTGCACCCACAGATCCGCCGGCCCCTTCCCGAAACGAGCTCACGGGCTGGCGCGGGCCGTCGACTGCTCCCCATTCAGACAACACGGCGAAGCGAAGGGCTATCGAAAAAGAGGTCGGCAGGCAGAGAGATTCGCCTGTCGGCGGCCTCAGCCTCGCACGATCGCTTTACCCCCTTACCTTGTCGAGGCATTTGAGTTCGTCCACCGGGTAAACTTGCTTCTCGCACCTCGCGCAATTCTTCGGCGGCATGGCTGCGGCGATACTGCGCAAAAGAGCCACGGCCGGGGTGACCTCGACGGCACCGCTGCTGCGCGATCTCCTTCAATCGCAGCCAGCGGCGATCGGCTCGCGGCGATCGTTAAATCGAACGCGGGCGTCGATGAGCGGATAAGACGCTCCCGGCGGCTCGCGGCGTCCCGACCGCCGCGAGCGCCGCTTCCCGACGCAAGCCGCTGCAGCAGGGGCAGCGGAACTCTTATATAGCTCTCGAAGGAGTCGGGACAGCCGGAGCCGCGCGCTCTGGCGGAGCGCCGAGCGGCCGCTGCGAGCCACAGGCCGCCGGCCTCGCCCCTTACGGCCGACGGCCGTCGACTGTCTCCGCACCTCTTTCGGCTGCTTGCAGGGGCGGCGAAGCCGCTTACTGCGCGCCTTCTCCAGCGCCGGTTTATCGGGATTCTCGCCAGCTAAGAATTTTCAGTTACATTTATAGACGATCGCCGGTCCTTTTTTCCAAAGCGAGCGTAAAGACGACACACTGGGCAGAGCCGGCGACCTTTCCGCGACGCCCGCGGCTAGCCCAGCAGCCGCTCGGCTGCTGCGAGCGGCTGCTACGAGCGGCGGCGCGTCTCGCAGTAGGGAGCCTCAGTCGGCGGAAGGGTTCTGATAAGCCTATGCGCGAGCATGCACAGCGACCCGTATACATACCTTACGGGTCGATGGCGGAAAATATCGCTGGAGACGCGCTGCGAGAGCACGCAAAGCGAGCACGGCACCCGTCAGCGAAACTTAACGAAAGCCTCACTGTATGTAGCAGACCGGCGCCTGCACCATATATGGTCAGCTCAAGGTGTTCTCAAAAAGTTTGAAAAGATTACTAAGTTTAATTATAATAAATATTTAAGTGTTTTAATGCATTTTAGAGTGTTTTGTGATCCTTCTACGGGGAATACCGGAATGGCATAGATAGCGGCGGCTCGAGCGCTCTATAGGTGTTACAGCGAGTACCACTTCCTTTTGATTTCCAACCAAGATGTCGAAGAGAGGCAAGTCGATTGGCATGGCCAAAATCTAACGCTGTATCGCTAGTCTTTTGGCATCTGTGTGCCGTTTTATGATACAACGAACAAGAAAACGATGCTGTAGAATTTGGTAGCTATTCGAGACTCTTTCATGCCGTAATGTGCCTCTTGCTTGGGTCGTAGGACGCGGTGGCACATCCGGAGGCAAGTTTCGGATACCCCTCGGTCTGCCAGTGGGTGCCGTGATGAACTGCGCCGATAATACAGGTGCGTGCCGAAAATCGCGCGGCGATGTTTGGCGTGACTGTGAGCGTATATGCGGCGATGCGCCCGCTATCCGAATAATGGTCACCGTTGTCATGCTAGATGGTCGCTGATTTCACGCTAGACGCGCCCAACTGCCGAATGGGCACGCTACTTGCGTGAGCTGTGTAATTTGTCGTCAGTTGCGGCGGCAGTACCCTCGTTGTCGCTTTAGGGGCGAAGAATCTGTACACTATCGCCGTCTTCGGCGTCAAGGGTCGCCTGAATAAGCTGCCTGCAGCCGGAGTCGGTGACATGATTCTTTGCTCTGTTAAGAAAGGAAAGCCAGAACTCAGGAAAAAAGGTATTCATGCCGCCCAGAGGCTTGAACCAGTCCTTCCGCCGTCGGTCTCATATATGACCGACGGCGAAGTATAAGCTTCGGATGTCGCAGACCGTGCAATTAATCCTCTCTCGCTCCCTTGCCTCGCTTGATGTTAATAGCCATTGTGTGGTTGTGTGCGTGTGAGCACATGTCATGGTTGTACGTGTGGGGGCTACTTGTTAAAATGTACGTAAGGCGTAATGCCAAGCTGCCACATGGTTTGACGAGTGGAATCTTTTGCTGGGTATTTGTGTTTTTTAACAGAAACCACGTAATCGCCTGTATTTGAAATTAGACACTGTTGTGAATTGAATTTTATAGCTTAAACGATTTTTGTAAGCGATAGTGGCAGTTTCTATGCGACGCTCTGCTCAGTCAGCCGGTACACCGGCAGAGTGTTTATGTTAGCTCTGCCTTAATGTCCTAAACTGAGACAGTAGTTATGACATCGCTTTGTTTTGTTTGGTCATTTCTGCCAAATCTAATGTTGCCTGAGCTAGGTAGCAGTATAAATAAGTCATGGACTCGTGCAAGTGATCCCTGTGCTTTTTGGTTCTCGATGCTGCCCTGTCATTTGAGTTTCTTCAGAGTAGCAAGCCAGTATCGATGTTTGCATGTCTTTGTCGGTCGAGCTAAATTTAATTGCACCCACGGTAGATGGGTTCCAGTTTTTACTTATGTCGAGTTAGCGTAATCATCGCAAGAAAGTTGTGTCGATTAATTGACGAGAAGGAAGCTGTGCATCTACTTGCTGGGAATTTATAATCTCGGCTTGGCTTATCAGCAATAACCTGTCAATGCCGTCTTGTTCGTGTGGTGCTTAGAACTGTGCGTATTGCCTGAAATAGATGTCTGCTTGGCTTAAGGATGTGTAATAGCAATAATACATTTGAAAATCCCAAATAGTAGCAAAGACGGATCGTGGACGTGGAGCTTGAACAATTTGATAGGCTGAGTTCAATAAGCATGTCGGTTTGCTGTTCTGACCATGATCGACAGTGCTGAGCAGGCTGCTGCATTGGCACCCACTTTTTGTTGATATAGATTAATGTTAGCTACGGTTTTTATGCTTAAGCTTCTTTTTGTAGTCATGCCAGCAGTGGTTGTTCGTCAGCGTAAAGCCTTCAGAAGGAAAGATGGAGTTTTTATATACTTTGAAGACAACGCTGGCGTCATTGTTAACAACAAGGGCGAGTTGAAGGGTATGTGAAGTGTAATGCCAAGCTGCCGTTGTTTGGTGCCGTGCGACTTAATTCCATCCCTATTATTTTTTTAATCGCAATACACCGTTGCCAGTTTGTTTTCCTTGTGGAAGAACCCTTTAGTCATAGCCATGGTGCCTAAAATTCTCAACCTATGTCGTAGGTTTGAGTCCAGCAGTAGGTAATCCTTAATTGCCCACCAAAGCACTGCTGCTGTGCCAATAAAGCAGTTGAATCAGACGGTTGTTTACTTACCATATTCTGAAATTGAGATCGGGTCAGGCTGACGTGCTGGCCATTAGGCAGTCGACTACGCAACAGAACCAAGAGCAAGCAAAATCTCGGTTTGAGGTGGATTGTTTTTCTCTTGTAAAATCTACTTTAGCTCTTGAGTCGTTCGTTTATTACTGAGCTGCTGTTCATCGCTGGGCTGTGCTCGGCTGCCAACTGGCTATCTCGGTAAAGCCCTTAGCGTGCTCGAATAGAAATGGCTTGCCCATTATGTACTAAAGTGACTGTACTCCCCATCCCACCTAATCTATCCGGTGACTTACCTAAGTCGGGAGCTCACCAGTGATTAGCTGATGTGCTACACCCTGGGCATGGTTCTGGAGTAGCATGCCATTCTTTGCTCAATCCTGGGTATGCAACTGGCCGTGTGCAAATTTCCCGTTGTGTACTGGCCCCTAACTTAAAATCCATTTGCCTGCTCATCGCCAGCCGCTAGCTTGTCACCCGACTTGTTGAAGGCTTTATTCGAGACTGGATTGTTTTTTTTAGGCTCTGCTATAACGGGACCAGTCGCCAAGGAGTGTGCAGACTTGTGGCCGAAGATTGCTTCTAGCTCTGGATCTATTGTCTGATACATCGTTAATAGTAAATACAGTATATGATGAAGTAATGATTATTACTTGGTTTATTTCGGTTGTCCCAATAACTAATGCCTAGCTATGTAGTTATGGCAGCTTTGTCTTCAATTGGCCTGCACTGTGGGTAGTATGTGCGTTTGCATATTGCTTTTACGTATTTTGCAAGACGTAATATGTACCTCCTGTAATGCCCTAGGTCTGCTTGAACACGAGTTTCATCGTTGGCGATACGAACCCTCTCTCAGGTCCTCTATTGCAAAAGTCACTTCCACAATTCTAAAGCAAAAACGTCTGCACAGTCGTGCCGTGCTACTTCCAATCTGCTACTCCCTACCTTGACTGCCGTCCTGACTCGCCATACCACTAGTCGTTTAGGGCTTTGGGTCAACAGACATTGGTCCTACGGCATTAATGTACATTGTTTAAAAAGAGATTATGTACCACTTAGCATATGTAGCTACAACGTGCACTCAGTAGTGAATGCATCTCAAAATCGGCTTAATGTCAGTCAGCATGTTTGCTGTTTCGTGTGCACATAATCCAGGTGTCCTGTTCCCAAGTGACCTAACTATATAGCCATATCAGCTAGGCTAATATCTCCACTTGTTGCGACAGCTATGTCAAATACGCTATGGGCAGTGGTCACGGCAGGCTGTTTAGCATGTCCATCAGCATATTATAATGCATCGCTATAGAGCCTTTGCTGAAAAGGAAGCATCAACGAATGGTCTGCTGTTGCATCCTCAAACAGTAACTTCGTTTGGAATGACTTACGGTCAGCATGCATAAGCACATTAAGGAGCAATTACATTTACTTACATGCTGTGATAGATGCATTTTTTGTGTGGGCAAGTCAGAAGATAGGATGCAAGTCGGGAATTCCTGTTTTAGGGAGCATACAAACACTTAAAAGCAGGGTCGACAAAGGAATTTGACAAATTTGTGTATGGTATAGCTAAATAAGACAAAAAACTTAGTGGTACGATGCGGTACGCTTGGAGTGGGAGTAGATCTGATAGGTATGTAGTCAAAAAATGAATGACCTTAGAGTGAGTGGCTACCTTGAAGTCGGTGCGATAGTTGACTGGGAGTTAGTGCAGCTCGGCGAGAAGTGGTGTAATGTAGCTGCTGCAACGCTCACGACAGAAGCCTACCTGCAGAATATTGCCCCGGCTATAAGTGCCTGATCGCACATGCCGGTCGACTAGCAATCAGTGAGTTATCCGAAGTCAAGACTGATGTCAAACCCATATGCATGGATCAATTTAGATGTGGCATCTATAAACCCTAATTGAGGCAATATTATGTGGCTGAAAGTAGGCATACTTCGGAGCTGATGTGGTCGTCTGAAGAAAGGCCACGAAAACATGGCACCTAGATTTCGTGCAAGTTCAACAGGAGATATGCAGGCACAACCGTTTTTGAGCGTTAGCCTTTCCAATTTACGGATCATATTTGAGTTACCCATAACTAGTACGTTGGTTGCTAAAATTCGGGCTTGCTTAGACACGGATAGCACGTTTAAATTGGTCCATGCATTTATGGCGTCCCGTCTTGACTTTTTAACTAACTGCTTCCTGGTCTACCGGCCTGTGCAATCAGACGCTTGCAGCTGTTCGAAAACTGCGTTGAGGCTTGCCCGTTTCGAGCTTTGCAGTTGACACATCACACCACTTCTTGCCGACCTGCACTGGCTACCAGTCAAGCAATGCGTCGACTTACACACAGATTTGTCATTCACTTTTAGGTTCGTTCATTCTTTGGCTCGAGCCTACTTATCAGATCTACTCCCCCACCAGGCTAAGCATACGACCACCCACTTTTCGGAATCTAACTGTTTACCCATACCTAGTCCAAATCTTCAATCCTTTGGAGACCGTGCCTCTGGTTCGTATGCTCCAAAGCTTGGAACTCACTCCCGATCGGCGCCAGGACATTTCCGGACTTCGGAACCCTGCGATTCGTCCTTTATGTGCTAATGCATGCTGTCACTAACCACAATTGTGTGCTGACCCTGTGCATGTCACCATAACCTTGTTTATCTTGTTGTTTATTGGGTATGCTACCACTAACCATTCAATCGTGTTTTTTTAATCTAAGCAATTGTAAAGCGCCTAGAAAGAGATTGAGTTCGCTGAGGTCGCTTAATCAAGTGTATTATCATTATGTTTAATGTAAAATGCCTGGAAAGTACTGAGTTTACTGAATGCACTATATCAAATGCATTAGTATCATTTAATTTGAGAAAGTTTGCTGCCATCCACGTGCGGATGTCATCAATACGTGAAGCAAAGGGACTTTCGGAGATTCGACGAGCTGGAAGGTTGGGAGGGATCAAAGCGAAGGTACAGCTGAGTGTCATCTGCATAGAAGTGAAAGCCTAGATTGTGCTCGGCGATCGAATCGGCAAGAGGGTGTGTATAAACCATGAACAGAACGGGACCGAGGACAGAGCCCTACGGTACCCTATAATTCAGAGGTTCCTGGGATAATTTTTTTCCATTCGCATCAATGCTCTGAAGTCTCACACTGAGGTAAACAATTACACTGCAGTGCCAGTGATGCCCAGGACTTGATTATTGTAATACCCTTTAGGCTGGGCTACCAAAGAAAGCAACTAGGCCACTGCAGTTGGCTATGAATATGGCTGCAAGGCTAGTCTTCCAGAGCTAGGATGGATGCCGGTTGAGCAACGGGATACAGAGCAAAGTTCTTGTGCTGACCGAAAAGGCCTGCCACGGCTTGGCTCCTCCATACCTAACTGAACTGGTGCACCAGTTTCAGCCTCCTCTTGCCCTCAGGTCCTGTATGGATAATAAATTGGCTGTTCCATTCCTCCACTTAAAACCGTTGGCGGCAGAAGCTTTAGCTCTGCAGGTCCTAGACTGTGGAACTTCCACTATTCTTATGCAACGACAACGATTCTCCTGCTGCCGATTACGGCTCATTCTTTTCAGCGGTCCTGAGCTGCTACTTCCATGCTACTTACTACCTCAACTGCTCTCCTGACTCTGTTATGCTTCCCACTTTCTCTTTGTTGTGCAAGACGAAGTCTGTTGGCTACCGAATTCGTACCGAAAGCCGCTTGGCTGTGAGTGCGCTTTACAAAACTCTCCTGCATAACAATCACATAGTCTTTGTGGAGTTGCAGACGGAGATACATTGCATTACCTCACAACATCGAAGATATTGTTTTACGATAATGAAAACCAAATTTTAAAATATATTGTATTGAAAACGTCAAAAAGTGAAAACGTATCGAGATGCATTGGTGATCGGTGGTATCAAAAGCTATTGATATTTACTTTAAATAAACAGGTTTTAATTGCATTTTTAGCTTGCGGTTTAGGATCTTGGGTTTAGTATTGGGTTTAGTGGCTAAAAGTTTTGGGGTTTACGTCTTATGGTTTACTGGTTTGATTCTATATTTTTTGGGTTGTTATTTTTGGGGTTTAGAGTTTAGGACTTAAGGTTTAGTCCTTAGGTATGAGAGAGCGACTCAAAATTTAAAAGCTTAACTTAAATTGTACGTCTGTTTTTTAACACAAATTTAATCATTTGCCTATGGTGGTGACCTTGTTGAACAGCCTACTATGGGCACTGCTCATTGATCTGACATGGCTTTATGAACAAACGACTGCATTAGCTAAAGGGCTCAGCAATCAAGTCTGCCTTCTTCAGCTGCATAACATTGCTAGCATTCGGTCTTGCTTAGACCTAGATGCTACATACAAATCAGTCCGTGCATCTATAATATCTCGTCTCGATATCCCCCGCTTGATGGTCTAACGGCATGCCTAATCAAGTGCTTACAGTTGATGCAAAGCTGTAGCCAGGCTTGTTAGTCGTGAGCAGTTGCCACGTGAGCACTGCCAATCAAGCAGCAAATCAACTTCCAAGGTACTGTTACTTACTGTTAGGTCTCATTATTTTTTATCTCATGCCTACCTATCAGAACTACTTCCTCAACAGGCCAAGCTTCGTACAACCCACTGTTCTGACTAATCATTTAGAAACGCCTCCTACGAGCATTCAGAGACCAGGTCTCTAGTTCTAATGCTCCCACGGCCTGGAACTCACTCCCGACTGACGTCACGGACAACCCCTGACTTGATATTTAAAAAGAAGCGTAAAAACTGCATGACAGTATTTTGTGGGTCTTTGCGATTTATCCTCGGTGTACTTGTGTGTGCTGACACTAGACAGCCTGCTGCTGGTACTAATTATATCTACATGCTGATCCTGTGCATGCCACATCTGACAAGTTGTGCTTGATATTGCAAATGTTACCATTAGGCATTTGGTCATTCTTTCTTTACTGCATCTGTAAAGTGCAAAGAGATTCAGTTCTCTTAGGACGCAATAAAAATGTTTATTGTAGTTAAAATTGATCATTTAAATGCTAGGACTTCCATTTCCTAGTGCGGATTCGCTACCCGGTGCTGATGAATAAATATCATTTATGCTTGCTTAATTAATTTGTATAATATTAAATAATTTTGGAATGCGTTTTTGTTTTTCCTCCTACAGTATACATATTTCGCTTCTTTAATTAAGAGCTCAATCTTGGTGGTCAGTGGGGTACTCAACAGCTAGTTTAGCTGTCACTCAGATCCAGCCTTTCAAAGTGGACTTAGGAGAACCCTGTGATTTTTTCGCGGTTGCTAGCTAGTAAGTACAGTAAAATGATTCCAACAATTGATAAGCGATTTGCAAAAAATTCTGGTTTCTATTTGTCAAATAAATAGTTAAAAAATATAGAGAAACTTGTGGCCTTTTATATATTCTTATTTAAGCAGCAAATTTTACAGGTTGCTACCAGGACGCATGTTCCTGAGACTCGTGCCTGGCCATTGCAGCTGTATCACGCTGACTGTAATGACGTTCTTTTACTGCACTGATGAGCACCTAATCTCTTAAGTTGTTGAGAGGTACGCGATTTCTCCGCATAATGAAGCACCGGTATCACTAACTCAAATTATGAGGACTCGGGAGTTATTTATTCAGAATTCGGTGATATTTGCAAGGAACGGTTGCATCATCTACCGCCTTTTAACTAGCACCTATAGGCTTAGCCTTGCCATTCTTAAAACTCGGCATTAGCTGCCCATCAGCTCAATAATTCCTCGACGTAATGGGCATCAACTCTGGTTGGCTGGTTGCCGCAATGAAGGTGGACGGAGGAAGAATCAGGGGATCCGGGGTATCGATCCACGCGGGCATGTCAAATTCTCTTAAGTGAACATTTGCGTGCCCAATAGATCATTGAGCAGATAGTAAATTGATAACGAAATGGTTACTGCTACGCTTAGGAGCGTGCAGCCATTCCAACCCAGCCCTTTTTGCACGCTGGTTTGGCCTTGTGGTCAAGATGCTCGCCCGATCAGGGTCAAGGTGAATGTTTTTGACTCCCGAGGTCGCGGGATCGAGCCGTGTGGCATTGTGCGAAGCACTCGAGTAGAGATTAAGCTCTCCTGGGGGCTGTACAAATGAATAATATATATACATATATATACACACACTCATATATATATATATATATATATATATATATATATATATATATATATATATATATATCGTTCATGTGTGAGATCACAAAGGAAAATGGCGTTCAGATTGGCTTGAATAAGTAAAAAAAAAGCAGCAATCTTCTTGAGATCTTAATTGGTGAGCCATGATGGCTCACTGGGTAAGGTGGTTGCTTTTCACGACTTCGGTCCCGAGGTCGTTGGTTCGAATCCTGTAGTGGGCGATCCTTTATCGCCGCTGCAAGCGGTGGTGATAGCCGTCAAGGCTCTTCTGTCGCTATACAAAAAGAGGCTGTTAAGTCAGCTTGTATTTATTTATTTAATGTCTAATGACTGGTAAAAATAATAAAAAAAATAATAGTTCAATAGATACGTACGGCGCCCTCAGAGAACTCAAATTTCTCTCAAGGCACTGTTCCAAGAGCTCTGAGGATTGTTTGACATTGCACGTCAGGATGCCATGCATATACCCTTAATGTACTTAAGTATTAACGCACCCCAGAGTGGGCTTCTTTTCGAGGCCCTTACTTATAGAAGCGCCCAGGCAGTAGGCGCCTAGCAATCAAAAATTATATCCCACATTGGATTTCTCCCGACAAGCGGCGGAGCAAGAGCCTTTTTAAGGTCGCGCATCATAAGAATAAGGTCCGGTATAGAACATAGTCGTGAACATTCACACGCGAGCGACAGACTCCGTGGCAGTCAGTCCCAGGTTGTGCCCGCCCGCCCGCCATCAACGCCTCTAGCCGCCTTGACTGTAGCTGCTGTGCAGTTCTATTGACGAGGGAGCGCTACATTCGATGAATGTCGCTAGCACGGAGTTAGCGAAAGAAAGAACGCTCTTGTTGGGATGAGTGAAGATTACGTGAGATTCAACTTGGCAGCTGAATTCGCCGGAAGGACGAGCGAGTCGGACTGCAGCAGCCGCCGCCGTCTGGGGCCACCAAAAACCAAATCGCAACCGTCCGATGACCTTTCCGATTTTCCTGTCCCATAGGATGCCTAGCTTGACGTCGCTCACGCGAGAGCTGATAGCCGCTTCGGGGGTGGTTGTAGGCCGGGAAAACGGCGATTCGCTGACTCGCCTGCGTGAGCACTCCTTAGCCGGCTGGGGTAGAAGGCCGCGCAGCTAAGTAAAACGGTGGGAAGCCGCGAGCCAGAAATGCGTCAAGTGCCACGCCTACTGAATGGTTGCGGACTCGCCGCTCGTTCTGTGTTGAAATGGTAAGAGCCGAGTTTGAGCTGTTTTGGAACAAAAAACGCCGCCTCTAAAACGCTGCCAAAAACGCATGAACCCGATGGCGGCAACCCGGGCTACCAGGGTAACCCGGGTGCCCGCAGTTGCTGCTTCAATAAACCGTAATTCCGAGGCTAAGTTGCAGCCAGCAACGAAGAGCATCCGCACCTGAAACCAACCATTCCGTAGCATTCGCAAAGCAGAGCAGTCTGTCCATCTCATTGCCACGGCGAGGCCCGATTAGACAGCGTCGGTCGGTAGCGTACAATTCTCTGGCTCCGAGCCGGCCGCGAGTAAAACTAGCCGATCAATTATTATATTTAAACTATCGTGTTTCTGCGAATCAAACGAGACCGAGGGCGGTTACCCGGGTTACCATGGCAACCCGGGTGCGAGCGGACTGCGATAACTACCTGAATATTGGTCCAAAATATATGCAAATAGGCTAAAAAATATCGGGCCTCTCTGGTTCTATTTGTCAGCAGAAAGACGGCGATTTCGAAAAGGATGATTTTTATTGCGCAAGTGCGTAGCGGCTGACCAGATCAGGCAAGGATCCAGGGCTCGATCACGAAAATTGAGCCCATTGTTTTGAGAAATAGCTTAAGATTGATGGCTGATTTGGGACAGCCGCTGGTGCCTTCTTCGGGCGCCCCACAGAGCATACCTGCACGCCCGGAGCAGCCTTCAGTGCTGATGCTCAAGGTCTTCGTCCTCACTATCAGCGATATTATTCGGCACGGCCGAATGATACGTCAGATCACAGGACCGGGATTGACGTGTACTTCTTTGACAAAGAACGCAGCTTCTTCGCTATCAACTCTACGACAGGTTTTCACTCCAGTTTCAGCGCATCGATTGATAAGCATTTTTATTGATATTGGCAAATGCGCTGCTAAGAGTTCCTTCAATAGCTCTCGACAGAACATGTCCAGATTGCTGGACTGAACCAAGGAAATTGTTTCAGCTTCTGTATTGGGCGTGCTATACAAGTGACGCATTGTGCAAATACCTTCATCAATCTTGGAGAAACAGTTCTTCATGTACCGCTGCGGCATTCGCTTGAAGTACTTAGCTAACAATGGCTCCCATCCAGTAAGGAACGGGCGGCTGGAATCGTTGTGATCCAAGAAGGCTGCCTTCACCGACTTGATTTTGTTCAAGGTCTCGACAATCTGATCCGGTGTGCACAAATTGAGCCGACGCATGTAATTGCGAAGATCTTCGGCGACCCGATCTGCCTGATAGCAGCAACAACTGTAGGCCGACGATGCAAGTTACCTGACTTCTCAGGACCATCATCTGTCATCACAATTGCCACTGTCAGCTCGAAAATTAGAATCGTCATTGCTACCCAGGCGAGCACTGGCGCTGTGATTCCGCACCTCATGCATAATCTTTTGAGACGAGCGGATGGCATTGAAGTTCCCGGGAAATGTTTCCAAGAATTTGCTCACCAGTTTCATTGCGTTGTTAAGAACTTCATCTTTTATATTGTCATTATAGCCAACCATAGCTTGCATCCTTTCATTGAGCTCTTTCGCACATAGTTCTTTAGATTGCTTCGACATGATTCTGACGGTACTGCTCCTGAATCAGGTCAAGGGCGTTTTAGACTTCGAAACGCTATATTTTTTAGAGCAGCTATCTGCAAAATAGATAATTAATTTCGATTCTACTTGCACAAATTCGGTAACCCGAGTTATTGCCGCCATCGGGCTCAAATGTTAGAAGAGCGGCTAAGAACGCCAGTGGAACGCTCGGTTTGACGAGACGGGAATTTTAATTTCCGGCGCAGGCATCCGTTAGTATCAGCATGCAACAGTGTCGGCACGCATAAGCACATGAACAGCGAATCACATGGACCCACTAAATGCTGTCATTAATAGATGCGTTTTTAGTTTCTTTTTAAATGCGGACACGTCAGGAGATGTCGTGGCTCGAGTCAGGAGTGAATTCCAGGCTTTGGGAGCATAAGAACCAAAGGCACGGTCTCCAAAGGCTTTGAGGTTTATACGATGTATAAGTAAACAATTAGATTCCGAAAAGCGGGTGGTACAATGCCTAGCCTGGTGTCGGGAGTAGATCTAATAGATAGGTAGGCTGGAGGCAAATAATGGAGGGACCTGAAAGTGAGCGACAAAACCTTGAAGTCTATCCTGTGTTGCTTGACTGGGAGCCAATGCAGGTCGGTGAGAAGTGATGTGACGTGGCAACTACGATGCTCACAGCAGACAAGCTTAGCTGCAGAGTTTTGCACCAGCTGTAAGAGCCTATTGCAAAAGCCGGTAGACCAGCAAGCAGTAAGTTAAAGAAGTCGAGATGGGATGTCACAAATGCATAGACTTATTTAGATGTAATATCCCTGTCTAAGCAAGCCCAAATTTAGCCATGTTATGTAGTTGAAACTACGCAGACTTGGTTGAGGAGCTGGTGTGGTCGTCTAATGAAAGATCACTTGGAACACGACATCTAGATTTAGTGCCGATTCAACAGGACATACGCTGGCAGAGCCAATTGTAAGCGTTAACTTTTCCAATTTCTGAATCACACTTGCTTTGGCCATAACTAGTAAATTTTTTTTATCGTCACTAAATTTAAGAAAGTGTGCTTCCATCAATGCGCGGATGTTATGAATAAATGAGTCAAGGGAGCTGAGATAATTTGACGTGCTGGAAGGCTGGGAGGAATTAAATCAAAGGTACAACTGAATGTCATCTGCATATGAAAGCCTAGATTGTGCCTGGAAATAGCATCGGCAAGAGGGAGAGTATAAACCGTGAAAGGTATGGGCTTCACACTCTAAGTACTACTACCTTTATATAAAAAATTTGAGCTTATTTTTAGATTTTTTAACAGCACTAACTGGTTACTTTAAGCAGTATACTAAACGGTTTAACTATTTCTGATGCATCAATATCAGCGTCATGCAACGACATTTCATGCATCTCAGAGACCACAGCTGGTAATGAATTTCTGATAGCGTGTTATTTCTCGAATAAAATGTTACTATAATCCAGGCGTTGCGAGTTTGTAAAGGCTCAAGCAAATTCTCCAAAGAACTTCTGTACTCAACCGATCGATCGAAAACACTTAATGACTGTGAAAACTGTGTCGAGTGTTGGCGATCTTGAAACTTCAAGAACGCTTCTCAGGTGTCGGCAGTTGCAGATGCTGCCAAAAAACCACTAGTGTCAGGTTTCGGCGATAGTACTTCAAATTATGCAAGTTTTTGACGATCGTGCAGAGTACTAATGAGCGATTTAGAGGGAAGTAGTACAGAGATCATGAGCAAAAGCAGCAATATTTAGCAGTATAAACTGAATTTTCTGTCCCCGTCGAAGTAGGCAGCAACTCGTAATTTAAGACACAATTTTTCCACATTGTACCATGTGTCCACAAAAAAGCGCAATATTTTGCACTTCTGTCGAAAGTAACTCTGCCACCCCTGCATTTTCATCGAAAGAACGAACAACTGGGTTGATCTTGTCAGTTTTGAAAGCTTTTCAGATGAAAGCATCCCAACATAAATCATTTGTATTTGTTCATCTGTCTATCGATGCGGATGCTCTTTTGTAGTCACGCATACCCTCTCTCTCTCTCTCTCTCTCTCTCTCTCTCTCTCTCTCTCTCTCTACATATATATATATATATATATGTATGTGTGTGTGTGTGTGTGTGTGCGCGCGCGCGCGCGCGTGTGTGTGTGTGTGTATTTGCAGGGTATGCGTGAGTAAATATATATATATACCCGTGTGTGTATGTGCATGCATGCGTGCATTCGCGCGTGCGTGTGTGGGATCTGCACTGCCGAGATTCCTAAATAGTAAGATGACGGCCACTAGGAAGTGGCTATCGAATATAAATGCGCCACGTCGATGCCGCAGGGATCTAAATTTTCAGGGCGGACAAGCGGATTAGACAGGATTAGGCCTTGCTTATTCGCGGATAAGCAAGCCGCGGGGCTTCGTGGCGCCGCTCCCTGTCGTTGCGATAGCATTCGGCCGACTGCAGCAATTGTTAGCTTACCTGTTGTAACAGCCTCCTTTTTTATAGTGGCAGAACAGCCTTACCGGCTATCGCCGCCGCTAGCAGCGGTCAATAAAGGATTGCCCGCTGCAGGACTCGAACCCACGACCTGGGTCGAGAAGAGTGAGCGCCTTACTTCTGAGATAGACACCGAGGGGTGAGGAACGCAAACCTTTTTTTATTTCATGTCTGCTGTCGGTCTAACGCGGGCGGAGTTGGTGAGAGTGAGAGTGAGAGTGAGAGTGAAAGCTGAAATCCTCGAGGTTCTTCTGTCACTATGCAATGAGACTGCCGTTGCTGTTGCTCAGTCAGCTGACCTTCCTTCTACTTGAGGCGCTGCTGCTGCTTGAGAGGCTGCGGCGGCACACTTCTCGCTCTGTGCGCGCGTAGCTCGCGAGGCGAGCATAGCACGCGATCGAACGCGAGGCCGAGAAAGCTGAACAGATCCGATCTCGGGAACGCGAACGCCCCACCGCTACCCTGAAGCGGTGCTGCAATGGGCGGCCTTAAATCGCCGACCGTTAGACGTCATTTCCGAAGCAGCCATAGCGCCGGGCGATGGCAAACGGGACGACTCGCGATCGTTCCGGCTGCCAGCCGCCTTTAAGGCGCTCACCTTTGACCGCCGAGGTCGAGGGCTCAAGTCCTGCCTCGATAGAGATTGATTTCTCCAAGGATGCCATGCTAAGGAATTATCCATTCAAAAGCCGAAATGAGTTAATGGGACTTTTTTCTTACTTCGCCGACTCAACATGAGACTTCGCTGAAGTTTGGCGTCAGCTTCCTGCTCTTCTGCTCTTCGTAGCGCTTCGCCGTCGCAGTTAAAACGCCGTCGAACTTCCGCTTTCGTACTTTGCCGAGGTGGCAGCAGCAGCGAAGCGCGTCGGGCGACCGCGATAGCAACAGCCGACGAAGACCTGACGTTAGGCGTAGCCCGGGATTCGCGTCTGCGTGCTGCTTGGCGAGCGCTGCGTCGCTGACATTGCCGACGAGTGCCGGGCGCACGCGACGCGACTGGTTTCTTAGCGTAGCCTCTCGGCTTCCGTAAAGGTGACCGCTGTCTCGGTCCTCCGCTGTTCTCTATTTATACTGAATCTCTGAGAAAAGTGATTCGTCGGGTCCGTAGAATCGGTCATCACTTTTATGCTGACGATGCATAGCTGCATTAGTCATTTAAACCGTTTGAATCTGCTTCAGCGACCGACTGATAAACTGAATGCTTGCCTTGCCGACATTCATCGTAGACGTCGGTAAATTTCATTAAACGACGATACAACGCAACTGCTACTCACAGGACAGCCCGAGCGTGCGGCTAGACTAGAAGACTTTGGTCTTCTAATAGGTGATGCTGTTGTGCGACCGTCATCGTATGCTCAGAATTTAGGTGTCGTCTTTGGCAATTGCCTAAATTTTGAAAGTTTCTTTAAGAAAACCGCCTCACTGGCTAGCCGTCACATCCAGTCCATATGGAAGATTAGTGACTGTCTTTCATAGTGGCTTGAAAAAAAATCTTAGCTAGCTTCCCGGTTCTGTCTCGGCTAGATCAGCTGGTTTTGATTATGGCTGCATGACTAATTAACCAATCCCAGAGTCCCGACCGCGTGTTTCCTTTGCTGAAGGAGCTTCGATGGCTGCCGGTCGATCGACGGATACAGAGTACAGTTCTTACGCTGACACACAGAGCCTTCCACGGCCTAGCTCATTCAATCCTCGCTCAACTTCTGCACCGGTTTTAGCCCCCAGGACCTTATGGACGATAAATCAGTCGTTCCATTCCTCCGCTTAAAGACCATTGGCGACATAAGCTTTTGCTCTGTAGGTCCTAGACTGCACAACTCACTCGTACAATTCTTATGCAACGACACCCACTCTCGTGCTGCCGACTGTGGCGCATCATTTCTAGGCGTCCCGAGCTACTCACTGCCTCGACTGCCCTCCTTACTCAGCTATGCTTCCCACTTTCTATTTGTCGCGTGAGATGAAGTCTGTTGACTACCGAATGCTCGTACCGAAAGCCGCATTGGGCCTCGAGCGCGCTCGAGAAAACTCTGCGTAACACCGACTTGGTCGTTGTGGCTTGGCGTAGTCGCACACTGAGATACATGCATTACATTTGACGGAAGAACATTACATAACACGGCGCATTTGGCGCGAAGTGAAAAGTAACGGAAGTTTGACTGTTTCAGCGGCCCCATCTACGTAGCGGAGGCCGAGAGCCCGAGCTACTGCGGCCCCGCACAATCGAGCAGACGATTGCATGCGGCAGAGCTCGAGCCCGCGACGATGCGAACTGAAGCTCGAGCCTTAACGCGTAACAACGGTAATTAATTGCAACGAACGCGCCAGAAAATTCCGCGGATCTACTTGACGCTCGCTTGCGAGCGTGCAGGCACGCGACGCAGGCACGTGTCGCGTGCCTGCGTCGAGGCTTGCGTGCGATTTGGCCCCAAAGCCATTCTCGATTGGGTTTTTTTAATGCGCGCGGCAAGCTGGCACGGCGCACAGCTATTTCTAATTCGAACGAGGTTTTCGATCGCTGCGCGGCACGCGATATTCGCGTGCCAGTATGGCGGCCGAACGTTCCAGAGACATGCCGCGTCGCTTCGCTGCGAGCGAACTCCGACATGTCTGCCACCGCGAGCTCGTCTGCCAGAGACCGCACGGAAAACTTGACGAAGCGTGCTCCAAACGAGGCCTGAGTTGCTAGCGCACATTAACTTTTTTGGCGAAGAGCCTTTCACTTCCGCTTTCCCTTCTGCGTCTACATCCGTTTCATTTCCGCTCGTTTCCGCGCTGGCGGGCTAAGGATACACCGCGCGCGCCACGCTCGCTCGCCTGGATTCAATTGTCGCTGACGAGTGGCTGCGCTCCGTTACGCCGAAGCGGGCATCGAGACAAAGGCTTTCGTGTCGGCGTACGGCGGGGGGGGGGGTGCTGGAAGCGGAACGAATTGAAGCGATTGGGCTGTTCCTTCCTGTGCCGCCACACGAGCCGCGATACACAGCGACCGCCAGGCCACCAGCTCTGCGACCGTCGAGGCGGCTGCTCGAGACAGACCTGCTCGAGGCAGAGGCAGACCTGCTCGAGGCAGACCTGCACGCCGCCTCGCGAGCCGATTGCCCGCTGAGCATTCAGAGGCATCGCGGCTGCCTTAGAACGTCCATGTATTTGCCAAGTCAAACGACGGCTTGCAATCAAAACTACGCACGGCCCAATCTATAAAATGCGAAGGCAGGCAGAACGCCTCAGGTCATCGCCGGGGGCCGCTAGGGCCTCATAGGGCGCCGCTTCGATGCCCGTATCTCGAGGCATTCGCGAGCGAGCCTGTCGAAACTGCACGACTTGGAATGTCAGGACGGTTGCAACGCCTCGCAGGCGGTGGCTCTACGAGCGCAAGCGAGAGGGCGCGTCCTTCCCTCGCGCTTTGTCCAGGTCCGAATACGGAGCGGCGACCTTCGCCCGCTCAGCAGTCGGAGCGAACTCGGCGGCAGCTGCGGAGTTCGAACAAATCGGCGTTACGGCTGCGATCGTCTGGCGCCGTTGTCGGGCCCGAAGCGTGTCTCCCACTCCTGGTACACCTCGGGGCCTTGGCGGTCCGGCGCGCCGCCGCCTCGATAAATCGACATGCCGCCGCGATCCTCGAACTCGGGGTTCACGTGACCGACGGAGCCACGGTACACCGACGTCTCGCGGTACGGGTAGCTCGGCGGCGGGCGCGAGCCGCCGCCACCGTACTTGTGGTAGTCATCGCGAGGCTGCAAAAAGCGAGAGGCGTATTAAAGAGTATGCTACGACCCAGTAAGAGCTCGGCGGCGGCGGCCACAGCCGCCGCCGCCGAGCGCAGGGGCAGCTGCGGGAGGGCTCAGACTGCTTACCGGCCTCCAGCAGATGGCGATGAAGCCGAAGGATATGGCAATAATCTCCACGGCTACCATGGTGCCAACGAGAGCGATGAAGGCGATAGTAATTCCTCTCGCCTGCGGATACGTCACTCTGCAACGGAAACAAGACCACCAAGTGGGCGCTGCTCCGGCGAGTTTCTAAAGCGAACTTAAAGCGTGTGTGGCTCTCAGTGCACCTAGGGTAGCCAACAGACTTCACCTCACGCAGCAAAGTGCAAGTAAGATGTATAGCTGAGTCAGGAGATAGTCAAGCAAATGAGTATCATGGAAGTAGCAGCTCAGGACGGCTGGAAAGAGTGTGCCACTGTCGGCAGCAGGAGAGTAGATTTCATTGCGTAAGAATTGTGGAAGTGTGTTCCACAGTCTAGGACCTGCAGAGCAAAAGCTTCTGTCGCCAACGGCCATTACATGTAGGAATGAAGCAGCATTATCCGTAGAAGAGCACGAGGAGGCTGAAACCAGTGCAGTAGTTCAACTAGGCATAAAGGAGCCAAGCCGTGGCAGGCCATGTGGGTCAGCGTAACAGCTGTACTCTGTATCCTTGATCAACCGGAAGTCATCTTTGCTCCGTCAGCAAAGGAGAGCCCCTAAGAGAACTCAATCTCTTACTCGGGCACTTTTAATATTCTAGAAAGGAAGCGTGTCAATTGGGTTACCAATTTCATGGACAGCTTCAGTACGCATGAGCACGAACAAACGACCATTTACGCCAACGGACCAACGCAGCGGCTGTTCGGGACAGCGCCGATAACGTCAACAGAGCACAGAGGCGAGAGATCGGAGCCAGCGGGAGGAGCGGGTGACGCGATGAGAGAGATCTGATTAGGAAGAGTTTCAAAGCCGGTCAAATAGGCCGGATGGGCCGGATGGGCCGGATGGTAATGAAGCGAGAGAATGAAGCCGCAGCGAGAAAATTGAGGGAAAGAAAATTGAAAGGTGAGTGACAGAACATTGAAGTCGATACGCTGCTTGATGTGGAACCACTGCATATCGGCGTGTAGAAGTAAACAGTAGTAGAATAAAAGGTCAGCCGATTCCAAAGCCTCTAGATAGAGAAGTGCCTGCAAAGTGGCAATCACTCCGCTTGCAGCTTTTAGATAGAGAAGTGCCTGCAAAGCGCGGAGTCACGACCTGGGTCTCGAAGTGCGAGCACCTCACCCCTGGGCTCAGACGCGTTATGTAATGCTGCAGCTGTGACTGTAAGGAATCTGCGACTGCAGCTGGAAGCGCTAGCTGAAGCTCTGTATCGGCCAGGTCAAGGTCAAGCCAGTTACAAGAGCTCATCAGCTACCTAAGCTCGAGAGGGCGCTACGAGCTCCGCGCACACGCGAGATTCTCGCTGGAGACGCTGCCCCACCCGCCCCCACCACCGTCGCGGAAAGGCGGCCCTTCCCGCGACGGCGGCAGTGCTGAGATATGCAGCGCCTTCACATGAAGGGAGGCCGGATGTTGTACTTACAGGTTGAGCACGTTGGGCGAGCCAGTGGCGCTGGTGGCGCAGTGCCAGGCCAGCAGCGCGACGAATGCCACGAATGTCAGCAAGTCCATCACGGCGTACAGAATGTACTAGAACGGAAACGCTTCCTGAACTCGAGCTAGCGTTGATATCGGAGGCGGTTCGAAAGCGCCCTCCGATCAAAAAGAGCTGGCCGTTGGTGAGAAGAAGAGGCAGGCGTTCGTGCCAGCTAACCTTCGCACCTGGCCATACGAGAGAGAGAGAGAGAGAGAGAGAGAGAGAGAGAGAGAGAGAGAGAGAGAGAGAGAGAGAGAGAGAGAGAGAGAGAGAGAGAGAGAGAGAGAGAGACAGAGAGAGAGACAGAGAGAGAGAGAGAGACAGAGACAGACAGACACAGAGAGACACAGAGAGAGAGAGAGAGACAGGGAGAGAGAAATCGAGAGAGGGGAGTGAGAGAGAAATCGAGAGAGACAGAGAAGAGAGAGAGACAGAGAGACAGAGAGACAGAGACAGAGACAGAGACAGAGAGACAGATAGAGAGAGAGAGAGACAGAAAAGAGAGAAGAGAGAGAGACAGAGAAGAGAGAGACGGAGAGAGAGAGAGAGACGGAGATGGAGAGAGAGCTGTAGTGAGTTGAGTGGGTAAGTGAGAACGAGTGACAGTTCGAGGACCACGAACGCGCTACCACCGGAAGTCGGGCTGCTGCTCCTCAGACTCAGCGTGGCTGCGGGCTTTCAGCGGCTTCTTTCAGAAGTAATGAATGGTAGCCAGGCGAGGAAGATGAGAGACCGAAAGATTACTAGAAAGTGAACCTCGTGCAAGCGCGCAGAGAATGCAAAGCGTGCCGGCTCGTGCTCACAGATAGGATAGCCTTAAAAGGTCGTGAGCGACAGAAGAAACGGCGACGACTCTGCAGAGTAGCTGCTTGCGGTCGCGAAAGGGAGCCAATTGTCAATTTCGCCAAAGCCGCAGTCAATTTCGTCGCACGATGTACATTCGCACCCGCTGTAATCGCCTTATTGATGCATTTGCGGCAGCGTCGCGTGCGTCGGCACTCCGAAGGATGGCGATTTGTGGCCTCAACAAGCGGGATTTCACCACGTCGCGGTTACGCGACTCGCGTTAACTCCCGATCTGGGGGTTCTCTAACGGCCCTCTTAAACGGGTGGTCGAGTTTGCCACTCGCCACGAAGGTGTAGCTCAGTTTTCTGCGAGCGGCGACGGGATCGCGCGAGCGAGCGCGCGCGCTTCGCTGACATCTTGCGAGTGTCGTGCGCGTCCTATTTTCGCCGCCTCGCGAAAATACTCACCACAGCCTTGTTTCCGGTGATGCCGCCGGCGAGACCGAGCGATCCAGGGATGAGAGTCTGCGAGGCGTCCAAAAAAATTATGCGGTGCTTCAGCGTTTTGACGTTTCGCCGCGAGATTGGCAACATTAAAAGCGTGCGTCGGCGTCGACCGCTTAAACCCGCGGCGCCGCGTCGGCGCACGCTCTGCGAAACGCTCGAGGAGAGCGTGCAGGGTGGCGCGCGGGTGCCGAAATCGCGGCAATCTCTGGTAGCAATGTGGGTCGCCGCCGCCGCCGCCACCGCTCCTGCGGGCAAGCGCCGTTCGGCAGCAGCAGGTGGTCGCTCGACCGCTGCCTCCGCGTCTTTCGAGTTGATAGCGAAGCGCTCTCTTTGAGTCAAATTTTTGTCTTTACTAGCTTCACCCAAGGGAACAGTATCTTTAGAGGGATGGCACTTGGCAGGGCGTATTGTTGTTACATTTGGACACTATTCAACTTGGCCATTCTCTTTTAGTTACAAGTAGGTGTATGCGTGTATTTATTTGCAGTGTGTAAGCACGTCTGTGCGCCAGGGCTGCGTATACACTGTATATATATATATATATATATATATATATATATATATATATATATATATATATATATATATATATATATATATATATATATATATATATATAGTTTATACTGCGGGAATACAATTTTGAAGTAATATTTACCAAATCTGCGGAGTCAGACAGGAAGAGCAAACAAAGCCAACGAGCATTTCGCAGCAGAAGAGTGGAAGGCAGCGCGGATATGCGGTAAAGTCTTAGTCTTCGGTCTCGAGGTCGTGGGTTCGAATCCTGCGATAGCAAATCTTTTATTGCCGCTGCAAGCGAAGGTGATTGCCTTTAAAGCCCTTCTTCCGCTATGCAAAAATAGCTAAATTATTTAAAATGATAAATCCTGCTAGTATTTATTTATTTATCTTTTTTCTTTAGACTGCCCTCGAATTCGCTGTAACTCCTAGGACAGCGCATTTGCATCGTCTTTTGTTCGAAGACATTGAACCAATATGAAAGTAATCAGTACGAGGAGGCGTTTCTTGTTAGCGAGACAAAAGCCCAGGCGAAGTATGGCGGCACTCCTCTCTCTCTCTCTCTCTCTCTCTCTCTCTCTCTCCCTCTTTCGCACCGAGCTCAAAGTCGTACTCGCCGAACTCGTCGCTTGCCGCGGTCGTCTTCAGCGTTAAATATTATGAGGAACTGTTTAAAGCCTGCAGCTCACTCAAGATTGACAATGACGGCATTACCTGCCTGGACGACATTTAAAAAGAAGCTACTGACCGACGCACCCGCTCCGAACTGGTTGGCTCCGTGCGAATCATCCTGCGCGTGCTTACGCATGCCTGACATTGCGTGCATTCTATCACAAAGCAATTGCCTTGCTTCCTTTACGGCCTACGAGAAGTGCCTAGAAAGAGATTTAGTTCTCTTAGTGCATTATAAAAGTCTCATTATTTAAAACAAAAAACGTGCTGCTGTCTGCGCTTAAAACGTGTCAGCATAATCACTTGGGTGTTAAGAGTTGGCGCCGGTTTGTGTTCGCGCCAATTAAGGTAACGTGCTCGCACTTCACGACCCAGTTGGTGGGCTCGATTCCTGAAGTAGGCAATCCTTTGTTGCCCACTCTAGGCTCATCTGCCGCTATTTAAATGAGGCTGCTAAATTGGCCGAACTTACTTTACTGTATCCGCAGAGTCACGATAGACGCGAGCGAAAACTGCGCGACGTGCTGGGTGCTAGTGCTGCAACCGCGCGCGTGCGAGTTCGAGAGAATAGAAAAGCGGAAGTTATGATTTAGAGGAGGAGGAGGAAGTTATGAGGGAGGGCAATGCAGGGTGAAAAAAGCGTACCGGATTAAATTAAGGCGAGATAAAGACACTCAGAAAGGCGCAGTGGCATGCAGACGGAGACAGTCGGGCACACAGACAAATTGGCAGAAAGGCAGACAGACACAGACCGGCAGACACGCAGAAAAGTAGGCGGGCAGACAGACAGACATTCAGACAGCCATTCAGACAGGCAGACAGGTTGGCAGACAGACAGACGTAATTAAGAGATCAAGGCATTCAGAGGGACGCAGCGGCATGGAGATGGAGACAGTCGGGCACACAGACAGACAGACGGACGGACGGACAGTCAGACAGAGAGACAGACAGTATGACCGACCGACAGACAGGGAGGGACGGTCGGAATGACAGACGGATTGGCGTAGGCGGACGCATTGGCAGCTAGACTAAATAGAAAGCCGTCACGCACGGCCACCTGGCTCAGCGTCCGGGGATTCGCAGGGCTTCGGCGAGAGAGAGGAGGGAGACGGACGACTCACAGTGGCGGCGATGATGTAGTGCGCCGTGCCGGTCGTGAAGAGGAACAGGCCAGCGGCCTGCTCCGGGCTGGTCTTGTTGGGGAATTGGACGAGTGCATTCAGGTACTCGGTAGTGGCCGCCGCTCCCAGCGCCAGTATGACGAGAGCTGCAAGGAACGAAATTGCCTCCGAGATTGCTCCGCACAGTCGCCCGCTTCAGCTCGACACCACGCCTTCGAAACGGCGCCGTCCGTCCCCCTTCTACGAGCGCCCGCCCCGCCCGCCCGCCCCCACCAACTTGCTCGCCCCCTCTCGCCGCCACGCCCACGCCGCCGTCGCCCTAGCCATCTAATGGCTGACAGGCGGTGTCTGAGGCGGCTCTCATTCTCGCTAATGCGCGTCTTAGCCGGCAGCTGGCAGCCCAAAGTAGCGTGAGTCATTCTGTGTGTGTATGGGGGGGGGGAAGGCGGTCCACGTGGGAGTCCGCCGAACGTAGAGGAGGTGTGCAGGCAGGCAAGCGGGGCGACAGTAGAACATAGGAACGAAGTTGTGACGTAGACGTAGGCAGACAGATGGGCAACGAGATAGACAAGAATATAGCAGTACACAGAGGATCCAGACAGCTGCCAGAGAGAGAGAGAGAGAGAGAGAGAGAGAGAGAGAGAGAGAGAGACAGACAGACAGACAGACAGACAGACAGACAGACAGACAGACAGACAGACAGACAGACAGACAGACAGACAGACAGAGACAGAGAGAGACAGAGACAGAGGCAGAGAGACAGACAAACAGACAGACAAACAGACAGACAGAAAGACAGAGAGGAGAGAGAGACAGAGAGAGAGACAGAGAGAGAGAGAGAGAGAGAGAGAGAGAGAGAGAGAGAGCGGGTGACAGAACGAGGCGGCACGAACGGAAAATATAAGTAGGAATAGATATAAATACTCTCGAGAAATAGTCGCTTAGAAGATTGGACCGAAGACGGAAACGGAGCCTGGATAAATAAGTGGAGAGAGTACGGGAGAATTGGAGAGAGAGGGAGAGAGAGGGAGAGAGAGGGAGAGAGAGGAAGAGAGGGGGAGCTAGTGGTGAAGCACGGCGGCTACGCGCCGGGAGGACCAGAATGACAATCGGCCGATGAACGGAAACGGACGGCAGGCGGCTCTGGGCCGCGACCGTCGATAGCTAGATGACAACGCGCAACGCGAGGACGGCGCGCATGGTCTCCCTCTGTCGGGCGCTCATTCTTGAGCAGGGTGTGGCCATAATGCGCACGGCTCGTCGCCAGTCGCTTCGCTATGTCCACTGCCGCCGACGCTCCGGTCAGCGAGCCGCGGCGGCCGCCTCCACCGCAGCCGCCGCCGCCGCCGCCGCCGCGGGCTCCCGACGGGCTCTGCAGCCGCACGTGCGGAATCCAGAGCGGCTCTTGGGTGCCTGCTCGGGCGGCCGCGCTTCGCTTACCCAGCACGATCATCACGATCGACACGGCGACATTGCCGACGTTGGCCCAGCGCGACTGGACGGCCATTTGCAGACGAGAGTAATGCCCCAGCCGGGCTGGGCGGGTCGGCGGTCGAGTGCAATCCCGTGCTAGCCAATATTTAGCTTTGAGCGGCCGACAATGGACCCAACGAGCTGGGCACAAAAGGGCTCGAGAATAATCAGCCCTACCGATATTTGCACGCCCATTGTGTCGCGGGAGCGCGTGCTTTCCTGCATTTGCCGAGACGCCTCGCCAGCTGTCGACCTCGCGGCGGCTCGTAGCTTATGACAACGACGCCGCCAGCGACGCCGCTCGGCGGTCGCGCGCCGGTCGCGCCCGGCCTCGGCCACGCCCCAGGCGAGCGCAGGCAGGCCCAGCCGCCCGGTGGCTCGCGGGTCGGTGCTGCTCGTGCGAAGCTCGGCGCGCAGGTGAGGTGCTCTTAATTTGCCGAGTTACCACTGCTGTCGCTGTACGCGACTTCCGTCATCGAAGTCACAACGCAACCCCTCCGGAAAGACCGACAGGAAAGTCGCAGTCCACAGTCATAGTCAGTCGCCGTCGGCGCTTCGTGTGGCGAGACGCGCACAGCCATCCTTGCTAGCGAAGAGTGGGCGCGGTTTTGCGGGTTAGCACGGTTTCGAAAAGCCGATACATTTAAGGACAATTGTAAAATAACATGTAGGAATTAACGAATTTGATATCGGTGCCATAGTAAAGCAGCCGAGGAGAACCGGCAAGAAGCTGATCTATATAAAAACCTTTAAACTCTAAACACTCAACCCACATCGTTCAGATTTTGTTTCATTCGTCTCTGGCATGTTGAGCAAGGCATGTTACAATTAACAGTCCGAAAAAAGATTTATGTAAAGTGTAAGTTTTACATTTGAGCTGCTGTGCTTTGTGTTTACCAGTTTTGTTAAATTCGCAGTGCACTACCTTTATCTACCGGAAATGGAACCGACTGATTGCTGAGTCTGCTGTGATTTTTCGCTGTCAAGTTTTCGCCCGTCGATGACGACGGGCGGAAACCTGGTACACCCGTAAGATCATACGACTATCGTCATTATTGCATTGGGGCGCAGTTGCCGTAACAGGATCCAAAATAGCCATTCTTACCAGCAAGGTTGGAGAATGCTGGGCCCCTATCGTCTCGTGTACAACGCGAGATGCGTTTAGAGCGGAGCTGCAGCACGAATTGTTTTCTTTTAGATTCGTTTCTTAGAGCTCAGTGTCCTGCGGCTTTTGAGCGCATTAGCATATTTTTACAGTGCGTGTTGTACTTTCTGATGATTTTGCCCAACAGGCCATTTTTAAATCAGGAAAAACATGACCTTGACTTCTACAGGTCATCAGAAGGTATCACTACAGCTATGGTTATATGAAAAAGATAGACAATGTTGTCCTTGTTGTCATGCTGATCGTTCCTTTAGTATTGGAGAAATATCAACAAATGTGCTCTGAGGAAGATGAATCCTATATGAGGTGGCGGTATAACTCCCATGTAAATAGGTCTTACACAATAGTTTTATTTACCATGTTCCGGTCATCTGTCAGCGACCACAATTTGGGATTGAATTTACATCTAGTTTGTGTTTTAATAGGCAAATTTTTCCAAAGACTGAAACAAAAAGTTTGACCATTTTCCGACATTCGCGCTTACGCAGCTCCTCTTCCGAGGTGCTTATGTAATATCTTATGTAATAAAGGCCCCACATCTGGGATATTCGGGATGCTTCGGATAGCGTCGGCAGGTCGATTCCGTCGCACAGTGTGCGACTTCCAAAAGGGCCAAAATGGATGACTGCGAAGTGCTCGTAAAACAACGAAGTATTTATTTGATGTTTTAACTTGAATATTTTGACTCTTTAATATTGATGTATTGACACTTGAATATTGATGCATTTACCTGATCGCAGAGAATCCAGAGCTGCGTCAAGCTGTTATAGATAGCACCGAGCTCAAGGAACTTGGTCACGCCAGCCCATCTGAATGCTACTCTAGTCAAACAACTAAAGCGCATCGCTCCCGTCGACTTTTGGAGCGCATGAAGCCGTGAACCAGGCATGAGTCATTGCAATTCACCAGACTTTTTTTCAATAAATGAGTTACAATTACCCGACCTTACAGAAACATCGCGCTTCATAGTCGGGCTTTCCATTGGGGGGGGGGCCCGGGAACATCTGTGTTACGCCGCTGGTCTAGCTAGAAAATCAGTCCAGAATTTGATCTTCACAACCTGTGAACGCTATCCGTAACTGTGCGTTCTCCAGTAGCTGAATGAATCCAAAACTCTTTTCGGGGTTCTGCACTGCAGGTCCAATGTATTCGTGTATGTATTCTAAGTTATCCTGCATCTTGTATCCCTGCATATCCTGTATCCAAAAATATCCTGTATCCTGTGTCCATTTATCCTAGTGCTTGCTTTGCTTATAAGTACGGGCCCCGAATTTAGTCAAGAGACACCAATTCATGTCCTTACTTCTGGTCATCAGCTTTGGCGAGTCTATTGGCAATTTCATGCTGCTGTCGAATTCCATCCGTTTTTAAAACCCGGAGGTAAAAAAAATTGATTCGCCTAGTTTAGAATTGCTACGAAAACGTTAGGCTTACAAGTTTGAAGCAGATTAAAGTTGGACTATTCAGAGTTTGCATGTGAATATGAATGATTTCATTACTTGTAGCTCATTGTAGCGTAACGACCATTAAATGGGCACTCGACAATCTCTGAGGTCCGTAAGTGATAAACACTCTTGAAGCAACTTGATAGTACAAGCCCTGTAGTAGCAGCGCTAGTGCCGTTAGCCAATATGACTCTGACATATGTAGCCCGCGGAAAACCACACAAGTGCAGCCGAAATACCAGCTTTAACGATTTGAAGCCAAGCCTCCCGAATATACGTTAGGAAATCATCTGCTACGACGATGTCGATCTGCTAGCGAAAATTTCCAATGAAAGGCAACGCTAACTGATCTTTACAATTAGTGAGATGAGTCTATTACTGCAGCTCTTAACGTTGCAAGAAAAACTAAGCACAAGCTTGAAAAGCCAACAAAAGATCAAGACCTCGAGTGGAATATTATAAAGACTTTTATGGATCATACCAATTCATCATATCTAAGGCCAAGTCTAATTTATATAGCAGCTTGGAAGAATCAGAGGTACACATTCCAGAAATACTGATGTCGACCATCAACAATCTCAATCAGTCCAACAACAGTACCTTACCTAGCGACTCTTGAGGAAATCTACCCAATCATTCTACAGCCCTTCTTTGTCGTCAAGTTTGATAGGATCGGAGAGTTAATAATAATAATAATAATGCAATTGATAAAGCGCCCTCAGAGAACTCAATTGCTTTCTAGGCGCTTTACATTTGCTGCAAAGGGAAACGCGATTGAATGGTGAGTAGTATCATGTTTGAGAAACAACATGAATAACATGGTTAGGGGTGGCATGCACAGGGTCAGTATGCAAATGTGGTTAGTGGGAGCACGCACAGTGTCACCACGCATAAGTACATCAAGGACGAATCGCAGGGACCCACTAAATGCTGTCCTAAATAGGTGTGTATTTAAGTTCTTTTTAAATGTAGTCAAGTCAGGGGGTGTTCTGATGCAAGTCGGGAGGGAGTTCCAGGCTTTGGGAGCATACGAACTAAATTCTCGGTCTCCAAAGGATTTGAGGTTTGTACGAGGTATTGGTAAGCGGTTATAATCCGAAAAGTGGGTGGTACGATGCTTGGCCTGGTGGGGGAGTAGATCTGAGAGATAGGCTGGAGCGAAATAATGAAGTGACCTAATAGTGAGCGACAAAACTTTGAAGTCGATCCATTGCTTGACTGGGAGCCAGTGCAGGTCGGCGAGAAGTGGAGTAATGAGGCAACTGCGACGCTCACGACAGACAAGCCTAGCTGCAGAGTTTTGCACCAGCTGTAATCGCCTGATTGCACATGCCGGTAGGCCAGCAAGCAGTGAGTTATGGAAGTCAAGACGGGATGTCACAAATGCATGGACCAACTTAGACGTGGTATCCTTATTTAAACAAGCCCGAATTCGAGCAATGTTATGTAGCTGAAAGTAGGCAGACTTGATTGTGGAGCTGATGTGATCGTCTAACGAGAGGCCACTTTGGAATATGACACCTAGATTTTGAGCTGATTCAACAGGGAATATGCTGGAAGAGCCAATTTTGAGCGTCAGCCTTTCCAATTTGTGAATCACACTGGGTTTGTCCATAACTAGTAAGTATTTTTTATCATCATTTAGTTTTAGAAAATTTGCTGCCATCCATGTGCAAATGTCATCAACACATGCAGCATAGGAGTTGAGAGAATTCGAGGTGCTCGAAGGCTGGGAGGGATCAAAGCAAAGGTACAACTGAGTGTCATCTGCATAGAAGTGAAAGCCTATATTGTGCTTAGCAATCACATCAGCAAGAGGAAGAGTATAAACCGTGAAAAGAACCGGACCTAGCACTGACCCCTGAGGTAGCCAACATTTCAGAGGTACCTCGGATGATCTTTGTCCACTCACGTCAATACTCTCGAGTCTCCCACTGAGATAGGACATGAACCACTGCAGAGCTGTGCCAATGATGCCCAGGTGAGATGAGAGGCGCTCTAGAAGAACTTTGTGATCAATAGTCTCAAAAGCTGTCGAAAGATCGAGCAAAACAAGCAGAGACACTCTACCTATGTCTGCATTCCTAAGTAGGTCGATGTACACCTTAAGCAATGCTGACTCTGTGGAGTGATTAGCTCTAAAGCCAGATTGGAACTTACTAGCAAGTTCTGTATTCCCACGATAAATCTCCATTAGAATCTTTAAGTGTCCACTCCTCGTTCTACCTCAGTGTCCACTTTCAAGTCTAATAATTATACATTTGTTATAGCACCATCAAGAGAACTCAATCTCTTTCTAGGCATTTTACATTAAGTGCTACTACTGTCTACCTCTACTGACCTCATCTAAGAGTTCATCTCCCAGACTAAGAAAACTACTAGCTCTTTACACCTGATAACATGTCTTCTCTTTCCGATATGTACGGGTTTGCTGCTTCCATGTATATATGTAAGCAGGCTGGGTTCGGTTGGCTGGGACCAGGCTTCTGTAATGAGGGTGCGCGGCTAGGCCGGGGTCGGACCTACGGCATGTGTGGTGACGTGAGGTCACCGGGGCTCTTGGGTACGGGAAGTTGGCCAAGTAAGTCGTGGTGTTGGAGGCTCCCGGTCTCGCCGAGTTATGCACCTGGATTCGTGCAGGCGTGCTCCGGCGATGCTGCCACGCACGCGAGGGAACGAGTACCCAAGGCCCGAACGAAGGTGGATAGCTCGCTCGTTGTTGCTGACTTGTTTTTTATTCCGCGTTCCCCGTGTAACGTGTTCGTGACCCCCCGTGCGTTGGCGTCTTTCGGCGGAAGCTTGCGACTGTGGTAGTTGTCGACTCGGACTAGCCAGTAGTTACTCAGCCAGCCGGGTTTTGGACGGCGTACGCTCGTACTGTTTGATTCGGAGTCGGTACAACGACAGGACTGCAGAAGCCGACTGACCCCAACTAACACGTTTGTTCGCGCTTGCTGCGTCGTCTTGCGCCTCCGTAGTGTACTGTGTATAGGACCCTCCCTATAGACTTGTTTAGTTCCCCTGTTGTTGTTGGCGCATGCGTTATTATAAAGAGGTTTAACCTGACGGCCGCTCGTCTTACCCTAGCTCGGCGGCATGGCGAGTGGCAGCGTGGCCGGAGTATGGCGGGGTTTGGCGGGAATTAGCTTCTGACGCCTGGAGCTCGGTTATATATATATATATGTGTGTGTGTGTGTGTGTGTGTGTGTGTGTGTGTGTGTGTGTGTGTGTGTGTGTGTGTGTGTGTGTGTGTGCGTATTAGTTATGGGCAAACCCAATGTGATTCAGAAATTGGAAAGGCTAACGCTCAAAATTGGCTCTGCCAGCATGTCTCCCATTGAATCAGCTCGAAATCTGGGTATCATAGTCCAAAGTGACCTTTAATTAGACGACCACATCAGCTCCACAGTCAAGTCTGCCTACTTTCAGCTACAAGAAATCGCTAAAATTTGGGCTTGCTTAGGCAGGGACACTGCATTTTAAATTGGTCCATGCATTTGTGACATCCCGTCTTGACTTCTGTAACTCACTGCTTGCTGGCCTACCGGTTTGTGCAATCAGACGCCTTCAGCTAGTGCAAAACTGCGCAACTAGGCTTGCCTCTCGCAAGCGTCGCAGTTGCCACATCTCACCACTTCTCGCCGACATGCACTGGCTCCCACTCAAGACAGACTCGACCAACAGCCTAGACCCTCACTGATAAAGTGAACGTGACACTTAAGTGTGCTTTTGACAAGCATGCTACCGTTCATTCTATTCGTGTACAGAGTCACGGAGATTACTTTCAATTTGCAAAAAAAGACTTCAAAAGATGCGCCGTGTTAAGCGCAGGCTTGAACGTCGTTTAAAGAAATCGGGGTCAGATGCAGATCTAGTTTATTTCAAAGACTTCCTTCGAGTTAACACCCGGAAGCTTAAAAAAGCCAGGGTTTTTTTCACTCGAAAACTGAACTCCTGCCAGTCAGACCCACAACAGACTTATAAGACGGTAAACAATCTACTCGCTGAGAGGTCTAACTCCTCAGACATTACCATTACCGGCTCAGCCGAAAAGTTTTCAGCCTTCTTTACTGAAAAAATTGTGCACATTCGTGCCTCCATAAAACCCCCTCCGAGTAAAGCAATTGGAATCACAACCTGCGACCTTCCTTAAAAGGTTCTCCGAGGTTTCTGCATGCGACGTGACTACCTTAATAAGGTCTAGTAAAAAGAACTCGTCCGCTGAAGACCCTATACCATTATTCTATGGTCTTCACTGGCAGACAAACTTAACCCTGCCATAACCAAAATTATTAGTGCTTCTTTGGAAAAAAGGGCTCCTACCCAAGTCCTTCAAATCGGCAATCGTTAGACTTAATACTCATACTTAAAAAGCCTGGATTAGATACAGAGTTCCTTGCAAACTATCGCCCAGTTTCCATTTTCCCTTTTCTGTCAAAGATTCTTGAAAAAATTGTCGCTGAGCAGCTGGTTTCACTTTTTGAAAAGAATGAAATGTCAAGAAACATTTCAGTCGAGGTTCAAGAGGCAGCACTCCACTAAAACTGCTCTCCTCCGTGTTAACAATGACATTCTATGAGGCAACGATGACGGGAATGTCACTGCCCTAGCTCTGCTAGATTTATCAGCTGCCTTCGACAACATTGATCACGATGTCCTACTTGAACGATTGAGAACAACGATCAGTCTGGTAGATGAGGCACTGGCGTGGTTTCAATCGTACTTGTCTGATCGTGTTCAATCCCTGTCCTGTGGGGGTCAGGTCTCACACAAGAGACGGGTCACCTGTTGAGTCCCTCAAGGGTCCGTCCTCGGTCCCTTGCTGTTCTCCATGGATACTCAACCTCAGGGAAAAGTGATTAAGGCCCATGGAATAGGATATCACTTTTATGCTGACGATACTCAGCTGTATTTTATATTTAAACCGTCGGAATCTGCTGCAACAACTGACAAACTGAATGCCTGCCTTGCCGACATTCAATCCTCGATGTCGGAAAATTTCTTAAAACTAATCAACGATAAAACCGAACTGCTGCTCATTGGTCACCCTAAGCGTGTCCCTGGATTAGAAGGCTTTGCTCTTCTAATAGGTGATGCTGTTGTGCGACCATCACCACATGCTCGAAATTTAGGTGTCGTTTTCGACAGCTGCCTCAATTTTAAAAGCTTCATTCAGAAGACTGCTTCTACAGCTAGCCATCACGTCCGATCCCTATCTAAGATTAGAAGCTGTCTCCCACAGTGGCTTGTAAAAAAATTAACTAGCTCCTTAGGTCTGTCTCAGCTTGATTATTGTAATTCCCTTTTGGCTGGGCTACCAAAGAAAGCAACTAGGCCACTGAGCTGACTATAATTATGGCTGCAAGGCTAGTCTTCAAGTCCCAGAGGTTTAAGCAGGTGTCTCCTTTGCTAAAAGAGCTAGGGTGGATGCCGGTTGAGCAACGGATACAGAGAAACATTTGCGCTGATCCACAAGGCCTGCCACGGCTTGACTCCTTCGTACCTAGCTGAACTGCTGTACCAGTTTCAGCCTCTGTGCACCCTCTGGTCCTGTGTGGACAATAAATTGGCCGTTCCATTCCTCCACTTAAAGACCGTTGGAGACAGAAGCTTTAGCTCTGCAGATCTTAGACTGTGGAACTCAATTCCACAATTCTTACTCAACTACAACTACTCTCCTGCTTCCGACTCATCCTTTTCAGCGGTTTTGAACCGCTACTTCCATGGTACTCACTACTGCTCTCTCCTGACTCTGCTATGCTTCCCACTCTCTTTTTGTTGTGTGAGATTAAGTCTGTTGGCTACCGAATGCGTATCGAAGACCACTTAGGCTGTGAGCGAGCTATGCAAAACTCTCCTGCGTAACACCAACATAATCTTGTTGGCTTTGTGGAGTTATAAACGGAAATGCATGACATGTCATGTTAATAGCTTCTTTGTAAAGGTCGTCATGTCATGGGACGTTGTGACGTGGGTCGGTAGTGAGTTCCAGGCTTTGGGAGCACACGAAAGCACCATCGAAAGCTTTTGTGATCAGAACAGTTATTAACTTGAAATCCGTCTCCCTCTGTAACTCCAAAAAGCCACAAAGACTATGTTCGTATGCTCCAAGTTCGTAAACTCCCAAAGCCTGTAATTCACTCCCGACTGACGTCACTGACTCGAGATTTTAAAAGCAGCTAAGCTACCTCTTCCTCACAGCATCGTCGGTCCGTCAGTCCAATCCTTGTCTTTTATCGCCTGTGATTGCTGAAATTGTGCACGTCGTCATCACATATTTGCCATGCTTCTTTTCCTATGCAAAATACCCAGAAAAAGGTTCGTTATAATAGGATTCTATATAAGAGTTTATAAAAACAGCAGCGCTAAAATGTCACTGGTTACATCACCCATACGTCGGCAGCTGACCGTGCCTTAGTTGGTATGCACGCAAGGCCAGGAACTCACTTCCGACTAACGTCACGACATTCCCCGACTTGACATTTAAAAAGAAGCTAACAAGGCACCCGTTCCTCCCAGCATTTTTTGGATGTATGTGAATTGTCCTGCGTGTACTTATGCATGCTGACGCTGTTCATGTTATCATTAAACATATCGACACGACACCTTTAAAGCATGCAGTATTCATTGTGCCTCCAAAGAGATGAAGTTCTCTGAGGGCTCTATAAAATGTCTTATTATTTTTATTATCATCATTTATTATTATACAAGGTCGCGTTGACAGAAATTCCTGGAGCTATATCTGTGCTTACTGGCCCGCACAATTCTCATTTCATAAAATAAAAGCCTTGATTATTACGTTAAGGATTGAATCAAATTAGGGGTAAGAGGATGAGTAGAAACAGCTCAAGGATGTATTTTGGATTTCCGGTCGGTTTTCGAATACGCAGCATTCGAGATGAATCCACTTATAGGGGCAAGCGAGGTACACAGAGCGTCTCCTACAAGTTTAATCCCTTCACCGGTTATGCAGCACGGACTGTCATATTCGATCTTTGGAAAGGTTTACACTTTGCGTGGCACAATGTTGTAAAACACTCTGTTGTCTCTACCACACCCGGGTTTAATAGCACAGACGTGTTGTTAGAACCAGTCTGACAGTCTCCAATCTTCCGAGACAAAATGATTCATGTGCAGCACTGCATCAAATTGTAGACCAACTAATCAGACTACCATTCTTTCAAAAAATCACCTCAAATGATCGAGTTTTCTCGTAGCAGAAACTTTGCAAGACTTCGAAAGAATGCATCCTCTGTTGTTAGTACTCTTCAGATGCCGATGAATGATAAAGCGACGTTGACATTGAACCTCCACATTTTGAAGGCAAGCGATATCCGCAAGCTTCGTCATACTTAGCCATACCATTCTCAAGTTTTATTATATTTACAATATAATGGCATGGCAAATATAAATTAGTACATAAATAGGCCTGATCAAAATAAAATTTCAAAGTGCAAACTGAATGCAACCAAACGTGAGTAAAAAAGCTCGCAAAATTGCAAAACGTGCTGCTCACTTGGCTGGCTGGCGAGGGTAATAGAAGTCGCGAAATGGACCACAAACTTATAAGTTTGCAGTCGCCAATCGACAGACGGATGCATGCAGGTAGACGGAAGTGGACATCTTAGACTAGATTGTCCATCGAATTCTCGAATTCTCGAGGTGATGAAGGTCGATCAGGAGACGAGCTGAGCATCTTGAAACTGCAGCGAACAAACCGTGCGAGTTTACATCCAAATACCTGATTGGTCGACTGATTGACCGAGAAGCTGTCGATGAAAAGGTCGAATGAAATGACCAAGAGGTCGCATGAAAACGTGAAGACTGAAGACCAAAGGCCTACACTTTAAAAACCAGACACAGGATGGCCCAGTTATACAAGCTCTAAGACCAGCAGTCGTTTTATCTATACTTCTAGAAAATCTTATGTTTTTTAGTCACTCTACGAAATCTTCTGTTTTTTTTTAGTCCTACGAACTGTCAGGCTTCGACGGTCTGCAGCGGCCACATGGAATACCTTTCGATGCCCATTTAAAAAGAAAACCACGCCTGTTCCCCAAAGACGCTGTTCGGTCTGCCTGAATCGTTCTCTGTCTGCTTATGCGTGCATTTTATCACGAACCGATTCACGCACTTCCTTTCCGGCGAATTGCCTAGAAAGAGATGTGGTTCTCAAAGGGTGCTACACAAATGATCTAGGAATACTATTTGTTATAATTATTATCAATTCAGGTCAGTACCGACATTGATCGCTCGGTTGTCATAATAGCTAGTCATTCGGCGACGGTTGAATCCTGTCGATAATCCGAGCCGTCAGAGCTGTTCAAGCTTAAATTGCACACCAAACATATCAACAGTCTATGACCGATAAATGCACGCACGATAGAACCAGGTAATCGAGCCAATAGGAATGATGGAGGCATTTGAACTGCAGCACGACCCTAACAAAAAGCAGAAGTCACCAGCCAAGTGGATGCTCCCTTTTGTGGTTGATCTGACATTCGCTCGGCGACATGAGCTGCATTATTAGGCCTCCGAGGTTTTGCAAGCCAGTCATATAGTTTCACACGACTGCCTACCAAAAAGAGGCATTTATTTCCTTGTGAGCCATAACATATTGAATTTCGCCATAGCCCCAAGCTAGGCCATTGTATTTGCTAAACTGCTCATAAGCAGAGAGGTGAAGGTGCAATGAAAAAACGCATTTACACGTAGGTCATATACATAAAAATAACAATAATAATAATAACGCACTTGATAAAGCGCCCTCAGAGAACTCAATCTCTTTCTAGGTGCTTTGCATTTGCTGCAAAGGGAAATGCAATTGAATGGTGAGTAAAATCATGCTTGATAAACAACATGAATAACATGGTTAGAGGTAAAAGGAAAGGGTTAGCATGTAAATATGGTTAGTGGCAGCATGCACAGTGTCAGCTCGCATAAGCACACGAAGGAAGAATTACGGGCACCCACTAAATGCTGTCCTAAATAGGTGTTTTTAAGTTCTTTTTAAATGTGGTCAAGTCAGGGGATGTTCTGACGCAAGTCGGGAGTGAGTTCCAGGCTTTGGGAGCATGAGAACTAAATGCACGGTCTCCAAAGGATTTGAGGTTTGTACGAAGTATTGGTAGACTGTGGGATTCCGAAAAGTGGGTGGTACGATGCTTGGCCTGGTGGGTGGCCTGGTGGTATTTCACTTCTGCTTATAAGGCTTTTGCTTGAATATTGATGTGCACTTTTTGCGTTGGTTTTTGAATGCTAGCAATCTTAAGTCCCACGATTACTCGTCCACTTAGCATAACTGCTGCCTGCTTAAGGCCAAGTCACACCCTCGTGGGTTGGTCGGAAAGGGTAAGGTCATTTAAGACAAGCCTTAAAAACTAGCAGGATGTTTGTCTACAAAATGTGCTAAATAATTCCGAAAAGGAGAATTCCAGAATTCCGCTGCAGCACGACGGGCGAAAAATCGATATCTGCTAAGCCGTCCTGAGCAGCTAGACCTCAGACGGCACGTCAGTATGACCCCCCCCACGTGTCGTAGTCCTGCTGAAAGGTATTTGCTCTTCACGACCCAGGCGTGGCTTCGAGTCCTGCAGTTGGCGATCCTTTTTTTGAACACTGCAATCGGTAGTAATCGGTAGGCACGAAGGCTCTTCTTCTGCTATATAAATGTGGCTGTTTAATTAGCCTTGACCTTAGAGGCTGCTGGATGCCAAGAACGCATGACATGCAGCCGGCTTGGTCTTTAACCAGGCGAGACAGGTAGGAGTAAGCTAGCCTTGTGACCTTCATAAACCGAGCGAGCAAACCGGATTAGCGGGTGAACACTGTTCAGCAATTTAGTCACCGACACGTGGCAGGCGCCGTACAGACATGACAGACAGACACACGCGGCTTTCCATAGCAAACCTGCTAAAACTTCGGGATATAAAACTGATAAAACGATAACAATAATAGTAGATTTTTGCAGTGAGCCCTAAGAGAACTACACTCAAACGCAAATGTATTTACGAGGGTGAATAGGTACCACCACCAAGCTGCTGTTCCTCAGTTGATCAACTCGCTCTTCGTGGAACAGCATTGAAAACATGCACACGAGGCGTTTTAATATTCTCTATTATCCGAACTAAGGTTATACATGCACTAATGGGTACTCACATCCATAGGAGGTCGGACCACCCATATTCTTTATGACTTGATGTATTCGCCAGGGCATTGACTCAGTCAGCTTTCGGCAAACATCCGCAGCAGTGCAGTCCCACAGATACTTAAGCGGACCAAAAAGCTGCTGGGGGGGGAAGACGAGATGCTGTTCTCAGCTCAAAGTAAGTGCTCCAACCTGTCCCATAGATGCTCAATAGGGTTGAGATTAGGAGATTGGCTTGGCCAACTAAGAACTCGGACACGTGAATCGGCAAATAATTGCTTCATTGCACTTCAGTATGCTTGGGATCATCATCCATTTGCCAAACGTAGTCCTGCCCCACAAGAGCTTTGGCACAGGGCATACCAACATTTTCGACGATGTCCATGAACACGTTTCTGTCTATAATTCCGTTGATTCGGTGTCTGAAGTGGTGCTTTCCTTCGACCCAGTGCAACCAGGTTTAGCAGACGGTCACCTTTTCTTTTCGTCGAACACGGGCGGCCGGAGAGTTCTAAGACATCCATTCTACCACCCTGAAAATACTTCATGTTATACCAGACCGATCCCTCAGACTTAGACCAAGCTTCCGTGCCATCTTCACGTTGCTAAGACTTCATCTTGTGCAACGATTCGGCCTTCGATTTCTCTACTTCACTCCTCTCATGTCTTTCCCATGGCAGATAAGCACCGTAGGAGCAGCAGCTCCGCACGAGTGCAGCAGCCACAAGAAGTGCAAAAATAACTCCCAAATAACAACAAACAAATAACACACAAATGAATGTGCCGAAGAATTGCTAGCCGTTTGGACTGCGAGCACGATAATCAAACTTCGAGTCAAAGCGCGAGTTCTGCCATTTTTAAAGGTGTTGTAGCGTTCCAGGCCGCAGCTGTGTTTTTGTTTCTAACAGTTATCATACACACGACAATTAAGATTGGGTCAATTTTCCATTTAAAAAACGTTTATGTAAAAGCCGGCCCACACCGGTGGGGGACCTCCGAGAGTGAATAGTGACTAAGTAGACGGCGTCTATTGAGCCTTGTAAATACTTTCTCGGGTGAGCATATATATCTCTCTATCCAGACGCTTTACAACTCGCTGCAAGGGAACAAGGGAAGTGACAATCAACGGCTAATGGCATACATGGTATCGCGCTTAGATAAGCTTGCAAGACCACACGAGAAGAAGCACAGGCAGGGCCGGCCACTGGCAGGTAAGACCGATGGTTAGTGACAGACGTGCGATGAATCATGCACACGTTTTCAAGCGCCCGCGTTACGCAAAGCGTAAAGCAGGAGCAAAAAACGACAAGCACGGGAAGCTGGGGCACCAGCAGGAAAGCTAAGCGGCACAGACGCATCTCCGGCTTCAACTTGAATGATGCTTGAGTCATGGAGCTGATGGCGGCAGGAGCACGACATAGACCGAATATAGGCCGACTTGGACGAAGAATCTCAAAGCGCCGCCTTCTGTCGCTATCCGCTCGGCCTCACACGCCCCGTACTTTTCGAGCAAAGCGCGCGCGAGCACGTGCGCACGCGAGCAAGAGCACCAACACGCAAGCACGCGCTCATGTGCATGCACGCGTGCACACACACACACACACACACACACACACACTCAGACCTAAACGGCTACTTACAAGCTAACAATCTTGGACTGCTTCCGGTGCCGGGGGTACAATTTCTCCCATGGCTCCCTGTTGATAGGACCTTGCACTGGAGCGTCGACGCAGTCGTCTGCCGATTCGGCCATGACAGTCGAGCCACTCGCCGCCTCTGCTTGCGCCGACCTGCACGACACAGCAGGTCACTGCACAAGCGCTTGCGCGGTACGCACCAGAGCTCGAGAGCAATGCGGCCCGCTCACTCTCACTTTCCCGCCTGCGCCCGCTGCATTGGCAGTCGCGGTCGTCCTGCACTCCTGCTCAAGCTCAGAGCTCAGGAAAGACAAGGCGGTACGTTGCGGAAGCTGCTGCGCGTCGCGACTTTCGCTCACTCGCTAGAGCTAAGCACTTTCAAGTGGGTCAATTCGGCTTGCACGTCGGCCAGGCGCGTCCTGAACTCGCTCCTCTCTGCGTACAGCGCTCTCAGCTCCTTCTCAGTGAACCGCGGCTCGTGCTCGAAGGCGGCGCGACCGGCGGCGCCGGGTAGGCCGGGAAAGCCAGCGCTGACTGCTGACTGGCCGCTGCTAGCCTGCAACGTCGAGGAGGAGGAGGAGGAGGAGGAGCTGGACGTGCAAGCTCAGCTCACACTGCTGCGCACAAGGACGGCCAGCCGGCCGCCGTCGTCACGATAGGCAGGGTTTCGACACAGCGAACACGTGCCGCCCTGCTCCAGGAAGCGCATACAGCGACGGCAGGAATGCTGGAGCCACGGCAAGCACGCCTCGCGTACGTGCCCAGTACCGAGCCGGGGGTGATGTGACGGCACACAGCCACAGAGCACTCCGAGCACTTCTTAAGATTTATCAATGCACCATGCACTAGGCTCGACTGCTCGAAGTGCGTACTCGCATCGTTGAAATTCTTTTGCTGGCGCACAAATCCACGAACCTGGGAGGGCTCCTTACTTTTTTGAGTGCCTGAGTGCACTCCCTATTAACTGCACGAAGAAATCATGAAATGACATTAAAACGCATTTTTAATTAAAGAAATTTAAGGAACCTCGTTAGCTCCAGTCTTTATCGCATTCTTGCCGATTGAGCAGACTGGAGTCGGATACTAGCAGCAGAGGACCCCAACATGATCTCCCCATTCCAAAAACTAAGGTTGTACGCCTGCGGAAATATTGAGAGGGTGCTACAGCAAATCAAACGGGAAATGTACGGATGGAATTAAAGCCGCGATAGTGTACGATGCCACTGTGCCATTTTGGCTTTGGTGGCTTTCGGTGGTTTCGGCAGCACTCAACTCAAGATGACCGGTTTCCATGCCTGCAAAGTGCCCAACAGATGCAACCATCATACTGAAAAACGAAGCATATTCTCATCGAATAATTGCGGGTAAGATTGGTATTGCAGAAGCGACAGCAAAGCACAATTTGAAGACACTAAAACAGACCAGAACGACAAATCGAAAGATCGGAAGCAGTAGACATAGCTCCTCGACGGTACAGGGAGAGCAGGAAAATTAAGATGATAGAATGGATAGCAGGTTCAGCAGTTCGATGAAAATCAGGAAAGAGTTGAAACTATGCGAGATTATTGTCAGAGCAACAATGATGAGAAAGAGGCTCAGCAAGCAAGGTTACGAGTTTCTTTATTGGTAAGGGGAAGTCGCTGTTTGGAGTTATGCACAAACGAAGGGTGCTGGCTTTTGTTAAAAAAAATACCTGCACTGGACCCAAGCTGAGTAGAGGAAATTTCTCTGAACTATCAAATCCAAGTTAACACTCACTATTACCTCCCAGGGCAGTCAGCGAGCAAAGCATGGTGAAAAAAGGAGGAAGCACACACAGATCCTAAGTCTCATATAAAGACAGTGAAATACGGCGGTGGTCGTTAAGAATGTTGGTATTCTGTCATCACATGAGCATGTATAGTTTGGATTTTACTTGGCAGCAGGGCAACGATCCTGTAAGCATGCAGTAGGGCATAGTAAAACATTTTTGACCGCCCTAAAGGCCAAAGCTGCAACCACTTTTGGGTTTTGGAGTGGCCTAGTCACAGTCTAGATTTGAGTCCCATTAAATATCTGAGGCTGGAGTTGAAGCATAGAATACACATACATGTCATTCTGCCATGCAATTGTGACAGGTTATTCAAACTTCAGTAGTAGCAGTGGCGAACAATCACCTCGTACATGTGCGAGAGATTGTAGGGGTCATTGAGTTTCGTGCACAATATACTGCTTCAACTTCGGCCTGCTTCAATTATTTCAGCAGCAGCCTCCATAAACCGTTTTCTGGCAATCTACCCGGCTAAAGGACAGTGAGTTCAGACCCTTTTTTTGGGCCAGCAGTGTAAGTATTTTCCAAAGCTTCGGTTGGAAGCTCAATAGAGCATAGCAATCGTCTCGTGGTGCATCTACCCAATCAAGCGATCTAAAAGTGTTACCTGGTAATACAAGCAAACATGTGCAAGTGTGTGCATGCGTGTATGTGTGTGTGCGTGATCGCGCGCGCGTGTGTGTGCGCGCGCGATTGCGCGTGTGTGTGTGTGTGTGTGCACGTGTATGTGTGTGTGTGCCTCTGTGTGTGTGTGTGTGCGTGTGTGTGTGTGTGTGTGTGTGTGTGTGTGTGTATGTGCATACGTGTAAGTACAGAGAAGTACCTGTGTCATTATCTATTGATTCGCAGGGTCACGAGGACTGCGATGTTGCTTTGCTGTAGAGCTTCTGCTGGTACTCTCGAAGCCTATGTGGCTTACTATGACCATTCGGCACACAGCTCACACATGCCACTCGGAAAAAGCGAGCAAAGCACTTGAGATCGGAAGAAATCGCTCAAGAAAGTGCACACCCTCCGAACAAGTAGCGGCAAAGAACGGCTGATAAGGAAGTACCAGGGCAAGAGATGCCACGTAAGCTTCCGGCGGTCTTCGAAAGAAGCAGGGACAGTCTGCTGCCAGCAGTCGTGAAACGAACGAATGCGATGGCGCAAAGTCTTGACCCTACGACGACTCGAGGGCGCACAGAGACTGATGCAGCTGCAGCGGTCCAGCTAAGTATTGAGCCCGGAGCCACTATGCACAGGGGCCCCGAGGCCCAAAGACTATTTAGGTCACATTTAGGACTTATAAAACGAATCCTTGTTTGAGCAACCAAGAGCCACCAGCTGGTCTGTGGTATTCCACCTGTTAACCGGATACTTTAAAATGTACTGCCCTTTTAATAAACTTAACAAACACTTCAACTTGAGCATATACATTCGACTTAAACGGTGCTGATACTTGTATGTGCGAGTGTCTGTGAGTGTGTGCGTCGGCATGTGCCCTTGCGTGTGCCTGTGCGTAAGTGTCCATGCGTATGTATATGTGTGTGCAAGTTGTGTGTGCAGCAAATTGAACATATATAACATTTTTAAAAGCAATTGCCACCTGCCAGTGTATAAACACTTTAAAGTATTGTGAGTGTCTTTAAAAAACGTACTTGGACAGCTTCAAGAGACTATGTTACACAATATGATTACAGATGGAATAGTGTTTGCAATGCTCAAACTACGTGCTTAGGATAATTATCTTCAAAGACTCATAAGAGGCAATTTTATCGACTGGGGCCACCGACGCAGCGCAGTCCCGTGACGACGGGGAGGGGCAAGGTGCACGGGTCCTTTACCTGTCATACTTGCCGAGCTAGGAGCTAGTGCAGGTATAGCATACACATAGACAATGTATCTGTATGAGCATCGACATATTGCATGAAATGACGATGCATTTATAGCAACAACGTCGTGCAAGCGCTGATAACGACATTCAGGAAGCATTAGAGATAGCAAAGAGAAGCACAGGACTGCCGCTGGAGGAGGACTTGCAGACGACAGCAGACGAGACAGCAGAGGTGGCAGAGGCGGCAGAGGCAGCAGCGGCAGCAGCTGCTGCCACCGCCGCCTCACGGCAGACACTGGCTGGTCGAGGAACAGAGAGCCCACACGCCAAGAGGCTGAGATGAACGCACCTCTGAAAGCACGGCCACTCTGCAGCCGGTGCGCTCACGGCTGGCGGCTGCAGCGATTGGAGCCGCGCAGCTCGGCGGCGGCGGAGCAGCAGCGGCGGCCGCATCCGCCGGCGGCTGCTCCGCCGCTTGGGATGCCGCAGCTGGAGCAGCTTCTGGCAGCTCGGCCAGAGCCTGCTCCAGCTGCCTCTGCTGCTCCTCCAGACGCAGCGCATGCGCGGCGCTGCCGGCATCGGCCAGGCGCAGGATGGCGTTGTCTTCCTCCAGACGTCTGACTGTCAATCTGCCCTGCAACGGCAGACATGCTTTGCGGTCAGGTGCAGAACTGGCAGGTGCGAACAGGCACACGGCGTTAGTCTCTATCTTAAGAGGTCGAAACGAATCCACGTGGACTACCAAGGTGAGTGGGTCCCCCAATCCCCCTTCGTAGTCGGGCTTCTAATCACGCAATCTTGTTTTACGCAAAAAAGAGGTCTATTTTCTGAACATAATCCGCCTCTTAACGTGTGGCCTTCGAAGAGAGTGGCACCGACTGCCGTTCAGCAGCTGACCTGTCCCGTACGGTCCCAACGGCAGCGACTGATATCTTGCCGCTGCCAAGGGATGCAGACAAAGTGCGGGGATGCATTTCGACAGTTCGCTGGCGTTGCACACTTCCAGCCACTGAGATAGAGAGCGATGGCCCCGATGGCTTTCTCAGCTCGCTTTCCTCCCTCCCCCCCCCATCCTAGTCAGTTCCATGCGAGCTCCGACAGACCCTCAGATCTCGTGGTGGCAGCCCGGCTTCCATGGAACAATGCTGAGAATTTCGAGCAGCTTTTTGAGTCGTGCGCAGGTTAAGATGAATGGACAGTCGGCAGAATGGCAACGCACCGACGAGGAGGCACTGATCGCATGTGCTACGGATAGACGGTCTAGGGAATTCGCCGGTCCCAGCCACTGAGAATGGATTGCCAAGGCCAAGGCCATCCGGTCGGCGGGCTCATCCGAGCACACTGCCCAGGCTAGCCAAGGCGAGAGAGCCACAAGAGGGAGCCGAGCTGCGCCAGATCTCCCAACCTCGGGCTTCCAACCTACGACCTCCCAGCCTCCTAGCATCGGTCCTCTGACATTTACAACCTCTAACCTCCCAATCTTGGTTTCACACATCATCACACAGTATCGGTGCCTGTTTCACACATTTACAACTGCAGGATGGACGGGCACTAAATCAGGAGTGGCGGCAGAGCATCTTCGGAAACGCGTTGCAGCACTGGCTGCCAGGCCGGGCTGCTGCCAGGCCGGGCTGCTGCCAGGCCGGGCTGCTGCCAGGGCCGATCACACACTTACCGACTCCACGGCGGCGGCCTTTTCTTTGTTATCGCGCTGCAGCTCTCTGATGCGAGCCCTCTGCTCGGCAGCTGTCTGGTTAAGCAGCGCCAGTGCGCGCGTCTGATCCTCTTCGGCTAAACATGCGAGAATACAGCGACTGATGTCAGATGTCGAGAGCAGGCATCGGCGGCTTCAGCCAAAGCTCGCCTCTCGTGAGCGGCTACGCTGCTGCTGCTGCTGCAATTCGGCACGGCAGAAGCCGAAGCTGACGACATAATTGCCGTTAAGAGGCTAGGTGCTAGGCAGCATTATGGAATGAGGACATTACCAAGCAGCGAAGTACACCATGAGCTTTCGATTGACTAATGTGCCGGGACATCAGCCAAGGTCAACTTGGTGTTCACACGTGGCCATACTTAACAGTCAGCACGCCATCCATCACGGCAGTCACGATCTACGATGCTTTTCATCAACGAACAGTACACTAACATGTTGCACGAGTTGTGCAGGTTAGTGCGTGTGCGTGCGTGTGTGTGCGTGTGTGCGTGTGTGTGCGTGTGTGTGTGTGTGTGCGCGTGTGCGTCACGACGTCCCCTGACATGTCTACATTTAAAAAGAAACACACCTTTTTAAACCACATTCGATGGATCTTTGTGATTCATCCTTCGTATGCATGTACATTGTTACACTACACCTGCTCCTTGCAGATGTTACCATCAAACATTTGGTAATGCTTTATATGCAGCATCTGTAAAGTGCTGAGAGAGAGAGAGAGATTCAGTTCTCTGATGGTTCTATACAGACGTATTATTATTACTATGCAGATATTGGTAATTTTCTTTAAATATGTGTGTGTGTGTGTGCGTCCGTTCGTTCGTGCGTGCGTGCGCGTGCGTGTGTACAAATGCACAATATACGGGCACATGTATCGTGCAGCTACAAGTGATTCTGGCACGTCCTTGGCTGGTAATTCTTGGCCGATTGCTTCGTCGACTGCTCTAGGTAAACTATGCCTATCTATGCTTTTGCTTGGTTGAGGTACATGCATGCTGCCAGTCACCGATTGCGTAGTTCCCATTCTTAGCAATGTACGAACCGCTAATAGACTCAGTTGGTAAAAAAAAGAATCTTGTAGAGATTACTACTGGCCAAATACTAGAGTCAAGGAAAGCATAAATTATATCTTAGAAAACATAGCACTGGAACAGTTCAGGCACGCCGGGCTGTCGAGGCATCGAGGCACTCTGTGGCTCGTAAAATTGAGCTCGAGGATGCGGGCAGGGTGAGAGCTTCGCACAGCAAGTGAAGCTGTTTCTCAGAATAAATCCTGCCGAGACGCCTCTCTGCACCTTGTTTCAGCAGGTTTTACCCTCATTTGAGCGTCCTCGGACGGTCACTCTCTCCTGCAGGTAGTGTTAGTCACAGCAAGCAAGCCAGAAAGAACCAGCTGCCGCCTGCAGACCTGCCTGCCGAATGCTTGCTAGCCAAACAAGCCCAGCAGAGCCGGCTGCTTGTTGCACTCGAGTGTCAAGCCAGGCGAGTTCCGGAAAGAATTCTGCTACTGACAAAAAAGCCGTCTGGGAGGCCTAGCAGTAGGGTCAAAGGGCAAGAATACCTGACCAGCCACCGCTGGTGAGACTGCTGGGCAGCAACTACCTGAGCAATATATCTACTCGTAAAACCTATGGTAGATTCATCGAAAGTCATTAATATGTTACCCAGCAGTTGGGCTTCCTCAATAACGGCCATGGCTCTTCTGCCACTTGCAGATGAGCTGCTAAATCAGCTGATCCTTATTTCATTATTACTTAGTTAATGTCAAACCAGGTAGGCACAAGCAGTGATCTATTCTGAGAATACTCTCTTGTAAATATTTGGAAGATCAGAATCTTTAATTGCAGTTTGATGGGAGTCCTTACCCAGCTAGTACTGCATCGTTTGTTCATAGAATCAGGTCAGTTTCTGCTAAGCGCACAGTGTCCATAGCAGGCTGGTAAATATGGTCGCCAACATCACTCATACTTATGTCAAATAAACATGCTCTTAGATATATTTTCCATTTAGAGTTTCTTTCTTAAACCTAAATACTAAACCCTAAACTCTAAATGCAAAAACTCAAAACCTAAAAAATTAAAAATCTAACCATGAAAACCTAAAAATGCAAACCCATAAACATTAAATGCCTACACAATAAACCCAAAATGTAAACCCTAAGCTAAAAAGATGGCTCTAAAACCTGTTTATATACAGACGCTGGTGACTACGTTGAACAGTCTGCTGTGGGCACCGTGCCCATTGCAGAAGCTGACCCGGCTCCATGAACAGATGACGCTGCCTTACATTAGCTGCCTTTGCTAGCATATTTCAATCTGTACTCCCGATTACTAACCATACTTGCATGCTGACCCTGTGCATGTCACCCCTAACCATGTTATTCTTATTGTTTACTGAGCTTGCTACACTCACCATCCGATCTCGCTTCCTTTGCCGCAACTGTAAAGTGCCTAGAAAGAGATTGAGTTCTCTGAGGGCGCTATATCAAATGTATTATCTTTTATAATTATCGAAAGCTCTCTCACATTTTCAAGTTTTTCTATTTTGATGCTCCCCAGAATATTTACAGTGATCATTTTCATTAAACGTGTACTTTCAACATACATAAATACATTTAAATAATTATATGTATGTACAATATGTGTTGAGGTGTCATTCTAAGTCAGGTAAGGCAAGCTGCCACGCAGTACAAAAGGCTGCAGCACAGTGAGCAGGAAATCCTCATCTAATGTTTCGACTGCAACTCTTGCCTCTTACTTGCCACTTGCTTGAGTCATTCGGTCATGCTAGCTTGGACCGGACATTGACTCTACGAATACCTGAGAAAACTGATAGCGATCGCCGTCTAGAGCATTCGTTGGAACACTCACAGCGACCGCCAATAATGCATCACTGCCAGCAGCAAAACGAATGCATGCTACATCAGCCAGCTTACGACTGCACAGTTCACGGTTCCTGCCTGATATAGTGATGAAGAACTAGTTCTGTCACGATCTGTGGTTATAAACGGCATAAAAAAAAAGCCAGATTCACGGAATAGCCAGTCAGCTGTAGGCCTGGCTTGCTTCCTGAGAGCTGCTACCTTGCTGGATGACTAAATGGCTTGCACTAATAGGAGGTGGTTGCAATGATTTGAATAATTTCTTGAATAAGTGTGGGTTCGATTGGATGCGCCACACCATTGAGCTGCTGAATGACGGCAGAGCAATATTTTGCTGGCAGTAACTAGTAGCCTCAGCACCGAAGCATCTCGTGGGGCGATTAAATTTATAGTCGACGATAGAATTCTTTGCTATGAAGCATACAAAAGGTTTCTTCGAAAGAGTGGGGGCTAGTGCATGGTTATGAGTAAAGGTCAGAGTTATCACGCATGGGATTCCGGCAATTTTTCTTTGTCCACGTATTACGAAGCTTCAAAATATCACCCACGAGATGGAGAGTGTCGGCACCCAGTTGCCATAGGCCAGCTATCATTGCACTGCAGTTCCAGTGGGCAGCCTTTCATCAATACGTAGCTGCACATCGTATCTCCCATACTGAAAATAGTAAACTTTTATTCACCAGATGCAAGCGCTCTATCAGTAAGCAGATGTCGAGTGAAGGGCAGGATCTCCCTAGATCGTTGCAAGGGCTAAAGTTATACTTTTTATATATTTGACCCTGTACATGTCACCCCTAACCATGTTATTCATGTTGTTTATCAAGCACGATATTACTCACCATTCAATCGTGTTTCCCTTTGCAACAAATGTAAAGCGCCTAGAAAGAGATTGAGCTCTCTGAAGGCGCCTTATCAAGTGCATTATTATAATTATTATTATATACCCACGGTAAAGGGCGGGCAAGCCTGGACAGCACACCTTGCTCTCGCACAACCTCAGCAGGCGTGATTCATTCAGCCTAGTCTTGCCGCCAGCTAGGTTAGTAGGTGGACAACACCGTGGCTCTTGCTCGATCAAGTCACCTAAAGTTGGTGTAATCCAGCTGAGACAGAGGCGAAACCCCCACAGTACGCTAGCCTGAGGCTGTCACCACCACCATTACCAACCTCTACTGATTGCTGGCGAACTGTTGAGGCACACACAACTCTAAACACGATGCATCACCGCTGAGTGGACGATATACCCAACCATAACAAACTGATCTTTCGCCTGATTCAAGGTCGACATCTCACGACACCTCTCGTAAGCCTACATCACGAACACGAAGCAAACATGTGACTGTAAAGGCAAGGTACGATTCTAGAGGCACAACACATCGTCGGGTAACATGACGAATCAAGCCTGAGCTCTGTTGGCCGGCCAGACCAGCCGATTGGTTGGGAGGAGAGAGAGAAAAAGAGAGGCGAGTGCTACATAAGTGACGTGCGATCACGGTTAGAAAGCACTGCCTTCGGTGCATCGCGGCAGTCTATGAGACGTCATATGCAGACGTCATATGTCACGCAGTCTATGAGACGTCTATGGCCAGGCGATGACGTCGGGTGCGACTCACCCGCTACATCGTACGCTACATCGTACGGCGAGAATAAAAAGCTTCCCAGCGCATGCACGACGACAGGCCAACGTGACGTGCGTGCCAAGGACAAGGCAGCGCACGAGCTCCAAGTCGGACAATGTCCGGCCGCCGACACAAGCGAAACCCTGCGAGCGCAGGGCAGAGCCAGCACTCACTGAGACTGGCCTGCGCCCCTGGCGCTCGGCTCCTGGCACTGCTGCCGCCGCTCGTGCTAGCCTCGATCTGCCTCTTGAGTTCGCTGTTGTCTTCTCGAAGCTTGGCGATCGTCTTCAGCCGTTGCTGCGAGTCCTGCTCCCACGTCTCCTCGCTCCGCTCCAGCTCCTTGACGAGAGCAGCGCGAGCGGCTCAAACGCGCGGCTGCGAGCGCTACAAGGCGCCACGGCGCTGCAAAGCGGCGCAGCGGCGAGGCGGCGACTGCCAGTGACAGCTTGGCGGTGACTACTACCTGTTGGTCGGCTCTTTCCTCGGCTGCGCGACGCGCCATCTCGACCTGCAAAGCTTGGGCGGCCAGTCTCAGCTGCGTCAGCGCGCTGTCTTGCGCTTCGTTGCGCGAGGCCAGCATCTCCAGCTGCTCCAGTACGGAGATGACCCTCTGCATCGGGCCCTCGACGGCGGCCGCGGCCGCCGCGCCGCCGTGACGCTCGGCGAATTGGCGAAAGCTTTGGCCGATGGACGCGGCTGCCTCGTAAATAGTGTCTTTCGTTATGCTGGTCCCGTCATCCATTGCCTGCGATGAATACGAATGAGGAGACGCCGGGGCGCGACGCGGGCGTCGCGGCAGGCCGTGCAGCAGGTGGTGCTGGGCAATCGCGGTCGCGTGGCGGACAACGCGCCGCTGCATGATGCCACTAGGGCGGTCACTTACCCTGACCATCGCCACTGTTCACCAGGCGTTTGTCAATACTCAGGAGCGTCCGCTATTCTTTTACATCACGCTTGACGACGCGGCTGCGGCCACCAGGTCATAAGCAAACCCGGAAAGCAACAGCGGAAATTGAGGACAAGGGGGTGTATCAAAGCGGATATAATTTAGGTTAAATAAAAGTTAACCACAATTTTGGTATGTGTCCTTGGTAGTATAGTGGTTAGTATCCCCGCCTGTCACGCGGGAGACCGGGGTTCAATTCCCCGCCAAGGAGTAGTTTTTGTTCAAATTTGCTTGTAGACGTCATAAAGCCCACGAAAGGTACAATTAAATGCTAAATAGCAATCTATCAGACCGATTGCAATTTAATCCACGATTACGGAAGTGACCATAACCTGTATCGCTAAGCTCACCGACAGACGTTTACTTTTGCATGCTTAAGCCCCGTTTTACCCAGTATCACTCCGCAAAATCCTCTGAGGAAGAGGATGTCGTCAGATGACTTACTTGATTGTGCCTCGTCTGGTTTATTCCAGCGGTGATGTTTCTCGCCCCCGACCAAGGTCTGGCCGAGGTCGTGGGCTGTCGAGCCCGGAGGCACAAGTGAAGCACCTGAATAGAGATTAAATTATCTTAGGGCGCTTTACAAATGAATTATATATATATATATATTGTCTGACTGCAGCCGATTGCATGGCTCGCATTTGAAAAGGATCCCTTTAATTCTACAATGCTTGGCTTGCCCACAGCCTTTTCCACAGTCCTGCATCCTTGCTTGTATGCTACTGATGAAACTGGTTTGTTTGTACTACTGCCTAAGCTAATCTTCTTACTTCTGTTTATTACGTGAGACGAAGCTTGTTAGGATAGCAATTGCGTGCGCCGAAAGCTGCGTAGGCTTTAAGCGAGCTGTGAAAAATTCCCCAGCGCAGAAATTCCTAGTTGTCCATACAAGCCTCAAATTATCTTTCCAAGACTCTTCTGGTGTTTAGCAAACCCTCGTAAGGTGCTAAAAAAGTGAGAGGTCTTGACTTACCCTACACCGATGGTGTTGCTCACCTGAACTAGTTCAGCGTGCCTATATATATATATATATATATATATATATATATATATATATATATATATATATATATAATTCATTTGTATAGTGCCCCAAGAGAACTTAATCTCTATTCTTGCGTTTCACATATGCCTCGGGGCTCGAGCCCACGACCTCAGCCAGGCCTTGATCGGGGCGAGCACCTTAACCGCTGGACCAAACCAGCTCAGCATTCGGCCGAGGTTGTCGCGGTGTAACGTGACTAAGTAATAATAATACGTTTGCTCAGCGCCGTCAAGAGAACTAAGTCTCTTTCTTGGCACTTTACAGATGCTTTTATAGAAATCATTACTAAATGATGTTATTGCTAAGCCAATTTACACGTTTCCCTTCCGGCAAAAAGAAAGTGCCTTAAAAGGGTTTTATTTCTCCTCGGAATTTTACAAATGTTTTTATTAAACCAGCCGACAATCGCCAAGAATGGGACCGGCAAAAGGAGGCTCGGAACTTTTATGTGGGTTACTGTAAGAATAAATTAACTCACCGGCGCTGACTGAAAGTGTCACTTGTGAGCGAGCGGCGCTGTCATAATGGAGACGCTTGGACCAGATTTAAATGTACTTTCGGCGTAGCTTGCAATGGCGAAATTTGAACTCGGCTATATGCTAGTTTTCTCAAATTGTCTGAAGTTAAATTCCACGTGACAGTTTCGTGCAAACTTAATGTCACTCAGATACTGGAAAGTGAAAGTAAGTAAAGGTTACTAGATTCGCAGCCCCGTTTACCTAGCGGTTGAAGAGCCTTCACTCCCGCTTGCAGTCGATAAGATAGAAGTACCTGCTACAGGACTCGAGTCCACGACCCGGGTCGTATTAACCTCGAAAGTGGACAGATATTTTATTTTCAGCTCTAAAATGCATGTTGCCATTTGCATTTATTTTTTCGCTGGTTCTCCGACAATTGGTCAGGGTCGGCTGGTGAATCGTCGACGAATTTAATTTACGGGATGTTCCTGCGTACAAGATTTACTTAAAAACTATATACATGTTAATAATAATTACCATACATTTATTTAGCTTTCTAGGCACTTTACATGTGTAGTACATGAAGCATGACGGTGTGGTCAGGGTACCGTGCACAGTATCAACATGCATTAGATGGTTAGTGGTAACGTAGAAGTGACAACCAACAGAGCCCTTTGGATTTGCAAAGAAAAATTTCATAAGTTAAAACTAATATAGTGCAATGAAATGTCCCTAAAGTCGAAGACTACACTCACATGCACTGACTAGTTGGCATACTTTTTTTTATGATGAGATGCAAATAGTATGTAAACTCGCAATTTCAGAGCCTATATAAACATTTACACATAAATAAATGTGATTCATTTGCTTAGAACTCTCAGAGAACTTTATCTGTATCTAGGGGCCTCACATATGCCAAAGGCAAAAAGTAGATGAGATGCTACGGCACCTTGCTTGGATCGGCGACCACCAATTATCTGGAAGATACCATTCAGCTTCAGATTGATTGGGGGGTGCCAAGACAATGGAAACGCGGCCAAGTTAGTCATGGCATTACGACGCATATCCTGTCCATCCTTTTGACTATCACCGCGTACTCGTGGTCATGGATGCGTCACTGCAGCAAAAGGCTCACAAAAGGCGAAATGTTAAGCGGCTAAGATGTTTTTCATGAATGTCGCAAGTGCGATATAGCGCCACTTCTCCATGACCTGCACTGGCTCTCCATAAAGTGTACAGACTCGAGCGGTGCAATTCCTGCAACTCGTTTTTCCTCACTTGGTTCTCTTGCTCTGGTATACCTGTCTGAAATACTTACTCCTCTTCCTCCCACCGTACCACCACTACTCCCAATCCGGTCGCTTAGCTGCGCTTCTAGCTAACCTCAAAGTCTTCAGCAGAGAGACCATAACTCCAGTTCCCGGGCTCCGTCAGCCTTGAACTCGCTACCGACTGACATCACGGCTTTCCCTGACTCGGCAACATTAAAGCAAACTAAAAACTTAATGAGTCCTCACACAGCATTTGCTTAGCCAAAGCGAGTTATCCTTAAATTTGCTCATGCATGCTGCCACTGTGGATGTTATTATCACTATTCACATTAATGTACTTTTTCCAGCCTCCATAAAAGTGCCTAGAAATAAATAAAAAAAAATATAAAAAATATATTTTATTTGTATAGCGCCCCAAGAGAACTTAATATCTATTCAGGCGCTTCACATATGCCTCAGGGCTCGAGCCCACGATCTCAGCCAGACTTTAGTCGGGGCGAGCACCTTAACCGCTGGACCAACATGTAATGTATCTCCCTCCGCCACTCCACAAAGCCATAAAGACCCTGTGGGTCTTACTCAAGGGAGAGTTTTGCGTAGCCACTCACAGCCTAAGCGGCTTTCATTACGCATTCGGTAGCCAACAGACTTCGTCTCACGCAACAAAGAGAAAGTGGGAAGCATAGCTGAGTCAGGAGAGCAGTTGAGGTAGTGAGTAGCATGGAAGTAGCAGCTCAGGACCGCTGAAAAGGATGTGCCATAGTCGGCAGCCGGAGAGTAGTTACCGTCGCGTAAGAATCGTGGAAGCACAGTCTAGGACCTGCAGGTCTAAAGCTTCTGTCGCCAACTGTCTTTAAGCGGAGGAATGGAACAGCTAATTTATTGTCCATATAGGACCTGAGGGTATGAGGAGGCTGAAACTGGTGCAGCAGTTCAGCTAGATACGAATGAGCCAAGCCGTGGCGGGACTTGTGGGTCAGCGTAAGAACCTTGCTCTAAATCCGTTGGTCAACCGGCAGCCATCCCAGCTCTGTTAGCAAAGGAGACACGTACTCAAACCTATGGGACTTGAAGTCTAGCCTTGCAGCCATATTCATAGCCAGCTGTAGTGGCCTAGTTGCTTTCTTTGGTAGGCCAGCCAAAAGGAAATTACGATAATCAAGCCGAGACAGAGCTAAGTAGCCAGTTAAATTTCTTGCAAGCCACTGTGGAAGAGAGCTCCTAATCTTGAATAGGGATCGGACGTAAGGGCAAGCCGTAGAAGCAGTCTTCTGAATGAGCTTTTAAAATTGAGGCAGCTGTCGAAAACGACATCTAAATTTCGAGCACGTGGTGATGGTCGCACAACAGCATCACCTATTAGAAGAGCAAAGCCTTCTTATCCAGCCACACGCTTAGCGTGTCATATGAGCAGCAGTTCGGTTTCATCGTCATTTAGTTTCAAGAAGTTTTTGGACATCCAGGACCGAATGTCGGCAAGGCGGCATTCCGTTTATCAGTTGCTACAACAGATTCCGACGGTTTGAATGACAAATACAGCTGAGTATCGTCAGCATAAAAGTGATATCCTATTCCACGGGCCTTAATCGCATTTCTCAGAGGCTGAGTATAAATAGAGAACAGCAACGGACCGAGGACAGACCCTTGAGGGACACAACAGGTGACCCGTCTCGTGTGTGAGACCTGACCCATACGCGACACGGATTGAACATGGTCAGACAAGTACGCTTTAAACCACGCCAGTGCCTCGTCTGCCAGACCAATCGTTGTTCTTAATCGTCAATTAGAACATCGTGATCAATGGTGTCGAAGGCAGCTGATAGATCTTGCAGACCTAGGGCAATGACATTCCCATAATCGTGGCCACATAGAAATCTTAAGGCACTACGCAAATGATATCTTACTATTTTCATCATTAATGAGAATTTGTTCATGGGATCACGAAATATATCTTAACTGAGTAAAAAGAAAGAAAGGGCTTAAAAGACAAAAAGAGAAAAAAGAACACGTTCAGGCAAAATTAAAACGAAACCGAAAATTGACAAGTAAAGTGCAACTAAAAGCCGATCCAAAATTGCTTCTTTAGTTTTAGCGGAGAACGGTTACGGCTTTCAGGCGCGAAATCATCGAAGTAGTTTTTGTCAGGGTTAAGGACATCTTCAAGCGCTATTTATTAATCATAAGTGATATGCAGCTGTTCCATCAAGTCTGCTGTGGTGAATGATCGATTTCGCTCAGTTTTTCTGCCCATGTCCGATATCAAGACCCTGAATCATCTAGATCCTGTTGGACCGGCAAAGGCACAGAGATCGCTAGTTGATGTCGTCTGCCGAAGTCCTCTAAATCTAACTTTGCTGGGTCACTTCATAATATCTTATCTTTCCAACCACGATTTAGTCTAAGCTAGGTTTGGGCTGGCCGGTAATAACGTTCGCAAAATGTACCCAAGAGTGCACACGACGAGTAGCTTCATAGAGCAAGCCCTAAAAAATGGTGCAAAAATTGGGTCAATAACTCATCGAAGGCTGACGGTGCCCAAGCTCGTGTCAGTCATCATCACGTGCAGCGTTTCGGTGCGTGTGATTGGCTGCAGTTGCTTGCGTGCTGTGCAGCTCTCAGGGTGTGGCTGTAGTTCGTGAAGGTAACTTGTTGCTATACCTCTGAGGCCATGCTCATCAAGGGGTCTTTGAGGCACTTCCCTCGCTGACGACGATACCTACACTAATCGGGGAGGGGAGATAATTATGCATATACCATCGTCTTCGGACCTCATTACATTCGCTCTATTTTTCAGGTTTAGAACAATAGCAACTGAACCTCGAGGCTGGTAGTTAGGTGCCAAAATCCGGTTTCGGTTGTTTATTTATAGCATTTAAAAAATCAAGAGTCCGAGTTCAGGCGTACACACTAACGACAAATACTCTCCTGCTGTCGACTATGGCTCACCCTTTCTAGCGGCCATGAGCTGCTACTTCCATGCTACTTACTACCTCAACTGCTCTATTGACTCTACTATGATTTCCATTTTCTCTTTGTTGCGTGAGATGAAGTTTGTTGGCTACCGAATGCGTACCGAAAGCTGATTAAGTTGCGAGTGCGCCATACAAAACTCTCCTCCGTAACACCCACATAGTCTTTGTGGCTTTGTGGAGTTACAGACGAAGACACATTATATCACATTAAATTACTGAATAATTCGTGCCTGCGAATGACTCAGCTGAGGAAGCATGATGCGCGTATGTGCACTAGCACTTTCACAACAACGCGGTTATTGCTCAGTCGCTGCTCTACCAGCTGCCGCTCTGCCTCTTCAAGGACGAGCCGTGTAGAGCAATGGTTCCAGCCAGTTGAGCTGAGGATAGAGAGAAGCTTTGCGACTCCGCCTCGTCTCATTCTTCTAGAACCGCACGCATTAGATTCTCATTTTCTCATTCAGTTTGGCTACACAGGGACCTACAATACATGGCTTTTATATTCTCCCGGCCTAGGGCTGGTCGTCGTGGCCGCTAGCTGCTGTGTGGCTTCCCGCGATTCATAATGCACTGCCTGCCGCATTTTCGATTTGATCTATGCGACTATGCGGTATGCGACTGCTCACACAAATATACATACATAACAAACACGATCAGGAGATTCCTTTGTCAGCCACTGCACCCCTAGCGAATGTTTTACGAATACTTTCTTGGTCGCCACTAGATATTATGGGATCGGCCCGAGGGATAAACTCGTGCACGGCGGCCCCTCGCAACATTCGCCGCACTCGCGATGAATCAATCCTATTCGCGGTTGCCACACGTCGAGCCTGCGAGATTCCGCTTTTGCGAAGCAAAGACCGTCGGAGTTCGGCGAGTCTCTGGGATATTGCTCTTTCATTGCCAGATCAATCCTCCCGCATTGCTGTCGCAGCTGCTTCCTTTTTTGCCCACCGCAAGCGGGTTGATAGCCGCTAAGGCTGTTCCACCGCTGTGTGAAGGTCGGCTGCACGAGCAGCCGACCTTCACCTTGTTTTTCTTTCCTCCGCAGCTGCACAAGCTGATCCGCTAAGATTGTGGCTAGAGCTCATTGACACGAGATCAGCACTCCTCACATTACAGAGAAGACACGGCTGAAATTTCAGCCGATAACTGTAAAGGGAATACTCTAGAACCGCTGTTCTATGCGCAGGTCGCTCGACCCTAATCGTCCAGTATAACAAACTTGCGTCCGCTGCCATTTTCCAGCTCTCAAGTCGTTAAGAAGTGAGGGAACCGCCGGTAGTAGGCATAATAACGGCAGTTAATATTTAAGTGCGAAGAACGTTCCTCTTCGATTCTACGTTCAAGCTAGGCGACAACCTTGCGCCAGCGTCAAGAAGAAAAGCTTTGCCAGCCCGGTAGCGGTGGACCTCCGATAGGTTATCGACAATACAGCCCCCATCTCAAATGACTTCCGCTTTGAAAACTGGATCAGCTGTAACTATTCTGGCGCATGCGTGGCTGCACCGTACGTGGCAAAGCCGGTAGCGTACCTCCGTCGACCTAGGACCTACAGCGGATTTTGTCAAGATGCTGCTGCCGGCGAGACTCGTTCTTCTTTGCGTCGTTTCTGTCAATGTGGCATACAGTATCTTTATAACAGTAGACGCAAATGCCGAGGAGTGTTTTTTCGATAAGGTTCCTTCTGGCACAAAGATGAGTCTTATTTTCGAAGTAGCAGAAGGTGGATTTCTGGACATCGACGTCAAGGTAAGTAGTGGACCAGAATTAGCAACTCAGAATCGTTCGCATCGTCCCCCCCCCCTACGTTGCCATGTGGAAATTCTTCACCCGAGGCGCCGGGCATCGGCGCCGCCAGCTACTCCGCACGGTCGACGCCACTGTGGCAGGGCGTGCACATTTATGTTCGCCTTTGGAGCGCACGTCGCGGCCAGCTCGCTAGAAGCAGGCACTTGCGCAGGCATTTCGAGGCTGGCGATATCTGTCGTTTCCGCTGGACGTGACATCTGAAAATGAACGTGAGTTGTCGCGCGAGTCCAGTCGCCCAGACGCCACTCGAAGCCTGCCTCGTTAGTCGTCGCCGGCGGCTATTCTCCGTATAAAGCACGCCGAGCTTGGCGCGAGCCAAGCGTGCTCTGCAGCATTCCTAGGTAAGCCAGAAACTTGCGAGAGAGCGCCTTCTTCGCCTCCGCGTCAGACGCCTCGGGTTTCGGCCGCCCGAGCTTCGGACGCTGCAGTAGGTCGGAGCGGCGGAGGCTGTGGAGCCCGCCGAGAGCCGCTGAGCGGACATGGGCCCGAGCAGTCATTCGTGCGCGATCGCCTGATCGCCTGCCCCTGCGACTTACCAGCCATCTGCGATGCACCGGCTAGCGATTTATATCCTCTAAAAAGAAGTTGCGGCTCGTGGCAAGTTTTAAGGGAAACAGCCGGTGGAGCAAGGCACTCACTGGCCTGACCTATCTGAAATACTACCTAATCTGCCTTCCCATCCCCCCATCGTGTCCCCGCTCCAGCTCCTGTGACTCTCGGCGTTGTGCTGTGCCTCGGGCGAACTGTAAAACCTATTGAGACCGCACCTTCGGGTCGTATGCTCCCAAAGCCTGGAACTCACTCCTGACTGACTTCACAAGAATCCCTCGCTTGACAGAGACATTTAAAAAGAAGCTAAAACCGCCTGTTCGTCGCAGCCTTTGCCCAGTTTGTGGGAACTGTCCTCTGCATGCTTGTGTGCACTGCAGTTATGCATGTTATCAATAGGCAAATGATGCTCACGGTCTTTCCAGCTTACGTAATGAATAGAACGCATAGAAAGGAAGAGATTTAGTTGACATGGGTCGCCATAGAAATGTTTATTATTATTATTATTATTATTATTAATACCGTACTTTACCGAGTATGAGCCCCCTTCTTTTCAAAATTTGGGTTCAGATAATGGAGATGGGACTAGTACGTTGGGAGCTTACTTTTTCCATATGGTCAGGTCTGTGAGTGGGTGATGAAGGCTTGGAACAGCGTAAAGCCAGAGATTATTGTCAAAGCTTTCAAGAAGTCAGTCTGGCATTTCAAATGCAATCGACAGACCTGAAGATGACACAGTCTATGAAGAGATCGACGACGACAATAATGATAGCAGATTTTCCACCAAATTGTAAGCCTGTGATATGAACGAGAAAGATAGAGAAGGTATCATCACCATTCCTGATCCAGAGGATAGTGATAGTGACATGGGTGATTTTTATGAGTTGATATTGTTCAGTTCATTCATTTATTGAATACAACTTTTTTCTCGGAAAAAATGGTTATCAAGTTTGGGAGCGTAGACATCGGGGGGGGGGAGCTTAGACAGGGTAAAATATGGTATTATTGCTAGGCAGGCTTGTAGCTGCAAGCAGTAGTAGTTCGTGCAGCAGGGTCGATCGCTGTACTAGAGCAGTTTTGTTCATGCAACTCACGAGCCAGTCAATTACAGTGAATGCACAAGCCAAATAGGCTTGGCACGTCGGAAGGGGCTACGTGTTTGCAAAGTTTTTCCTATGTGTGTGCCCCGCTAATCACCGGCCGTGCCGTGCATCCCCTTGGCATCGACTCGGTATGCAGTCGCTGTCACTACTGTGTGTGCAGCGCGTAGTCAGCGGCGGCCACGGCGTCTGGAGGGGTCTTGGTTTGATAATCGAGAAGGGGCCCACGAGATGACGCAGTTTGCACTCTTGTTCGGCGGCGAGTGAATGCCTGCATGTGCATGCAGTAAGCTGCTTCGTGGGCCGTCGTCTGTAATGCGCGACCTCTGGAAAAAATGTCCGACCGTGTCCACGTTTCAGGATAGTTGAGTGTGCTTCCGAGAGGGGATTAAATTAATCGCAGTGCTGGCGTTTCATTATGCAGAGAAGAGTGGGGGGTGGCCTGTCAGACCTTGGTCGGGGCGAGCACCTTAACTACTGGACTAAACCGGCTTTTAAAATGCCGCCCAATGCATTTGCACACTTCAATGCGGCCTTCGGTCCGTCCTGCTGCCGTTCCTCGTGTGTCGTTGCATCAGGTTTTCGAGCCCGTTCCGAACACGTGCAAAGAAAGCGTGGCGACAAGACAGACAGCCAGTGGCTGCATCTTACGTTGTAAGAGTAGTGACGATGCAGAGCATTATCAAACGTTCGGAATTTGCCGTCCGATCGCATGTTTTGTCCTCAGAATGCTTAATAGGTCGTTTCGCATCCTCTTGGCCCTATTTTTTGACAGCAGAAATGCTCTCCTCCCCGAGCGTCCTCTCGGAGAGCGGCCTTTGGCTAGCCTCTGGCCACCGAGCAGTGTGCAGTCACGTGCCGTGGCTCGCTGTCACTTGCACCAGCGTGGCTACGTGCAGCACTGGCTAGTCGAAGGCTGTGGTAAAGGGAGAGTGCGAGAGCTATCAGGCACCCCTGAGCGAACGACACCCCATCCCATCCCATTGATGTTTCAGCTTCCCTGCCGAGCCGGGCGTCCTCCCAAATGGGTGTAGCCGAGCAGGAGTTATGCAGCCGAGGTAGATGCAGCATGTAGCAGGGTTGCCTGCGTGCGTGGTAATCATCACTTTGTGGCTTTTTGGAGAAGCGCAAAGCTGGCAGAGAACGACTGCCAGAGCATGCAGTGCCGGTCAGCGCAACTCGACAAAATTTAGTTATGCACTGCTTCGGCGTAATAGGCACCGTAATGGCTGCCAGTCACCAGTGGATGCCCGTTGAGAAAATTCCAGGAAACCTGCTTTGGGCGGGCTCTCACGTAGCTTAGGTGCTGGAGCAGTGCTGTGGCTGGCTTGATAATAATAATGTAATTCATTTGTTTAGTGCCCTAAGAGAACTAAATCTCTATTCAGGCGCTTCACATATGCCTCAGGGCTCGAGCCCACGACCTCGGCCAGACCTTGATCGGGGCGAGCACCTTAACCACTGTGCCAAACTTGCTGGGCTTTCTGTCAAGGTTCTGCTCTCCTACCTTCGCTTCGGCACGCAGCCCGGCCTGGGAGCCTGTGAACTAGTCTCTAGGGGCAGCGTGTACCACAAGGAACTCCTGTAGTTCGAGTCAGAATGCTGAGCTTTATCACGTTGCCTGATTGCAAGATGCAGTAAAGGATACCAATCTTGATACCACGTAAAGATGCAGTAAAGGATACCACGTCTGGCGGTGCCAAGATTTAGACGGCAGACATTCCCCACACGTTCGTGAGCCTGGTTATAGTAAGTGCTGCCCTGGGATATCCAGAATTTCCTCAGTGATATTTGATTCCCGGTTGTATGCCCTCTGTGAGCAAAACAACTTTATTGTCGTAGTTTTTCAAATTATGTAAGTGACAACTGACTGATTCAGCCTGGTTTTAGCAGCATAAGAAATAGCTGTGCACACCTGGTTTGGCCCAGGGGTGGGGTGCTTACCTTGAATGAGCTATGTCGTGGGCTCAACCTCTGCGGCATATGTAAAGCGCCTGGATAGAGATTCTTTTAGAAGTTATCTTAGTTATCTTATAAGTTATCTTATACAAATGGCACAAGCGTGTGCACACACACGTGTTTGTCTATATGTATGTATGCATGTATGTATGTATGTATGTATGTATACATCCTTGTCTTAGCTCAGGAGTAAGGTGCTCACACTTCGTAGCCCAGGCTGAATCAGAAGGTCATTATAGACCCGAATCAATCTGTGAAATGGTAATGTCTCAATCCCTACTGGAAATTGCTAGCAAGATTAGCTGCTAGCCACTCGTTCAAACGTTGTCGATAAGAATGGCAAAAGGGAGGCTGAATGAAAGTTACTAAAGTTCTTATGCTTGTTTTTGTGCGCAGCCGTGGGTCCTCCTCTGCACCTCATAAGGAGAAGCAGAGGAAGAGGAAGTTGTCTGCCCTGGGTCAACCCTGGGAGGCAACGCTTTTAGGGATGAGTTCAGTAGAGGTGTGAAGTTGGAAAGTAGAGAAGAAGTGGAAGGCAAGTTGTGGGGTTGCAATCCCAGCAGGCACGGCAGACAGCAGGGAGATCGACTCCAATCTATCTTAGCTACAAGGAATGTGAAAAAAACGCTGTGCTAAGACTCCGTAGGAATCAGTGGCCAGTATGCTTGTTTGCAAGCCTTTAATGCTAATAATAATAATAGTAATGTATGTGTATAGATAGCACCCTAAGAGAACTTGGTCTCTGTCCAGGCACCATGCATATGCTGTAAAGGAAGCATGATCAAATGGTTAGTGGTATGCGCAATTTTAAACGAGCATAACATAATAATAATAATAATGCACTTGATAAAGTGCGCTCAGAGAACTCAATCTCTTTCTAGGCACTTTACATTTGGTTATAGGTGACATGCACAGTGTTAACATGTTAATATGGTTAGTAGTAAGATGCACAGTGTCAGCATGCATAAGCACACAGAGGACAAATCACAATAACCCACCAAATTCTGATAGAAGCAGGTGTGTTTTAGCTTCTTTTTAAATGTCATCTAGTCAGTGGAGGTCGTGACGTCAGTCCATAGTGAGTTACTGGCTTTGGAAACAGGAACTGAAGGCACGGTCGCCAAGGAATGTGGAGAAACGCTCTGCTTTTTCTCTTGGTTCTCATCGTCTCAAGGCAATGCTTTCTTATATAATTCTTATAATTCTTATATAATTCTTCTAGAATAAGTCTAAAGGGCTAGTAGCTAGTAGCTTTGACTTAGGAGATGCATTTCAGGGTGCGGTCACTCGTGGCCGCCTTGAATGCAGACATTGAGATGCTGCACGGAATTGAAGGAGGGGAGTCCCGTGGGATTGTTATTGAGAGACATTGGTGGATTGTGGATATTAACACTTAACCAGACAGGGTATGTTTCCGAAGAGATTGCTTTTTCTTTATTGCTGCCAGAGAGAGAGAGAGAGAGAGAGAGAGAGAGAGTGTGTGTGTGTGTGTGTGTGTGTGTGTGTGTGTGTGTGTGTGTGTGTGTGTGTGTGTGTGTGTGTGTGTGTGTGTGTGTGTGTGTGTGTGTGTGTGTGTGTGTGTGTGTGTGTCTGGACTAAGAGACTTTGCCCTTCTAACTGTTTGTGATGTGGTCTGACCACATCATGTTCCCACAATTTAGGTGTGCTCTTCGACCGCTGCTCAATGTTCAAAAGTTTCATTCAGAAGATTGCTTCCACAGCTGATCATCATGTGCGATTCCTGCCCTGGAGCAGTGACTACCGTCCCAGGTGGCTGGCTAAAGATCTTACTAGATCCAAGGTTCTGTCTAGACCGGAGTCATGTAATTCAGTTTTGGGTACCAACAAAAGCGATTGCAGCCTCTGCAGCTCGCAATGAATATGGCTGCTGGGCTGGTCAACAAATCTACGAGGAGGCGTCTTGTGTCTCCTTTGCTGAAAGAGCTGCAATGTATCCCGGTCGATCAACGAATACGATCACGACTTTACTCCTTCGCACCGATCCGAGCTTCTTTCACGCTTCTTTATTCCTCGACTCGCCACCACACCCCCTGCTCATAGCTGCATGTCGCTTTCTCTTATTTGCGATAGAGAGATGGAGTTTGTTGGCTACAGTATGTGCCCCAAAGACTTCATAGGCTAGAGAGAGCCATACTATTTTTTTTACATTTTAAACTCACTACGCAATCTGATAAAACAGGCATACAACCAACAGATAATAACTGTTGCTAGTGTTTGCTTGGATAAGTCTACTGTCAGTCATTTTACCCCCCCCCCCCACTGCTCTAGCCCTGCACCTACAGCCTAACGAGCATTGCCTTTGTTCTAACAAGCTGGAAAAAAAGAAAGGGCTTACTGTCGCAGCTTCCTGTTGATGATGGATCGTCGGGGATCGGTCTCTCGAGGACCAGGCTTGGGCCGAGAGCGGTGGGCCAGGTGATGTCTTGTTTGTAATATTTTAAGTCGTTATATAATTGCAGGTATATATTTTATCCAATCACTTTGTCGGGTTCTTTCTAGGCAAGCTCGACATTTGCAATCCTAAGTTTGGCAATGTCAAGTGCAAGTTGTTGATAGTAGCGCTACATTCGGCTCTTTTGAAGATCGGTATTAGATGCTTTCACTAACCACAATTGCTTGCTGACCCTGTGCATGTCACCCCTAACAATGTTATTCATGTTGTTTATCAAGCATAATACCACTCACCATTCGATCTTGTTTCCTTTGCTGCAAATTTAAAGTGCCTAGAAAGAGATTAAGTTCTATGAGGGCGCTTTATCGAGTCTATTATTATTATTATTATTAGAGCGCGCCCACAAAGTAGCATCGGTGGCAGTACAACGTCTTTATTTTGGGGTGCTGACCCGCTATTCTGACACGTCTCGCTGATCCCTGCTGCAGATCTCTGGTCCGGAGGGCAAGCAGATTTACTCTGGTGAGCGCGAGTCGAACGGCAGGTACACGTTTGCTGCTCACATGGAAGGCGTGTACAAGTACTGCTTCAGTAACAAGATGTCCACGATGACGCCCAAGACCGTCATGTTCCGGATGGAGGTGGGCGATGCGCCGAAGGAAGACAATAAGGGCACGGATGGTAAGGCCGTCCTCCTGGCGAGCGCCTCGGCTGCTGCAGCCATTGTTGCAGCCGCTCTCGCCAGACCACTTTCGCACGGTGGTCGTGTCCCTGCTTGGCACCAGGCCGGAGCTTCACGATTGTCGGCAAGCACGTCGAGCGCGCTCTCTGCATTGTCGCCCTCCCTCCGACGAGAGTGGCAGGTGTGGCTGGCCGCGGTGCCTCCAGGAGCCCCCGGAGACCGGCCCCATTGGCGCGGGATTTTTGCACGAGCGCACTTTGCATCGGCGCCGGGCATGCTCCATAGCTGTGCACGCGCGTATTCCCCTTTCTCTTGCAGAGGCGCACAACAAGCTTGAGTCGTCGATCAACGAGCTGTCGCAGGCGCTCACGGCCGTCAAGCACGAGCAGGAGTTCATGGAAGTCCGCGAGAGAGTGCACCGCGCGAGTAGGTGTCGCTGCAGCGGCGGCGAGAGCTCGCGTGCACTCGGCAAGAGAGAGAGAGAGAGATAAATTCGCTGCCCTCGCCACCTTGCATTCTGCAGGGCTACCTGTCTCCCCCCAGCGGTGTCTGACGGCAGCAGAGTAAAGTCAATTACAAATGCCGAGCCCTTGAGGGTCTTTCCTCCGTGTACTTCGGCCTTGTAGCTCGCGGTCGCCCTGCCTCTTTTAATTGGCTTTTGTGGGCCACCACCCGTGCCAGCTCGCCTGCAGTCGAAGCAGTGCCGATGGGGTGGTGCTGAGACGGGGTTTGGTGGGCCAGGGTGGCTGCAAGCCTAACCTTCGCGGGTGGCAGGACTGCCTTTACGGAAGCACTGCCGTTCAGCCGCCTCCCAGGGTCAGCCAATGCCGAGGTTCAGCACCTCGTGGAAAGTTTTTGAAAGCGAAAGCTTACGCATGGCTAGACGTCAAGCAGTAGAGCACGAGCCCGGTGCACATCGCTCGGCCGGCGATGCTTCGGCGAAAAGGTTTCAATACACCGGCCAACGGCTGAAGGCCCTGGCTTGTCATTGAGCCTGCCCTCTTCATCCTGTACTGTGAACAAAACTGGTCTGCTGTACCAGTTGTGCAAGATCCTCCACGTTGACAGTAGGCTGAGCTTAATTTCGATTTCGGGCTGCTGTTTTTGGGCTTAGTTTTGCACCGTAGGTCCGATTGTACCCCATCCAGTAATGGGAGATAATATCCAGCGCCCTTTCGAATATTGGTCTATTTCATGCATATTGTTGTGAAGGGAGAACTAAAGATGATGGCCAAGTGGTAGGCTATGCTAGTGAGTAGTCAATTTCGAGGATACTTCAGGCACAACTCGGGTGATAAAGATGGAAAGTAGAGTTTAAAAATGAACAGTGCATGCGTTCTCGATGCGATTATTGTAAATATCAAGATGTAATTGCACTTGTTGGATTATTCCAAACTCGTCACCTCCTTATGACAAAGTAATGTAATGTAATCAGGCCCGGCAAAGTAATTCCCCAAGTTTGAGTTGCGATTTAAAAAATGATAGCAAGCGATACTGGACTTTTTCCTGCCTCTGGATCTGTTCCTTTATTTCCCCATCGGCCAAACTGCTTTCTAGAAATTTGGCAGCGACTCTCCAGCAAGCTGTGCAAGATAAGGCCCCTCCCCTGCACTATTTTCTATTAGCTAAATCCTTTGCCATCGTCACCGCTGCAGTAGCACCTGTCTTTACTTTTCCATATTCGTTCGTAGCCTGGCAAACGGTAGCAATGAAAGTGCCGTTGGGTATCACTCCCACAGTGATGTTTGTCCACCAAATTATTCATGAATAATAACTACAGATTTGCGCATCTGCAATGCACGGATAGAGACCTTGTGGGAAGCCCCTGCGGGCTGTATATCTGGAAATTCAGCACCGCTCTGCCTGCCGCGATCTGTCTGCAGCATAACGCATGCATTGGCTCGGTGTTTCTTTTTCTAGTTAACGACAACACCAACTCCAGGGTGGTGCTGTGGGCATTCTTTGAAGCACTGGTTCTCGTCGCCATGGTCCTTGGACAGATCTACTATTTGAAGCGATTCTTTGAAGTGCGCCGTGTTATTTAAATGCTTGTGCCGCTGATGTCGTGGCTTTGTTTTGTATATATAGATGAGATGTGTACTTTCAATGCGAATAGTGCCGTGTAACGTGACGATATCAACATTTTGTTTTAACAGATCGTGCACTTCATCGTCTTAATAAACTATAGTTCTCCGACGAATTCGAAATACCCCATAATCTAGTAGTTTTTCTTGTATAGTCTAATAATGTCTAATTTATATATTTACGACTTTGGCTTCTGCCCATTATTACCTGATGAGATGCTAAAGTACTGCTGTTACAGGTTATCGAGACTTAAAGCGAAAGGCGAATGTACTATAGATTTAATGTGCAAGATTTTCACTATGCAGTGTCGTTACGAAAAAATAATGGATTCAACTTGAAGCTATATGCATTGTGTACGGGTGATCTTAAGCTAGGGTTAGCTTGATGAACATGTCAAGAGGTGACGGAACCAAGCAGAGGTTTCAACGCGACAAGTCTGAGTTGGAGACCTTTGCCTGCTTCGACTGGCTATTTCTGGTCCTGACGGGTTCAAAGGGTCCAAGTATTTCAATATGCTTTGTTGGGAAACGGCACCCGTGGTTGTCAAGAAACATTATTTTCTTTTTGTCCAGGCTGTCCTGGAGGCAAAGAAAACAGGGAAACTTTGTCAAACTGCCTGATAGTGACCTTTCAGGAAGTTTGACGCCGTGTTGAAGTCTTTAGTGACCTATCAGGCATGGTCGCTATACTTCAAGGCACTCGGCATCATCTTGACACTTCTTTGAGGTGCACAGAGTGAGCAATAGGAGGAGACAGTTACTCGTTCCCTTTATGAAGTAGCACAGCTTTGAAGATCCTAAATGAACTGCCTATAAATACATGCTATCCACTCGGCTTACAGGTGATTCGTATAACAAATACTAGCTAATTTCACAGTCTCTTTTGCATAGCGACAGAATGGCCTTTATGGCTATCACAACCACTAGCAGCAGCGATACAAAATCACCCTCTACACGATTCGAACCCACGACCTCGGGACAGAGGTCGTGAACAGCAATCGCCTTACCTAGTGTGCCATCGCGGTATAGCTGCAAATAGACCGGCCACATTGTTACAGGAGTTCAGCCCATAATGGCGACTAAAGAAGTTGGAGAAAGATTTGTGAGGCTTAGTCGGGTGTTTCTCTCACACTTTCATCCGAGAAGTTCCGCTCCTTGAGCCTAGGTCTACCGTGAGATTAGCTGACAGCCAATTTAGAGAGCTAGACCTTCAGGCTTCTGAGTAACACTTAGTTTTCAGACAATTACCAAGTTGGTTTTGCTGTCATTCCATTACTGAATGTTTGCTGTCATCCTCGTAATGCCAGCAATGCATTTATTCAGATTTGACACGAGTTTGACGCCGTAGAAAGCGGGACAGATTAAAGCTGATTTTTGCCAGCGAAAAAATGAGAGCCTAGATTGTATTTGCTGATGACATCGGCAGAGGAAGTGAAAAGCAGTAGACCTAAAAACGTGATCCCAGGGGCAACACATACATCAAGGGCTCACTGCATGACTGTTTTCTGTTTAGCGAAGTGCCTGTTATACATAGGCGAGACGACAGGCGCCCAAGAAAGATTTGGCGATCAATGGTATCAAATGCTGCTGAAAGATCCAGCAGAAATAGACGAAGAGAGAGTGAGAGAAAAACTACCTTAGTCAGTATACCTGAGGTGTTTACATACTCGCAGCAGTACTGACTCTGTGGAGTGATTTCCTCAAAACACCGACTGAAACTTGCTTGGTTTAAAGGTTCTAAATAAGAGTGTAGCTGGTCTGCAGCCACTATTTCCAGCGTCTTTGAGAGGAACGGTAGTAGACAGACTGGGCGGAAGTTGCTGAAGTTCTCCTGGTCAAGTTTTGACTTCTTAATAAGTAGCCTGACAGAAGCCTCTTTAAAAGATGCTAGGACATAACCCGAAGTTAATGACAGATTTCATTTGTTAGTTGTGCAGGGCAGCAGTAAATCGAGATGTCTCGGAAGGAGAATTGTGGGTTTATGGCTATATGGTTTAGAGAGCTAGCAGTCTTCTTAGACTAGGATATTAGCTTCTAAATCAGCTGCTGCTGTAACCTTTATCCAGCTGCCAGCCGATTTATTACTCAACGTGTATTACTCCGCAAGTCACATAGCTAACCACATCACATTAGCCACGAGAAAAAATAAATCAGTCACAGAGCTAAATTCGACGTGAATGAATGGGTTATCGAAATGGATGTTGAAATCACACAGCATAAAGAAGGAAGGATTTCCGGAAGACAGACTCAAAATAAGATCGGAAAAATAAAAAATAAAGCATTCAAGCTACCCCGCGTTTCGCTCTCACTCGTGCTTTCTGCCTGAATTAATAGTCATTAATCTTTCTACAATTTCACAGGCCACTCTTTAAATGCGCCTACGGAATGATACAATACGCATTTTATATGGAAATAACCACTACTAATACTGGATATGATTAATAAGAATACTAATACAATTGTATAGCGTCCTCGGAGAACTGAATCTCTACCTAGGCACTTTACAGATGCTGCACAGAAAGCATTACCAAATGTTTGGTGGTAGCATCCGCAAGCAGCCGGCATAGTGTAAGCAAGCACTTCACAGAGGCTGGAAAGGAAGCCGATTTCTTTCGGGCCGATTACTTGCGTTAGCAGTAAGGTCACACCGAACGCCGACCTTCGCACTCCTGAATTCACCCTTTACTTGCTCTTAAGATGGGACATAGAGATGCAAGTATTCTTGACGAAGCTCTTGATTTGTTTGCCGCAGCGACCGAGAACTGGCTGAAATCTACTAAGCCGAAGCATTGCTGCTATTGCTGCTGCTGCTGCAGCCAATGTTGCTGCTGCTGCTGATGCTGTGCCACCACAGCAGCTAGCTGTCCGCTATACTTTTCACGGCACGGCTGAACAAGACGTTCGTTAAAATGTAGCGAGCCACTGTCAGCAGTCTCGGTTGGCACGATACACGACTTTTCGTCGATAAGTTTGGTCATGTTCTAGAGTCCCATTACGCCGCTCGCTGAGCAGGTAGCTTTTATCTTTTTATCTTTTATCTTGTATCTAGTTAAACCGTGCTCGTCCCGACGCTTCAAAATTTCTTAGCACAAATTGAGAAAGCAGAGAAAAAGTAAATGTAAAACAGATTCAGCGGTCTCGGTTATAAAGTGACAGAAGTTCGGCCAGAGCGGCCATCATTCCAGCTTGCAGTGGGCGATACAGATTAGCCTGCCTGCCGCCGGACTAGAACCCGTGATTAATGTCGGCCAGTGCTAATACCTAGCCCCTAGGATAAAACCTTAGGGCGAAAATAAAGAAAGCTCTGCTTATCTACGAGTCTCACGCATGCGATGACCACCGTCAGACGTGCTGCAGCCAATCAGAGTAGCTCGTTATCAGCCAATCGGAGTAGTTTCTGTGGGTTTGGTGTCTGCTGACGCGAAATCGGCTGCTGCTTGTCAGCTTACAGAGCAGACACTTAGAGTGGTAGCTCTTCTAGAAGTCCTCGGCACACTAGCTCATATTTAGTGTTAGCTGCTGCCAAACTGCTGATGACGCATTTGGTTGGTTTGTCGATGTCGTTATTAAGCTTGAATTGGCACATTTTGACCGATACGCTGACAACTGTCTCAGTTTTGTTAACGCTTTGAGGATTAAATTAATAGCATTCATTTGTATACCGTCCTTAGAGAACTTAATCTCTGTTTAGGTGCTTCAAATACGCCACGGGGCTCGAGCCCATGACTTCGGCCAGACCTTGGTCGGGGTGATCAACTTAAGCACCTTAACCACTGGGCCAAACCAGCCAGAGGCGTGGTGAGACCTTTCGACTCCCGGGGACAAGGCTACAAATGGCTCCCCTCCCCTGCTAAAAATAGCTCCACCGCAGGCGAAGTGCAAATTACGCATGCTTGCAGGCATATTGAGTTGAAAAAGTTTTATTAATTGTCGTAAAGATACAAGGTATCACAGCTTTAACTTAGGTGAATTTTTCTGGCCTTGAACGGGGCACGCGGGTCCATTGCAGTTTTAAATTCGATATTTTCCTTCCTTCTTTATGCGTAACCAGGCTTAATCAGAGATTCGAACCTGCCCCATTGATGCTCTCAGATAAGACAGAATTATCTTCAGCTTGCTAGAGGAACTTTTATAACAGGCAACTGATGCAGCTATGGTGAGAAGAAGGCAAAGCATTTGACAATTATATATTTCGTTGTAGAGCTCTGTTCCATTAGCGTCTGAAAAATAGGAACCTCTAAGATCCTTTAGAAATTGATGGCGAAGTTTGGTCTGGTCAAGTGTCCTCAAAAGCTTCTCATCTTCCAAAAAGAAACCAAATTTGGCATCAAGATCTGTGAGCCAGGAAAACGTATTTGTAATTCTTGTCGGAGATAATCTATGCCAGGGGTGTCCAACACGTGGACCGCGGGCCACAACCCGGCCCGCCGAGGTCTTCTATGCGGCCCGCAACGTTATCCCAAAAATATTTGTCACTCCATGTTTTTCGTTAATTTTTAATCATTACAAACGGCGATATAAGGCGCTGTGATGTACTTCAAGCGCGCGTGAAGCGTTGAGGTGTCCGAATGGCTATTTTCGCGTGAAGGTAAAAAATCGATGTATTTTGCTAGCCTTCATGTGAACATTTTGGCGTGAAGGGGTAATATATTTGTGCTACAGCGGTGCCATTACGATCACATTTATAACGCTTCCGCAAGCGGAATTAACTGTTTCACACTGTGGATAGAAAAAAAGAGCCGTTTCTCAGCTGCTGCTGCACGAACTGGAATCAGTCAGGTAGGCTTTTCAAAAAATGCGTATTGCTCAACTTACTTACTAATACTAAGATATTGCTGTGATAAAATATAAATTAATCAATTCGTAACTGATCTGTTTTTTTATTTCACAGAGAAAAATGGCGGCGAATGTGAATACTAGCAAAAAACGAAAAATTGACGCAGAAGAAAGACTTTTCAAATCATCTTGGACTGTAGACTATTTTGTAATGGAACGCTTCGGTAGGATAATGTGCCTAATATGCCAAGAAACAATTGCCGTTGCAAAGGAGTACAATGTTAAGCGACATTTTTCAACAAAGCATGGCGACAGGTACAACAGCCTGACTGGTCAACTTCGAATTGATCACGTGAACTCGTTGAAACTGAGCGTCATCGGACAGCAGTCATTGTTTACAGCAGTCAGCAACAAGTCTGAGGCTTCAACCAAAGTAAGTTTTTTAATAGCTGAAGCTATAGCTAAGCGGGGGAAAGCATTTTCCGATGGTGAATTTGTTCGGGAATGCCTCAAGCTGTTTACTGGTGTGGTCTGTCCAGAAAAGAATTCAGAAGTAGAGAAAGTCAGTCTTTCTCATCAAACGGTTGCGAGAAGAGTTGACGAGCTCGCATCCAACATAGAAGAAATTCTCACTAAAAGACTTGCTGAATTCGAATTTTATTCTCTTGCGCTCGACGAAAGCACGGACAATAGCGATACGGCTCAACTGTCGGTGTTTGTACGCGGAGTAACAGGAAAGTTTGTCATAATCGAAGAACTGTTGGATATATGTTCAATGAAAGGCACTACAACGGGAGGGATATTTTGGATCAGGTCAAGAGGGTCCTCACAAAATGTAATCTTCCTGAAACTAAATTGATTGGTTTAACCACAGACGGAGCCCCTTCAATGACAGGTAGACACAATGGATTTGTATCTTTAATGGTAAAATTAGTACCTCACAAAATTGTCAGTCATCACTGCATCATCCACCAAGAACAGCTATGTGCAAAGGTCTTGAGCACGCAACATGTAATGGACAATGTAGTTTCAACAGTCAATGTGATAAGGTCTCGTGCGCTAAACCACAGACAATTTCAGGCTTTCCTTGAAGAGTTGTGATCAGATCATTGTGATGTTATTTATTTCTGCCAAGTCCGTTGGCTAAGTAGGGCAAACACGTTAGCCAGATTTTGGTCACTTCGGGACGAAATAAAAACATTTATGACAGAAAAGGGAAAAGATGTTGGCTTCCTCGATGACCAGCAGTGGTTGAATGACTTGGCTTTTTTGGTGGACATGACCAAACATCTTGCAGACCTTAATGTCAAACTCCAAGGTAAGGATCAACTGGTCCATAAAATGTATGAGTGTGTTGTCGCGTTTGTGCAAAAGCTGTAACTTTTCCGGAAACACTTAGATCAGAAGAAACTGTTACATTTCACAACACTAGCAACAAGATCGCCTGAAACGCTGGCTCATATGAAGTACTCCACTCTTGCTAGCAAACTTGTTGATGAATTCGAAGAGAGGTTTCAGGATTTCCAACAACATTCGGATGACATGAACATGATTAGTAATCCATTTAATATCGATCCCTCTGATGCACCTGATGAATTTCAACTCGAACTAATCGACATTCATAATGACAGCAATTTAAAAAACTGCTTATGATCAGCATGACCTTGTTACCTTTTACAAGCAGTATGTTTCACCAGAGTCTTTTCCTAACCTAGCCAAACATGCTCGCAGGTATATTGCACTTTTTGGCAGCACATATTGCTGTGAACAGCTTTTTTTCAGACTGGAAAATGTGAAAACAAAGACTCGATCCGCTCTCACAGATGAACATTTATCAGGAATCCTTAAAATTGCCACATCCACTGTTGCAGCAGATGTCGACTTTTTATGCAAACAGAAACAATGCCAAATATCACATTGACGCCTGCAGTGCAGAAGACATTGAATACCTGTGGCATTTAATTAATGCTAAGACATTAATATTATGTGAGTCCTTGTCATGTAATTTTGTAAGTTTTATAAGTTTCTGTCTTCATGTTATTAAAATAAAAATCCAAAAGTAAAAGATTGGCCATAATATCTATCGAATTATTTTCCAGTACACATGATTACATTTTTATTATTTATTATTTTTAATTATAATTATGCTAAAAAAATACTATTGTATTGCGGTTTATTTATTAAGTATAATAGTAATAGTCATACTAAATTACGATCTTATTTTCTGATGCGGTCAACTACGCCAATTTACATGTGGTCCCCGGACCTTTTAAATTTTTGAAATGTGGCCCCCCCAACGCAAAAAGGTTGGACACCCTTGATTTATGCTGTCCTTCGTTATTCGTGAAATCTCTTCCTCTACCGTGAGACCAACATCTTTTTTAGAGTTCTCCAGGAATCTGCATCCTTCAGTGGATTCGTCGTTCAACTGCAACTCTCCACAATTCACACTTCCTTTTAATATCTAGTAGTGATCCTTTACACAAGTCTTTTTGAAGTCTTGGCAACTCAATCTCAAAAGAGCAGAGGTCACAAGAGACGTCTTTGAAGTTCATCTTTGGATCATGCAGTCTTTTCTGAGTGCGGTCAATCTTCCTTAAGATGCTGTACCAAAATGGCAACATAAAAAACGTTCACAATACAATGTAGGAGACTGCCAGCTTCACTCTTTTTTCAAGTGTTTCAAGTGTTGCTTCAGACAGTTGCTTCAAAAGACCTACAATGCTGTTCAGTCCATCATTGATAGCTTACACAGCCTCCACTCTTGCACTCCACCTTGTTGCAGAGTCACGTTTGACAGTGATGGCTAAGACTTTGTTCAGTTCTCCCAACCTCAGAGTTGATCTTGAAAAGAATAAGTAGGTGCTCACTATTTATCCAAAAAGGCAATGACAACGGAATCTCGACTTGCAGCATGGACTCCTGCCAGGTTCAAGCTGTGGTAATCACTGTTTACAAAAATTGCCTTCCCATTTCTGGACAGTGTTCTCTTTTTGACACATGATGAGTGGCCCGATATGACTGCTGCATTGTCATAGCAAAGCCAGTTAAGTAAGAGTAGTTTTTATGGTCTATTAGTGCGTCAGTGCTCAGCCGCGGCACTTTGGCTCACCCTTGGTGCTTCGCCGCCATCCGGTGGCAGTCAAAATTTCGCAAGGGGACGGGGAGGGCGCTTGGAAAGCGGACGGAAGGGGTGAACGGCCCTGTGCTTGTTTCGCTGATAGTGCCAGTCTAATACACGGTGGTTGATGCCCCTTCGGTGTTTTCATGTCGTCGCGTGTGTGCCACCAGAGCGTCAAGCTATAGCTTGGTCCAAGTACGAACTGATCCTAGCAAATGCCAAGTCTAGCTTCTAAAATAACATTTTTGGATCACAGATTCACAATCTAAAAATTCTGATGTCGACGATCAACCATGTCCTCAATCGCTCTCAGATTAGCTCCTTACCTGACGATCTTTGTGATGATCTAGCCGATCGCTTCTCTCGGTTCTTTGTCAGAAGATGGACAAGATCAGGGAATCCATCCCTGCGATGACAACATCACCCCTAGAATGCTGACTCCTGGCTGCACCTCAATATCTACATTTACACAGGTCACTAGTGATCTCGTCCTGAAGTTCGTATCTCAATCAAAGAAGGCAACAAGTCCTCTGGACCCTAATCCCACTGTCCTACGTTGCATTGATCTGCTGCGGCCATGCATAACTAACATCATTAATATGTCATTAGCCTCAGATCATGTCCCAGCACCTTTCAAAAAAAGCTGTAGTCAAGCCACTTCTCAAGAAAGCGACACTAGACCAAGAGAATTTGATTGAGCAAATACCGCCCAGTCTCCCTTTTACCATTCCTATCAAAGACACTGGAACGGGTCGTGGTGGACCAGCTGAACTCATATATTGAAACATCAAACCTTGCTTGTATATTGCAGTTTTGTTTTTAGAGATAATCACTCAACAGAATCAGCGTTGCGTAGGGTGTGCGACGACCTACTTAGGAATGCAGACATAGGTAGAGTGTCTCTGCTTGTTTTGCTCGATCTTTCGACAGCTTTTGAGACTATCGATCACAAAGTTCTTCTAGAGCGCCTCTCATCTCACCTGGGCATCATTGGCACAGCTCTGCAGTGGTTCATGTCCTATCTCAGTGGGAGACTCGAGAGCATTGACGTGAATAGACAAAGATCATCCGAGGTACCTCTGAAATATTGGCTACCTCAGGGGTCAGTGCTAGGTCCGGTTCTTTTCACGGTTTATACTCTCCCTCTTGCTGATGTGATTGCCAAGCGCAATCTAGGCTTTCACTTCTATGTGGATGACACTCAGTTGTACCTTTGCTTTGATCCCTCCCAGCCTTCGAGCACCTCGAATTCTCCCAACTCCTATGCTGCATGTATTGATGACATTTGCACATGGATGGCAGCAAATTTTCTAAAACTAAATGATGATAAAATTGACTTACTAGTTATGGGCAAACCCAGTGTGATTCACAAATTGGAAAGGCTGACGCTCAAAATTGGCTCTACCAGCATATTTCCTGTTGAATCAGCTCAAAATCTAGGTGTCATATTCCAAAGTGGCCTCTCGTTAGACGACCACGTCAGCTCCACAATCAAGTCTGCCTACTTTCAGCTACATAACATTGCTCAAATTCGGGCTTGTTTAAATAAGGATATCACGTCTAAGTTGGTCCATTTATTTGGGACATCCCGTCTTGACTTCCATAACTCACTGCTTGCTGGCCTACCGGCATGTGCAATCAGGCGATTACAGCTGGCACAAAACTCTGCAGCTAGGCTTGTTTGTTGTGAGCTTCACAGCTGCCACATAACACCACTTCTCGCCGACCTGCACTGGCTCCCAGTCAAGCAACGGACCGACTCTAAGGTTTTGTCGCACCTACCGCTTTTTGGAATCCAATAGTTTGTTAATACCTCGAGCAAACCTCAAATCCTTTGGAGACCGTGCATGTAGTTCGTAGGCTCCCAAAGCCTCGAACTCACTCCCAACTTGCATCAGAACATCCCCTGAGTTTAACCGCATTTAAAAAGAACTTAAAAACGCCTATTTAGGACAGAATTTAGTGGGTCCCTGTGATTCGTCCTTCATGTACTTATGTGTGCTGATACTGTGCATGCAGCCACTAATCACATAGGCATGCTGACCCTGTGCATGTCACCCCTAACCATGTTATTAATGTTGTTTATCAAACATGATATTACTCACCCTTCAATCGCGTTTCCCTTTGCAGCAAACGCAAACCCCCTAGAAAGAGATTGAGTTTTCTGAGGGAGCTTTATCAAGTGCATTATTATTATTATTATTATATAAACATGCTTAATGCTAGCTCAGCCAGCTTTAGTCAAGTCTATTTAAAAAGAACTTTCTTGAAACCGCGATTGGTATTCTCATATGAAACAGTTTTAAAAATATGCACAATTCATTTTGCTTTTGGCGTCCCCTTGGCTTTGGCGCCTGGGGACAGTTGTCTCCCTCCCACCCCTTGCTACGCCTCTGAAACCAGCGAGGCGAATTGAAAGTGGCTCTCCTCCCCGTTCCACGCTAAGCATCGTACCACCCAGTTTCCTAAATCAAATCGTTTACCTACAACTCGCACGAACCTCAAATCCTTTGGAGACCGTGCCTCCTTTAGTGCGTCTGCTCCTGAAGCCTGGAACTCACTTCCGGCTGATGTCGCGCCATCTCCCGCGTACAAGTGTTTTCCACTGGTACCCACACAGCGCCGGGCATTGCGCTCCAGCTAGACGCGCTCCGCTCTCTTCGCACGCAACGCGAGAAGCCGCTCGTTGAAACCTCGGCTGCTCGAGCAGAAGTCCATTCGCGTCCGTTTCGGCCCATTCGGCCATTCGGTCGCAGCCTCGGTCTGCTTCCGCTTTTCGCCATTCTCTTAGAGCCCATCGCAGCACGCAGCCGCGAGTCTACTGCAGCCGCTCATTTCTAGCGTCGCCGCTGTGTCCTGCGAGGAGGAGAAGCGTTATTGACCACAGCTCTTCAGAGCGGAGCGGAGACATGAGCGGAGCCTTCGCAGTGAACGTGCGACCGCATCGCGCGGCTGCACCGCGCACATTTTCTGATCGCGCGCTCTACATGCCCCATCCTCCATTCGGCGATTAGAGCGCGCTCTCGTCAAAAGGCACGACGGGGCGGCGGCGGCGGCTGTAAGCGGGTAAAGTCCACTTGAGCCAAGCGGCTGCCGGTCTTTGATCTGAAATCGGCTCGCTGTATAGGCGTCGGCCATGAATGGGAGCCGACGCTGGCCGCCGATACTCGCGCTCGCCCCGCGCGCGGTGGCTACGGACGGACGGACGCGGTGCGGCAAAAGGCGAGCGCGCGTTTTTGAGTGCTACTGCTGCCCGATAGATTTGCAAACACTCTAAACATCGCTGGGCCGCCAATGCGGCAAATATTTGCGCCGCGTGTCACAGCCGTGCCGCCGCCACCCAAACGAGCGTCTGTCCTCGCGGGCGAGCGTGCCAGTGCGAGCCACTTCGCCGAATGGCGACGGCGATGCGGCGGCGACGCGACTGCGCCGAGCGCTTCCCGCGCCACGCGACAGCGTGTCATTCGCGGCGACATTGGCGCAGTTCTAAGAGGCGCAGGCAGCCTGAACCCCCGTAGGCCAGCCTGAGCCAGGGGATTCGCGTAGCGGCGAGTTTCCCCGAGGCGACGAGCGGTGCGCGGGGAGCGCAGGCGGACAGGAACGCGTTCTGTACGAAAGCTCGGCTGTGCATTCTCGGCCTCCGCTTTTCTGCGGCACGCCGCCGCCGCCGGAAGCACACGTCTCCGACTGCGCCGGCCGACAGACGTGCCGGACCCGCGCTACGCCGAATGAGCTCGATGAATATTTCGCGGCGAGTTTATTCGCGCGCCTCTCAAAGCGCCGCCCGGACGACGGCACGGCTCCGCGCGGACCGGCCGCCGGAGCGGGAGGGGGCGTGTCTCCGCTGCCTCCGCTGCTTCTGTTGCCGCCTCCGCCGCCGCCGCCGCCTCCGGCCGCTCAGTCGTAGCGGCCGGCGGCGGCGGCGTTCTGCGGAAGGTCCACGGCGTCCGTAATGTGGTAGCGCGTGTGCTTGTGACTTTTTAGCTGAAACTCGCTGTTCAGCAGGCTGCAGACGGACTTTTTCACCACGCACTTGCCTCCCGGCTTGACGACGACGTTGATGGCCTCGAGTCTGTTCAGACGAGTCAGCAGTCCCGCCGCCGGCACCGACTCGTTATGGCCGCCGCCGCGGATCTCCGGTTCTCCTCCTCCTCGAACCCTGCCGCCGCCGCCGCCGGGTTCCGCCTCGCCGCCGCCGCCCTCCTTCAAGGAATTGCCGTAGAATTGCAGCATGCGCTTCTCGAGCAGGCTCGTCTCGCGGTTGCAGCGCCGGATTTCCGGGTTCTCGAAATCCTCGTACGCCTTGCTCAGCTTGCCTCTCAGATAAGGACTGAAGAATTTCAGAACCTGCCCTTCGGCCAGCTCCATGACGTCGTCGTTTCGGCCGCCGCCGCTCCTGGTGGCGCCGCGGCTTGCCTCGCGCGCCGCGGGTGCCAGCTCTTGCCCCGCGGCCGCCGCCGCCGACTGCTCCTCGTGTAGCTCCTCCTGTATGATGGTGTAAATTATGGCGCCTCTCGGCGGCGAAAGGCCCACCACCGCGTCGGCACTGCGGTGCCCAGTCGGTTGAGCTAGCGCGGGGCCGACGTCATCGTTCGACGCCGCGGCCGCGGCCGCTGCTGCCAGCGACGGCGGCTCGTCGACTAGTTCGCCGTCCGATGGGGCTTCTGACTCGGTGGCGGCGGCGGCGGCGGCCGGCGCTCGCGCGCTCGTGGCGCCTTCATTTTCCGCATCGCGAGCGGCGTCCGCGAGAGCGACTTGAGCGACCGGACGCGGTGCTGCCGCGGGTGGCGCCGGTTGCGCGTCGTCTGCGCCACCCGCCCGCTCGGCCTCGTTTCGCGGCGGCGGTGCGACGGCAGCGGCGGCGGCGGCGGGCTCGGGCGGAGCCGGCAGGAAGAAAGCTAGCGACGGCACGGCTCTCTTCGGTATGATGGCATCGACGTCCGACGTCTGCATCGCCTTAATCACGCTCTTCAGCACGGAAATGCTCCGCGGCTTGCGAACCTCGGCGCGCTTTCGCAGAGTCGACGGCAGCAGTACGGCGGCGGCGTCCGCCGGGTACTCGGCGGCGGCGCCGGCGCCTCCGGCCGCCGCCGCGGCCTGGTCGAGCTTGCGCGTCACCTGCCGCTGGCGCGCGCGATCCTTCATCAGCTCCTTGTAGTAGACGGCGCCGGGCACGTACGGCTGCACCAGCTGGGCTCGGTCGACGGCGTACGCGTCTAGCAGGTGTCGGAACAGGGCGTCCTCTTTGGGCAGCTCTCGGCCGCGCCGCCGCAGCGCCGCCGCAGTGTGAGCGCGGCTGCTGCCGCCGCCGCTTCCGCCTGCGGCGCCGCCGCGCGTCTCCGGGCGCCGCAGCGCGTCGATCACGTAGCGCAGGAACGGTATCTCGGCGGCGGCGCCGCGGTACAGATCGCCGCGCAGCGACCACTTGAGCATGGCGCTGTCGCGAACGTCGCGGTTGGCGCGCTCCACGTGCGTCGCCGCCTGGCCGCCGCCGGCGGCGTGGCGCCTCGTGGCGCTGCCGAGCAGGCGCTCGACGTTGGCGCCGTCCAGATGATAGAGCGACGACGCCTCGTCGACCGCTCGCACCGTCATCATGTAGGTGGACAGGCCGAGCGCGTGCTCGACGTCGCCGACCACCTCGCCGTCGGACACGAGGCACAGGTCGTGGTGCCGCCGCAGGTACTTCCGCTCGGCGACGGCGTAGCCCTCAAGCCGGCGCTCCTGCACGTGCTCGGCGCTGAGGTGCTTGAGCTTGTGCCGGCTCACGGCGTCGGCCAGCGAGCCCGTCGACCCGGTGACCAGGCCGCTGCTGGAGACCAGGCCGCCGCCGCCGCCGCTGCCGGCGGCGAACGACTGCCACGGCGGCTCGCCGTCTCGCGCCGCCGCTGCGGCGGCGGCCGCTTCGGCTTCGTAGCGCGACAGGTCGACGACGCCGCCGCTGCCGCCGTACTGGTCGCGATGGCGGCGCGGCTGGAAGGAGACGACCGCCTTGCCGCCGCCGCGCAGGAAGTGCAGGCCGTCGGCGGCGTCGCCCTGTCGCACGACGCACTCGCCGGCGGCCAGCTTCAGGCGCCGCATGCTGATCACGACCTGGTGCAGCTGCTTCGGCGGCCAGCCGCGGAAGAAGCGCAGACGCTCGACGAACTCGCGCGCCTCGCGCAGGTCGCGCTCCTGGTAGGCCTTGATCGAGCGGTTGTACAGCTCGCGGTGCACGACGAGCAGGTCCGTGCGCGCGTCCGTCACCACGCTCGCCGCTCGCACGCTGTCGTCCGATATGAGCGCCAGCTCGCCGAACGAGCCGCCCGTGCCGTACGAGGCCACCTTGTTGCCGTGCCGCTCCCGCCGCCGCCGCGGCGCCGTCGCCGACGCGGCGTCGCCGGCGGGCGCCGGGGCGGCGTGAGGCTTGGCCTTAGGCGGCGGCGGCTGCGAATCCTTCGCTGTCTCCGCCGCCGCCGCCGCCGCCGCCGCCGCCGCCGCCACCGCGCCGCCGCGGTTTGGTCGCCGCCTTCGCCGTCGTCGCCGCCGCCGCCGTCGTCGCCACCGCCGTCCCCGTCGGTACTGCTGCCGCTGTCGCCGCCGTCTTCGTCGTCGTCGTTGCGGACGTAGACGGACACGTGGCCCTCGAGGACCACGTAGAAGGCGTCGCCGACTTCTCCCTGCCGCACAATCGCCTGGCCCGCCTCGACGCACAGGTAGGCGCAATTCCTGGCCAAGTCGCGTATCACCTGCGGCTCGACCTCCTGCAGGAGCTGCGACTTGCGCTGCAGCCACTGCGCCGTCATGGCGACGCTGTCGTCGGGCCGCTGCGACGGCGGCAGCGAGATCATCGCGATTATGGACGAGTACTGCGCCATGGCCGTTTTGCGGCGCACCTGCCGCTCGTGTGCGTCTCTCGCTTTCGCCGCGTTCAACGGCGGCGGCGGCGGCTGCGGCATGTCGTTGCCGCTCGCACGCTCCGGCGCTCCGGCCGTCCGATCGTCCGTTCGGCCGAGTTGCTGCGAGCAATCCCTGCTCCCGCAATCCCTGCCGGGTGATGTTTTGCTTTGCCCGGCGCCTACTTAAGAGCAGCTAAATCAACAAGCGCGCCGAATGAGCCGTCGGCGAGCTGCGTGCGCACAGAATACGCGATAACAACCATTAGGCGCGGCCCAACGAGGAGGCGCTGACGACCGATTTAACTTGTCAATAAGATGTCAGGCGCGCGCGCGTGCGAGCGCGCCTAACTGCCCTCGCTGTCTTGGCAAAGCACCCGCCGACTTTTGTCGCAGCGCCGTCGAAAGCGCCGACCGACCGCCTGCGACCGGGTCTGCGCCACGGTTCAGCGAACGCCGAGTGAACGCGTCGACTATTCTGCCGCCGCCGCCGCCGTCGGCAGCTTCTCCGTCAGCGAGCGCAGAGCGAAAAGTACGCGGCTCGGGGGGGAGGGGTGAGGGGGATAATTTTTCGCGCGCCGTCGGGAAGCGGCGGCGCAGGGCGACCGCGCGTCGGTCGCAGCCGCCGAAGGTCGAACCTTAAATCCTTTGGAGACCGTGCATTTAGTTCGTATGCTCCCAAAGCCTGGAACTCCCTCCCGACCTGCGTCAGAACATCCCCTGACCTGACCACATTTAAAAGGAACCTAAAAACGCACCTATTTAGGACAGCATTTAGTGGGTCCCTGTGATTCGTCCTTGGTGTGCTTATGCGTGCTGACACTGTGCATGCTGCCACTAACCACATTTGCATGCTGACCCTGTGCATGTCACCCCTAACCATGTTATTCATTTCGTTTGTTTTTTCAAGCATGATTTTACTTACCATTCAATCGCATTTCACTTTACAGCAAATGCAAAGCGCCTAGAGAGAGATTAAGTTCTCTGAGGGCGCTTTATCAAGTGAATTATTATTATTATTATTATTATAAGGTAATCGTCGGGCGCCGGCCGGGCTCGGCAGATTCCCGATCCGCGCGAACGGGCGACTCTGTCGCGACGGACGGACGGCGCGAGAGCGCTGTGGCGAGCGCCTCGCAGCACTTGTGCCCGGGCCGCGCGCAATGGAGACATAATAAAGATGCAATAAAGATGATGCAGACGCAATAAAGACGATCGGGGGTGCTGAGATTGCCAGCGGTCTATCTCCGCGTCTCAGGCGGCCGACTCACGTCGCGGCGCGCGGCGTCGGGCTCCGGGGTAAGCGGCGCGATTAGCGCCTGCGCGTTGATGACCTGCAGCGTCTGCGCTTGCGGTGGGCCGAGCTCTAGGTCTCTCTGGACGACAGGAAGTTCTCTCACTGATCCGCGCTTTCTCGCAGCGTGAATGCATTGGAGCGTCGGCCACGAGAGGATCCGCCGAGTGAAGTTTTCGCCGACGCCGGCGAGAGTAAGACGGATGCCGGCGGCCAAGCTTTGCCCTTTCACTTCTCTTTCAAGCGTCTTCACGCTCTCCTTCGAGAGTCACCGCTTCTCTTCCGCTCGTGAAGCAAGGATGCAGGCCATCTGGCACTTAGTACGCCTCGTCGTTTCGTCCCGGCGCAATGTTAAGTACCTAGAAAGAGATTGAGTTCTCTATAATTCATTTGTATAAATATAATTCGTTTGGATAGCGCCCCGAGAGAACTTAATCTCCATTCAGGCGCTTCACATATGCCTCAGGGCTAGAGCCCACGACCTCAGCAAGACATTGGTCGGGGCGAGCACCTTAATCGCTTGACCAATCCGGCTCGGTATCTCTGAGGGCGCTATATCAAATGCATTATTATTATTATTATTGTTATAACGCAACGCAATCCTTAGTACGCCTAGTCCTCTTTGAGCACTGTATTTTAATCATTGCAGGGCGTCGATTCACCAATAACGACCGGCTAGATACGTCCATCCATTTCCTCGCCTCAGAACGGAGACGGCATTGCCCCACGCCGGCGAAAAGACCAATAGACGAAAACATTAACGTGCTCTCCTGCGGCCTCTCTCAATATGTCAATGCGTCCTCGTCGCTCAGATTCAAGTCATTTATTAGGATAAGAAGTTCTTCGGTGTTTATGCGCGCGATCGATGCTTGAACTCGCAGCCATTTCGTTAAACGACAGAATCGCTAGCGGGTACGACAAGCGTACAATCGCCTTTTCACCTTCACCTCTTTTTTTGCATCGTGGCTCTGGCCAAACATGATGAAACGCACGCCAGCCAGCACCGATGCTGAGGACCTGAAATTGAACATTTTGCATTCAATAGAATCCCAACTGTTCAATAAATTGGATGTTTTTTATAATGATCAATTGGTAGCTACCGGTGATAATGCAAATTCTGAAGCGATAATCGTCAATGACACGGAAATACGGAACACACTTTAGTAGTCACAAGCCAGGTAAAAACAAATGTCTTTCGCAAAAGCGGCGGCTAGATTAGTGCGTTGTGGATCTGTATTAGGCATGAAGTACTATACTATTGGTGCGATGCTGCAATTCATGTACAAAATGCGTCAAAATGCGCCGCACGCATTTCGACGCATCTTATACACGTTAAATAATACTATTGTATTAATAATATATTATAATATATATATATAATATACTATTAATATAATAATTAGTAAATACAATAATTATTATAATACTTATTATTAATATAATAATTAGTAAATAATAATATTACGTTAAATTAATCGTTTAACGGGTACATGAATTATACAAACCAAGCGCGTCGCTTGTGCACATTCGAACACATCAACGGAAACGATAAAGTTGTGTTAAAGTTAATAGAGTTGAAATGCATAGGAGATAATCTTACGAGTCTCTAGCTGGTGAAAAATCCAGTTTGCTTTGCTGCTCATATTGCTGTGCTTGAGAAAATCCAGTGTAAACAGGACGAGCTAATGGATTTGAATTCTTTAGCAGATTTAATCTTATCGCTTATCTATTATTGCTTATTAGCTGCAAGTGTATGCAAATTTAAAAATCAATTTTGATTGAGCTACAGCACGCAAAGGCGGGGTTGTTCGATTCTAGCCAAGCTTAAAACTGAAATGAATAAAAAGATTATCGGCTGCTGCTCTGTCGCCTTTGCATCTGTTAACATGTGAAAAGTTCCCCACTCCAACAGCATGAGTAAGCAAGATTCTCAAGACGATTAATTTGAAAATTAAGCTCTAGGACAGTTGATGGTACTTTTGTCCTTTTTGCGAAAGCTTCGCACTTTCAAGAAAATTAATTTCAAATATTTCGCTGAAACTAAAGCGATATTTTTTATTAGGCTCTGACAAATCTGAGAGATATATTAGCTCCAGAAAAAAAAGCGTCTTCACGTCTTCATCGGAAATTGAACTCCACCTCCAAAATTGGAGAACAGTTTCATTCAGTGAGACATGACTACCGATTTAAATTATTCCGAAACTGGAAAAGAGATATATTATTTCTTTTCCAGTGCAAATAAAATTGCTGTCATGAAGCTTTTCACGCAGAAGTATATGGACTTTAGTTTATACCCGCTATAGGATTTCTGTTACATTTGGTATCGGAAGGAAGATGAAGGGCTCTGGACTGCAGTGCGAGCATGCGAAGGTTAGAGAAAGAGTGCGTGTTTACACAGCGGCATGACGCGGCTATCGCCGGCATCTCGCGGTGTATCGCATCCCGCGATATCGCGGCATGACGCGCCACGGTGTATCGCAGCGGGAGGATTGCAAAGGACCTCTCTAGCCGCAGTATTCGAGCCCATGACCTGCGTGGCAGAGTGCGAGCACCTTATACCCGCGAAAAAACCAGTGTCTGAAATCTAGATTTGGTATCGTTACGTTCGCCGTTCGTATCATTACTGGTATCGTTGCGCTCGCCACGTTGTGGCCAAAGCCGCGGCAGAGCCGCTGCAACACCGCCTCTGCAACAAGCTTTCGCTTTGCAACACCGCCTCTGCAACAAGCTTTCGCTTTGCAACACCGCCTCTGCAACAAGCTTTCGCTTTGCAACACCGCCTCTGCAACAAGCTTTCGCTTTGCGACACCGCCTCTGCAACAAGCTTTCGCTTTGCAACACCGCCTCTGCAACAAGCTTTCGCTCGACGAGCGAGCGATGGCTTGCATCCCTCGACGTAACAGTTCAGACAGAGGCTGGGTGCTAAAAGCGGATGTGCTAAAAGCGGAAAGGAAGAGAGGAGTGCGGCCGAACGCGCAAGCAGAAAGCCCGGGGCAAGCGACTCCGAGGTTCACGCGGCGACCGGCCCAGCGATGGGCGGATCGGTGCAATGGCGGCTACGGAAAGCAGGCAGACGCTATAGGCCAGCTGGAGAAAGGGGTAGCGGAAGCGATATCCCCTCGCGGAGTAAAACCGAGAGCAGGAATCCCCATTCATAGGTATGAGTCTGAATAGTCCTCGGGCGGGGGGGCAGTATCGCATAATCCCAGCGCGGACGTAGCCACGCTATCGCTGGCACAACACTAGCGTCTCAGACTGGCTACATCGCGCGCGATGCTCCCGAATGCTCGCAGTGCTCTGCTTACGCTGGCATACGCTCTCGTGCGTCGGTGCAGCAGCAGCGAGCATTCTCTAGACGTCCTTCGAACGTCCGCCAGCATTTGACTCGCGTCAGCAAGGGCTAGCAGCCGTTGGCACGCGCGCTGCGCTTGCGGCACACGACTCGACTGCAGAAGCCACAGCCGGTCGAAACAGAGTCGCAGCAGCGAGGTACTTGGCAGTCTAAAATGCTGACGCCAACGCACGGCGGTAGAGACGATCGGACACTTGCCGTCTAGTCAGCGCGACTGTCGCGGCGTTTGACACGTGAGAGCAGCGGCGTGTTGACGCGGCGATTTGAAATCCCCGGGTCCACGGCACAGTCGGTATAGAGGCTTGTCTGCATTCGTCCGTCGCGCCATCGCTGTAAGCGTGTCCGTGCTTATGCTACCTCCGCAGGCTGCTGGTACCGCAGCGCGACCTCAGCTATGCACAGGCACGCACGCACACAAACGCGCACTCTAATCTGTCTCACGCACACCGTTTATCTATGCGAGAAACTCCGGGTAGAGACAACTGGCTCGTTAAATGGCTTCGTTCATCTATGCAGATGCTCGGGCGCGAGCAATGCAGCTAGCTGGTGGCAGTACCGCTGCGGCCGACTATAGCTGTAGGACCGCGCCTACGCCAGCCTCTACAGACGGTTCGTTCGTTCATTAATGCGCTGAACTAGTAAGTTAAACGGCTTCGCTGTAATTAAAAGCCCGCTTGTGACCCGCATGGTCGCAGGTGGATTTCTTTGGTGGCCATGGGTGACAACGCCACGATATCCGTGAAGCTCGTTAGAAGTTTCGAGTACAGGAACGTCAAGCATGTTCCTCTTCGTGATGTTGACCTGGACTCCACGGCGGGCGCCTTCGCCGACCGCGTCAGACAGTGTTAGTGTCCAGTCGCGTAATGCTACCTACTCGTCCGGTTCGTCCGCTTGTTACCGTGGTGGTTTATTTTGTCCGCACACCTCTGGCGCTGAGGCGGCGACAGTTGAAAGCGTCCAGCAGAGTTGCTCGCTGTTTTGCAGCCTTTTTCCTTGGCCTTTTATGCGGCCAGCGCTTGCGACTTCAGGCCAGCGCCAGTCACAGACGCGAGTTACCCGAAGAAGCTGCATCGCTGTGCTAGCCGAGCGATCTAGAGCTGGCCCTTCTTTGGGCAATTCGAGGTAGCAGACAGCCCCTGCTGCTGCGACACCTCACGGTCGCCCTATGTGAGCAGTGGACTTCATAGGGCGGTCGCCTGGCGTCGGTCTAGAGCTCAAGACTCTCTAGCGTGGTGCCAGTGCTGTATAACCTCGGGTGGCAGAATCAACAGGTTCGGACTTGTGTCCACCTACTGTAAAAGAGTCTTTGTGGCTGAGTGCTGTAAGTGCTGTCCTGCTGTTACGATGGCTAATTGGCACGGTGCATACCATTTCTCGGCGTTCCTACCGAAGTAGCTCACGCTGCAGTGGCACAGAAGCGAGTTCCCCCAGGCAGTGTTCTAGGGCGGTGCTCGAAGGCACGCGCTGCAAGTAGTTTAGGTAGCGGCGGCAGAAGCATGCTGCACCTACTACCGACGAGGGCCATCTGCTTCGTGTAGCCCGACCCGAGCCGCCAAGGCCTGCCGCAAGCCGCCAAGGCCTGCCCAGTTTCAGTCGAAGCTGGTGTGAGTTGCAAGGACTATCGTCTCTGCTGTCGGATTTTGGAGGAAGTGCGCTCAGATCACGTGGCTGGTTTACTTGACTTATGATTTCTTCTTTCGTGCTAGCACTGCTGTATCCTGGCCGCCTTCCTCACACCGATGAGCTGTACCCTCGGGCCGCTGCCACCTTTCTCTGCTGTAGCCGCCTACAATGAGTGGGAAAAGACGATGCGTGCAACTGCCTGCGGCCGACTTGTAGCGGCCCCCGTTCGTCGGTGATTGTAATAGTAACTATCTATTTTTTTATATATAGCAGTTGTATAGCAGCCTCGAAGAACTTGGTCTTTCTGTGAACTTTTTGTATGCTATAAAGGATGCACGTCATTGTGGTCAGTGACAATGTACATAGCGTCAGCACGTAAAAGCGTGCAAAGTACAATTCACGAGGCCACTGGAAATGCTATGAGGAGCAGGTGCCTTCTTATCTTCTGCTTAAAAGCAAGAAAGTTAAGAGAGGGCGCTGTGCTGGAAGGATGAGTGGTGACAGCACAAATGCAGCTTTGTATTAACTGCATAGAAATGAAACCCTAGATTGTGCTTGGCGATCACATTGGCGAGATGGAGAGTATACATTATGCAAAGAAGTGGACCAAGCTCAGGGCCCCGTGTGCACCCCTACTTCAGAGGCTCCTCGGATGACTGTTGCCTGTTGACATCAATGCTCAGTATTTTTTTGACATTCTGCATGCCTGCCTCCCAGCTGCGGGTCAGCTTTGCCACACCCAGTTGCAGGCTAGCATGGTTTTTTGCACTGTCCATCGTCTCATCTGCAGGCCGTCTATCTGGGACGCGCTGGCACAATTTTCGTCAGCTAGAACTTGTACCGCAGCTTCTGCGCCTTGCTTGGCCTTGGCCTTGCTGCCACGCGTTGCTCTCACTGTCAGCACACCATGCGACATACTTGAGGCCCAGCTGGTTCATCAAGGTCTGCCTGTATTAATTGTTGCCCATGTGCTTGTGCGTGCTAAAATCCTACGTGTTATTGCTAATCAACTGACATGCTTCCGTCCTAGCATGTGTGAAGTTCTTAGCAAAAGCTAGATTTCTTAGAGCTCTAAACAAATGTTTTAACATTATTAATCTAATTAAAGTGTATTGTTGTGCCACAATGAGTGCACATGTTTATGGTGAAATTTCTCTGCTTCCAGTGTGTGCATCAAATGCATCTCTATCTTTCTAGGGATATCGCAAAATAGCAGTGTGCTGCCTCCGCCATTCAGAAGTCACTCATTCGGTAAGTCTGTCCGTACGAAACCGTACTGCGTGCCATCGTGAGTGCAGTTGCAAAGAAATTGCAGCCAAGTCATTGCGCTGATGCTGCTCCTACAGCTACTGCTGCTGCTGCTGCAGCTGCTGCAGCAGCGCTGCTCAGGTGCTAGCCGTGCGCTACGCTTGCCGATCATGCGCTGAGAGCTCCGGCCATCGGCGAATCTCTGTCTCACGAAGCTGCCCGGCCCAAGTTATACGACTTGTTGCTAATGTTTCAAGTGTGGCATGAGCGTTGGTTGCACCGTCATGCGGCTGAGAGGCACTTGCTCAGTTCGCCTTTCTCGCTAAGGCTCCGCCTGAGCATCGTCTGAGCGAATCCACTTGGCCTTCATCTTGGCGCACTTCCCTATCTGAGTGATTCCAGCCCAGCCAGTCCCACCTGACTGTACGCGCACGTAGTATCCGCTCGTCTGCACCTGTCTTTCTCCTGCGAGTAGTGCTTTCGATTGCAAAGCAACTGCTGCTTTGCCAGAACTGTGCCGAATTAGGAGCCGCTGGCACGTGCTTGACACGTGCGGCCACGACCGCGAAGCCATGCAGCGCCGATGGTAGCCACCTACTCGGTCGTATTGGTTGTAGACACCCTGAAGATCTCGCACAAGCCCGGAGGATATAAGGTTGGTGGTTGGCCTTGGCTGCTGCAGCTCAGCTGCGCGCAAGGCCGTCCTAGCCGAACAGTTTGTCGTGTGGCTCTCATCTTTTCTCATCTTTGAGGACGATAGACTCGCGGTCGTCGTCATAGCGCTTGCGTGAGTGATCTAGCACCACTGTCAACCTTTCATGTCATCTAGCTCACTGACTGGCCGTGTGCGTGCAGAACTTCTCCTGCTGGCTGCTCAGAAGCCGTCGAAGCAGCCAGTGGCCCCTAGGGCTAAGGACTGTCGCCGGTGGTGGATTTGCATGTCGAGCATGCCGGGCGGCCATTTGACTTCCGGTGTCCCTGTAACTGGAAGTTACAGGATGTATTCGACACGCGAGAATGAGCTTAGGGAGTCTTGGCTGGCAGGATGTTTTCATTTGCTTTCACGGCCTCCCCTCATTTTGGCGATGGAAATCCTTTTTTTGCCTTCTGCCCACCATTTGGTTTGCAGCGGCAAACTCCTTAAGTCGATTCCTGTAAGGTGGGCGAGAGAAGAGATTAGAAAAGGGCACTGGGTGGCAAGGTGACAGAGTCTCGAAACGGCTGTGCACAGTGTGAGAAATAAATAAATAATAGATACAAGCTGATTTAGCAGCCTCTTTTTGTATAGCGACAGAAGAGCCTTGACGGCTATCACCACCTCTTGCAGCGGCGATAAAGGATCGCCCACTGCAGAATTCGCACCCACGACCTCGGGGGCCGAGGTCGTGCAAAGCAACCGCCTTATCTAGTGTGCCATCTCGGCGGTAGCAAGTCTTGAGCCAGCCCCTGCAAAATGGTAGTGCATAGTGCAAGAGGTGTGTTGGCTAGTGCTAGTGTACCGTAGCTGGCTGACTCGGTGACAAGTATAGCAATATAAAGCCCAATGCTACATTGCCTTGTAGCAATTTTAAGACGACTGCAGAGTAACTTGAAGCGAGCAAGTAAAGTAATTAAAGAAGAAAAGTCACTGCACCACGTGCCCCAGCGTGATTCGTGACCTAATAACAATATTAATAGATTTGTATAGCAATCTCCTTCTAGGCACTTTGCAAATGCTGTAAAGTAAGCATGTCAACACGGTGAGGAGCGATTGCATGCATGTACAGTATCAGCATGCTAAGGGCACACTAAGGACAATTCGAAAGGACCATACTGCAGGGAGGAGCATAGACTGTAAGCATTTTCAGCTTCTTTTTTAAATGTTGTCAAGTGGGGGGATGTCGTGACGGCAGCTCCGGTCACGTTTTGCCACGAGCCAGAGTGCTAGCTTTGTGTCAATCTGCAGCTGCCGACCGGCGGGACATTCGCTTGCTGTTTGCAGCCCCGAGGGGTAGCCATCCGTGCCACAATGTGTCGACTTCGAATGCGATGCTAGTGACCACACTGTGGCACTCTGCTTTCGGCCACCACCACCACTCCCCCAGACGTTGGGCTGGGGTCACCTGCTGAGCATGGAGCGATCAAGGCCGAGGCACTGACCGAGTTGTCTGCATTATATCAGTCCAGATAAAGTGTTTTTGTAAAAAAAACAAATTCCAGGCGTTGGAGAGTGTAGCACCTGAACAAGGTTTTCTTCAGATTACCACTCCGAGCAACGGCTCTAATTTGATTCGAAAGTATTGCCTTTTAACTTTGCCACGAATTTCTTGACTTTAGCCTCGAGGGAAGAGAATCCGATTTTCTGACGGCGGCTGATACGCCTTTCTCTTAACGAGACCAGCAATCAATTACTCACTTAGACACCAGCAGAGTTGGCACGTGCTTCTGCTAGTGAGAGCTGGCTGTCATCAATTCCCCTGGTTACCGCTGGTGGCAAGTCAGGTTTAGGGGACCGCTAGTTGCTAGGCAATCTTCAGGGTCTAGTTTAAGCTGCCTGCGCAAAGGTCCAAACATATTTCATCGCAGGATTCGAACATAGGGGCTTCCAAGGGTTGGCCACTTTGGACAGGTACGATTGAACCTGTCTTCTCAGCTCGCAGCCCTCAGCTTGCAGCCCCGAGCTGATAGCCATCACCAGACGACCTGCAGACCCAACTAGATAACAACAACAGCAATAATAATACGATAATAATGGGTCGTTTGCCTAGCACCGTACCAGAACGTAATCTCAGTCCAGGCGCTTTGCAACTCGCTGCCAGAGAATCAGTACTTAAGGGTTAGTTAGCAATGTGCACGGTATCAAGCACGCAGACCAAGCATCGTGCTTAGGCCAGCAACCCATTAAGACACTCACGGCCACCAGTTAGCAGGACTCGTGGCTAGGAACCTGCTCTGAATTGCGCACAAAACGGTACACGAACGATGCGCAGCAGAATAAAAGAAGTTCAGTTGGATGCTGCTGCATCTGAGAGCTTCCCACACACAAGGAAGAGCGCAGTGTAAGCAGAGCGGCTGGGTCAAACTCGATAATAGTATCGACCTTTTTGACGACCCAGTTGGCTTCACCCTTGCAGCTCCTCGCGACCGGATATGTGCGCCGGTGCAGTGCTGGTGGAGCGGGTGGTGCAGCTCTCCAATGTCTCGCTGTGTGCGACCAACAGTGTGCGCCCAAGCCTGACACCTGACTCTACTAACCATCGGATCTGCTCAATATCGTTTACCGTGGCCGTCGGCCAGCTGCAATTTTGACTACTCATAATCTAGGTTAGAACTCATTTGGGCGTTGCCAGTTGGCTGCACAGGAGCTGTGCTAGCGGTAGACAAGAGATGCTCGCATGTTATTCGCCAAGTCGGATTGCGTGAGCGAAACTCGTCGGCCACCTTCTCGAAAACTTAGCAGTTGCCTGAGTTTGGATGATAAGCATTGAGGATTGCCATTGCCAGAAGGCAGCCTCGCGAAAGTAGGTGCATTACTCTGCGGCTATCGTGGAGCCAAAGGAAAGTGCCTCTCAGTGAACGCCAGCAAATGCCTTTGTCAGCAGCAGCAATCGAAGGAGGGTGTTTGGTGCCAATCGAAAGTGCCAGTTGTTGTGCAAGGCAGAGCAAAGAGCATGCAATCAACAATGCGGAGCAGGTTTCGTGTGAGGTCTGCGCCTGAACTGCCTCATCCTCCTCCTCCTCCTCCTCCTCCTCCTCCTCCTCCTCCTCCTCCTCCTCCTCTTCCTCTTCCTCCTCCTCGGCGGCGGCGGGTCTTCCTATTCGTGGGCTTAACGTTATTGTGATCGTTGGTGCATAGCTTAGCTAGCTGCGCAGGTTCGGTTGGATGTCATCGCTTCATTGTCTAATTCCATCTAGGGCAGTGATTCTCAACCTTCCTAAGGCCGCGACACTTTAATACAGTTTCTCAACGTTGTGGCGACCTCCCAACCATAAAATTTGCTTGTGCAAAATGTGGAAATGCGTGTTTTCTGATGATCTTAAGCGATCCCTGTGAAAGGTTCGTTCGACCCCCAAAGGGCTTGCAACCCACAGGTTGAGAACCCCTGATCTAGGGGGTCACTCTTGATAGATGTGAGTTAAAGTAAAATTAATGGTTGGCTGATAAAGCTGCCTCATTTCTATAGCTGTCAGAAAACCCATAGTGACTTTCATAGTGGGCAAAAAAGCAATTGCCTGCTTGATGACTCGAACCCACCGCATCTGCAGATGCCTCACCCTTCGGCTACGACGACACGTGCAGACTAAGAGGAAGTGCCGAGTGACTGTGTAGGCCAGACAGATAGAGCCCCCCCCCTCCCCTCCCGTAGGTGGTTTGGGCAGCTGTACCCAGTTTGAGCCACATGGCAAAAGGAAAGACGTTGGCATTAAAAATTTTCGATTCAATCCTTCAGCTTGCTAATTAGGCCGATTACCTTAGGGCATGGCTTTGCCTGGGTGGCCGGCAGGTATAGGGCTGAGGAAAGGCTGCATCGTGCAGCTATCGAAGAGCTAACCCACGAGCCTCGGCATGATGGATGGATGGTTGGTTTATTGGTGAAAATCTGAGAACACTGGCTGGTGAAGGGGGCGGGCTCCCTTCTACTGGCCTGCACTGGCCTGTGGATCTTGTGGCCCGGGACCGTTAGCCCAGATGAGTTGCTGGATCGTACTGTGCTCGAGGCGAAATTCTTACTTTGTGTCCTCGCAGCTAATATGGCGCACCGTTTGTTCATACTGCCGTGTAAGTCTGCTACTGACACAGTGCTCATGGCAGGCTGTTCATGGTCGCCAGCATATGTTTATATTTTATATTTACTTTAAATAAACACGTTTTTAGTTATCTTTTTTATCCAGAGTTTCTTTGTAATACCTATATACTGCACCCAAAACCCTTAGACCTAAACCCAAAATCTCCGTTAATTAGCTGAGCTAATACGGCGTCGTTTGTTCGTATAGCCGTGTAGGTTTGCTGTGGGCTCAGTGCTCATAGCAGGCTGTTCAACATGGTCGCTGTGTTGAACAGCCTGCTATGAGTACTGTGCCCGTAGCAAAATTACACGGCTGCTGTATGAGCAAACAGCGTGGCGCCGTATTAGCTGGTTCCCTGTGGCGGATTGCCTCCGGTCGCTATGTATTTTGAAACGTCAGAAGTTGAGAAGCAAACCCTTGCCATCACACTTATACTGCCGAATTTTCTGATTTTTTGCAGACAACCGTGCACGTGTGCTTCGACCATTAGCCGGGGAATATGCTTCCTCTTTGTATCGCAGCCGTAGCGTTTGAATGATGATTCATCAGTCCGCAGCACTCTGCTCCGCTGCGAAGCTGTCTAGTGCAATGTATCGGCGGCGAGCAAAAATCCAGCCTCTCTTTGTGTGCTGGACAGTCAACAATGGCTTTCACTTGGCTGCACATGAGTTCAGTCCTTGTTCAATTACCTGTCTACTCACGGTGTTTTGGCTTAAGACGGGTCCGGTAGCTTAGCAGAGACTCTGGCAGTGCATTTCAGCAGTGGCTAACCTGTCCTGCAGAGCCATGCTTTTGATGAGCCGGTCCTCCCTCTGAGAAGTTACTCGAGTGTGATCGAGTGCCGCAGTGCCTCAGCACCACAATAGTCCAGATGTTTCCTAATAGTGTTCCTAACAGTGCCCTCCGAGATCTTTAGCCGCCTCGTGATTACTTTATTTGAATGGCCATCTCCGTGTAGCGACATCAAAACAGCTGTTGTACCTTCAGAAAGCTGTGCAACTGGCGGCATGTGCTGGTCGGGTACCGAGCATCAATATGTCATGGGCTGGCCCCAACAGGTCAGGGAGATATCCGGGTACCCCTGCTCATCATTGGCCGAGGCATCGTCGGTGACAAACTGTGCCAAAAAGTAGGTTTTGCTGGATAGCCTTCCAGTGGATTGGGATAGTCACGTGAGTGCTTGCATGTCCATCTGTTTACATTGGAATAGCTGGCTTGGTTGCCGGCGAATTCAGTTACTCACTAAGCCAAACGTAGCAAACTGCGACTAAGGTCAAAATTGTACTGACAGATTGTTATAACTAAATAATTGTGCAGCATAATGACTTACTCGAATGCGGTCATCAGCAACGACTGTCGATGGACCACGGGCGTAAAAACTTGTGGAGGTCAGTGTATATGTATGTATGTATGTATGTAGTTGTGCATGAATATGTGTCCATGTTGTTTAGTCCTCAGTGACTGAGCGAGAGTTATGCCGGAGAGTTTCCTTATGTAGTAGCTCAAGCGAATGCCAAGCGGCCCTCGGTGCGGGCGTGGGACGGTGGGCCAACGTGCTTCATTTTACACAACGAATAGAGCGTGAGAAGCAGCTCACCAGCTCAGATCGGGTGTTGCTGCTGAGGGTGTGTGGGAGTCAGCAGTGGGAGAGAAAATATCGTTGTGACAGCGAGCGCCACAGGCAAAGGACGCGCATAGCAAAAGCGACTGCTGCCCGCAGTCTGTAATCAGCGCCCTGAGAGCCAGAAAAGTGCTGAGTGGCCTCGTTAGCTCGCTCGGCCAGTTGACGTGGGATCGTTGACGACAGCTGTGCACCGTGCGTTTAAAAAAAAACTTCACGGTGGCGTGACTGTCGTCGGCAGCAGCAACGAAGCTTTAGCAGCAGCTGATGCTGCTTCCACCCACCACCACTGAGCTGCCCTAATTATGAGCAGCAGCAGCAGTCGGAGGGTGTATTGCAGGCAAAGCCTTGTCTTGTCGGTCGGTTTAAGAGATGCCCACATGACAATAAACTCGTAGCTGCAAGCGTTTAGCCTTGCCTGTGCGCCAACGTGCCGACCGAGAGTCCGACGTGGCCGGCGCAAGCTGCGCCGGCCACGTCGGACTCTCGGTCGGCACGCGCCGTCGATTCGTCAGCATCTGCATCCGTCCGAGATGCTGACGAATTGAGAGCCCGAAGCCACGTCGGTCGGTCGGTCGGTCCACTGCTTTTCTTGCTGGTGGGCAGTCTGAAAAGAGTCCCGGGCCCTGGCATAATTGCAGCTTGTCCTTGTCAGCGAATGGCACGCATTAAAAGCCTCCTTTATGCCTCCTCGTGCACTTCGACGGCTGTGGGCAAAGCCTATCTTTAGCCGTGTGACTGTTTGCTCTAATCGAAAAGCAAATGAGGGACGGACGACTCGAGGCTGGCTGGTGCCGGTAACTTTGGCAGCTCCTTTGACGGTTTTCCGCTGTCCAAACTTTACTGGCCCTATTTCGGCACTGGCCATGCCGGCTGTGGTTCTGCTCCATCGACCTGAAGGGGCCGTCCGAACTATTATGGGTAGTTTGGGTGGTTGCTAGGAGGACGTCTAGCTGGCGTGCTGGAGCTGCTTTTGGCCAGTGCACAGCCCTGCCCTGCCCTGCCTCTTTCGTGGCTCTCGTTTGTGTTCCGATGCCGCGTGGTTGGCAGGGGAGAGACACCGAGGGCAGCAGCAGCTGTGCTCGCAGTAGTAGGACTCGCTGTAAGGTCTGACGTGTGGTGCTGCCTCTCGTGCCTCGGCTCCCTACCTGCGATAGCTTGCTCGGAAAGCCCTCTTCTTCTTATGCCCAATTGCATTCATATCTGAGCATTCTTCATAATAACGCAATAATAATAAAAAAATACAAGCTGATTTAACAGCCTCTTTTTGTATAGTGACAGAAGAGCCTTGACGGCTATCACCACTGCTTGCAGCGGTGATAAAGGATCGCCCACCACAGGATTCAAACCCACGACCTCGGGGGCCGAGGTCGTGAAAAGCAACCGCCTTACCTAGTGAGCCATTACGGCTCACCTAATAATACATTTGATATAGCACCTCTCAGAGAACTTAATCTCTTTCTAGGCACTTTACATTTGCTGCAAATGAAGCACGATCGAATGTTTAGTGGTAGCATACTCAATGACATCGAGCATAACATGGTTAGGGCTTGACACAGGGTCAGCATGGAAATATGGTTAGTGGCAGCATGCACAGTTTAAGCACGTAAAGGACGAATCATTTGAACATAAATGGTCACTAAATGCTGCGATAAATAGATGCGTTTTTAGTTTCTTTTTAAGTGCGGTCAAGTCAGTGGGATGTCGTGATACAAGTAGGAAGTGAGTTCTAGGAGGCTTTAAGAGCATCAGCCCGACATCGTCTGTCTGCAGATGCCTTAGTTCCAAATTGACTGTCTCGATTGATGTTAGTTAGCCACGTGCTTCGGAGACTCCGACGATGTGAGACGTCTAACTCCTGCATCTTGCCTCGCTGCTGCTGTTGCTGAGGCAGCTCACTGCTGCCTCAGTCAGTGCTGCCGAGGTGCCGTCCACCGATGGTTTGCTGCCAGTCTGGCTTGTTTTTGCCGAGAAGTTGCACGATGAAGCTGCCAGAGCATCGAGCATTAGGTGAGGGGGCGGGGGTCAGCTGATGCAAGGATGCCTCAGGTACACATGATGCAGATGAGCCACAGCAGCAGCTGCTGCTGGCCGCACCGCTGCTGCCGAGCAGTGGCGGTAAATGGTTTTGACGTCCACACTTCCTCGCCCCTTTGTGCCTGTGTAGTAGATGGGAAATGGGACGATTGCAGCTCCAGGGCGTCACACCGGATCGGCTTGGTGCTATGGCGACTTTTCCTCGGAGTCTTCGTCAGGGCTCGGGGGAAAGTGCAGGTCTCGAATGCAGGGCCCATTGCTGCACAGGGATGCGGTAGATCCAGCGGTTCGATCCTGCTTGCGTTCTCATTGCCCAGTTTCGGCGGCACACGGTAGCCTGCAGGCTCTTTTGTGATCGGCTCGATTGCCGCCTGCCGAAGCGAAAAGCAGTCTTCTCGTCGGCTGGCCTTGACCTTCCAAGAGAAGTTGTTGCGCGTCTCTTCTGCTCTTGGAGATCGATTCGTTATGTGTCCACTGTAATGTTTCGGTTGATAGATACGTCTTTTTATGTTTTGCTTGCTTATGCTTCTACCTGGCATCCGTTTTTGCTCTTCGGCGCCTATAGCGTCGGCCCTTAAAACATATGCGCATCATTTCTCCTGCAGGCGTTTTGTACCATCACGCTTGGCTTTCTTGCTTCCCAATATAAATAGTGCTCGTGAAAAGGTTGCTTCGCGCCAGTCCTTCCTCGGGTGCATGTGTGTCGTCTTGAAACGTAATCGAGGCTGTGTGCTACTTCTATAGCCGTGTCTACATTGTAGGCAAACGATCCTGTGGTGGACACGGGCAATGACCAGCTGATACTCAATCCTAGTCTCACTCTGAGGGAACAAGGCATAGGTCAGTACTTTTGCCTTTCGTCCTCTTTGGCTTTGGCACTGCTTCCTTTGCGCGCTTTGCATGCGTGTGGAGCAGCTGTAGCTTTGACATTTTATTTTCCCGTTTCTTATATTCATTGGAAAGCAGTGTGAGCTCAGGTAGTCACTTAAGTGAGGAGAAAAACATTCGGTGGAAGAAAGGAAGATTCGTCTGCGACAGCGCGGGGAGCAGCAGTGCGAGAGGCGATATATGCACGAAGAATCGATCGAAAAGCGGAGCAACGGTCTAAGCCCAGTTTTAGTCGCAGCCGGAAAGTGTTAATGTCTGACAAGGAGCTAAATGATTCTTAGCCAGGAGTCCTCTTCGAAGCATTTGTGGTGCCACGGGCTGTGACTTGTGGTGGAGCACGGAGATCTTAAACCCACGGCCGGTCATTATCGCTTCATTCAGTTGGTCACTGAGTTAGCCTGGGGCCAGATCAGATTGCAGTGTAAAGGCCTAGCTACTAAATGATGTTTAGGAGCCTCGCTGCCCTGGTCGTCCTCGACTTAAGGATAGTACTCGGTACTTCATAAGTTGTGAGAGAACAGTGTCATTGTGACGGTAAGGCGACGACCTGGCTCAAATCTTACGTTCCGGATCAGCAAAGCTTCCATCGAACATGTTGTATTGCACACCCGTGCATTCGGCATTATGTCCGTACAGGCATCAGGCAGCTTCGCTGATACGTTCAAACTCTCCGAGTCGCCATTGAGGCGATTTCAGCCACTTCGTCGATTGAGCGATGATTAACCTGAAATCCTCCTAGGAAGAGTTAACAGAATTTCTCATTTAAGCCGGGATGTGTCTACTGCTTAAAATATGGGTTGATGGCAAATGAATCTGGGTGTGCGACACATTTATTGAGAAGACCACCACTACTTTACGGCCAATCATAGTAAACGTTCTGTCTCAGTCTCTCACTCCTGTCTCTTTCCTACGGATTTAGAAGCTACTTTACTCACTGCTGCGACAGGCCAAAGATTGTGCAAGTTCTAAATTCAGTCGAAGCTAGATTAGTTTACTGTAAGGCTGTCAGAATGCTGGCAAGCTCTGAAGTGATGCTTAGATAAAACGACTGATTGCTTTCAGCCGCAAAAGCGAGCGCTGGTCTGGCCCTCTGGTTAAGGCGCTAGACACGACCGAGGTCTGGCCGAGGTCGTAGGCTCGAGCCCCACGGCATATGTGAAGCAGCTGAATAGTTCTCTTGGGTTGCAAATGAAATGAATTGTATACTCTGAACGCCATCGTTGAACGAGCCTCCCATAAAACAAGATCGCCGAACACGTTTGTTGAGTTTTGGCTAGTCTGACTAGCATCTAGTACGCTCGCCTATTCACACCTTAGATGGTAACTTAATATGTAATGTTGACTGGACATTTATTTTCTTTATAGCGCCCTAAGAGAGCTGGATCGCAACAACACAGATGGTAGCCGATGCTTGTTGTTGCCCTGCATGTGCACACCATTTCCAGTGTACCTTACCGGCCGCCGCCGCTTTTTAATGCAGCGGCGTGTGTGTGTGGGCGTGCATCTTCATCGAATTCACTTGAATTATCTTTGGCATTCGTATTCGGTACGTTTCCAATGGTTTTTCGCTGTACTTTTTGTTCGAGGGAGCTTGCTCAGACAGCTCCCAAAGCCTGGAACTCCCTCCCGACTTGCGTCAGACCATCCCCTGACTTGACCACATTTAAAAAGAACTTAAAAACACCTATTTTTAGACAGCATTTAGTGGGTCCCTGTGATTCGTCCTTGATGTGCCTATGCGTGCTGACACTGTGCATGCTGCCACTAGCCACATTTGCGTCCTTACCCTGTGCATGTCACCCCTAATCATGTTATTCATGTTTATCAAGCATGATATTACTCGCCATTCAATCGCACTTCCCTTTGCAGCAAATGTGAAGCACCTAGAAAGAGATTGAGTTCTCTGCGGGCGCTTTATCAAGTGCATTATTATTATTATTATTATTATTATTATTATTATTCTAGCAGCTGCTGCTGCGAGTAACTGTGCGGATACAGCTCTACAAGCAGGCGCGATCACTCTTTTTAAATCCTATATTTATTTGACACGCCTTTGCTCTGTCAGTCAGCGACACCGAGTTGGCCTTCTTCAACATGGTGGAGTATAGGAAGTACCAGGAAAGTCCAACGACGAAGTGGTGAACGGGCACTGCCCATTCTGTGCAGCCTTCCCTCGTCGTGTGCGCGAGCTCACGTCGCGAAGGAAGCGTCCAAGGTTGAGGTCGCAGTCGTTGAGCTTGCTACTTGTGAGAACCGTTTACCGGTAACGTCTACCACCACTGCCGCCCTGGTCTTCGACAGATGTGCGTTTCCGGCACTTCCGTTTCCGGCACTTCCTCTACTAGCTGACTCACTGGCCATGCTTAGCGGCAGGCGGCGGCACCACCACGGCGTAGTCTTCGAAGGTCTCGAGAAACTTGATTTTTGACTGTTAAAAAAGAAAGAAAAAGTGCCCAACGACGTCAGCGCTAGCGGCTTATCCGTGGACCGGCTGGCCTGCGTCTGTCATGCGAGCTGATGGCTCTGTTTATTTGCAATTAAAGGCAGCGGTGCTCTTTTTTGCGATCGAGCCTGTGGATGAGCTGACACCACTTTGTTGACAGCGACCCCCCCCCCTGCACACGTAGAGCCAGCCTGGAAGGCAGCAGCAGGCCTCGGCGACCGGCGGTCGTCGAGGTTCAAGGTTAAGGTCAGAAGTTGAAGGTTAGCAGATTCTCAACGGCTTCATTTGCATAGCAGCAGGGGCTAATGCACTACTCCTCTCACAGTGGGCAATAAGGAAGTTACACACTGCAGAGCTCGAACCCACGGCCTGAATCGTGAAGAGTGGGCACCTTGCCCCTGGGCTAGCGACCCGCGGTTAAAGCCTCGCGAGAGCTAAATCAAGAACCCCTGGCTAGGGCTCGTGCTGGGCGGCAACGTAAGAGGCGGGGCGCCAGTACCTTGGCGCTTGGTAGGCACGGCCCGAAAGCCTCGAGGAGCAGCGGCTCCTGCCTCACGGCTTCGCTGTAGTCGCTGTAGGAAAGGCGTCCGTCGTGGTCGAGATCCTGAAAAGGAGGCTAGCCTGACGTACGGCGGCTGAGAGAGCTGTGTCGCCGGAGGGGGCGCCGGGTCTGTAGAGCTGAGGCGGCTCTTTTCCCTGGAAACTCGTAGAGCCCGATGCTGCCCGAAGGATTGCGGAGCGAAAGCATATATCTCGACCGCAATCGTCAAGTCTGTAAATGGCCGCTGGACGTTTCGGATCTGCACCGTCAAGTATCGCAGCATCACTCCATAGATCCGTACAATATGGCGGAGACTGGCCTCTTCTACCGTCTGAGACCGGATCGAACTTTTGCTATAAATATTCTGGAGGGGGGCAGGAATAAAAGGAATACAAACCGCTGAACTGCGGCTCTGGCTTCAAATTCTTTCGGCAGGCCGGTGCTCTGTCAAGGTCAAAATGTAGACTGCCCTCCGAAACTCGACTACCGTATAAAGCGGTTGAGTAAAACGCGACGAGCTGTGACTTTTTATTAAACACCCGCGTTAAGGATATTTGGCCATTTTCTGTGAGTCCATTCGGTACCCAATCAAAGCAGATAGATAATATACTGACCGGGCTCAATTCTCCACGTACGACGTGGGTATGACCTGCCTTTTTTGGGGCTTAGGGTCCTTAAACAGTCAGTAAGACATTGTTCGGCACCCTTCAGCCAGAGTAGGTCGGCCGTTGCATTGTAGCAGGATGCCTTGCAGTTGACCTGAAATAGCTTTCGAATTAAAAATACCTATGTATAATTACAACCGCGACACTCACGTTTTTTCTGCGTTTTATTTACAGGTGATTTCCTAGTGAATACGCATTCACCACGCCTCGTAGCGCTTCGCAATTTCATTCATTCAACGCTGCGACGGCCGGCAATACGTTTATATATATATATATATATATATATATAACTCGTTTTTGGTTAAGTGGCGCTCAGCAAGTAAGTTGCGCAGATCCGCTAAGAAAAGCCAGCGAATCTGCGCGTCGCGGAGTCCTCGCGGACGCAAGCTGCATCGCCGCGTCGCCCACGCGCGGGAGCGCGAAACGTCAGCCGATTGGACAGTGGAAGTTAGCCGGCGCTCCGTTCGGCCACGCTCCGTTCGTGCACTCGGAGAGGCGTTCGTGGAGGCTGCACGAGTTCACGCGCGGAGCCTGCGTACCATCTTCTTAAGAGTAATCTCCACGAGGTCTTTTATGCCTTCATCGGGATCCTCCTCGGTAGGTTGCTGTAAGGCACACCGAGAAAGCTCATTACACAGGGTTCTGCTAAACCGGAAAACTGGGAGTGTTCTGCTAAACCGGAAAACTGGGAGTGTAGTTGACATCGAAGTGAGATAGGGAGTAGAGGAAAAGCTGGAAAATGGCCTACGTAGGCAGACTAATTATTAGTTAGTTAGTTAGTTGCTGCTCGCATCTACGTTAGGTCACTCGGGGAACTTCCTTTTGGGTCGCGCAAGACCGGTAGACACGCTCTACTCCCGGGGAGAGAGCGGCTGCGCGGTAATGGCAAGAATCGATGGACAGACGTGGTTAAATATGAAAGCACCTGAGCACACAGCTAGAGACGTGCAGGTGAGCGACGACGCGACGTGTATACCACCTTAATGAGAGAGTTTTTTAGCAGCTGAAACATCTCGTCTCTCGATATGTACGAATCTTGGTTGAGATCATAAACAACGAAGCAAACTGTGAAAGGATAAAATTCGAAGCACTAGAGGTGACCAGCCGCCCGCCCGCGAGCAGCCGAAGCTATAGCGCGAAGGCGACGCGTTTGCTGATTGGCTGACAGAAGCCCGCTCCCGCGTCCACCCGCCCGCGGCATTTGTTCGGCGACTGGGGCGAGCGTCGTCTGCTTACGAGGCCGGCAAAACTTCCGAAACGCGCGGAAATATGAATGTTATTTCGCAGGTAAAGACACATAGGTACAGGTATTTACTGAGGTACACATATGTACAGGTGTGCATATGCAGGTACATGTATACATATATACAGTGTACATATACAAGTGCATACAGTGTACATATACGTGTACAGATGTTCACACGCACACACACGAATATATTATATATATATATATATATATATATATACATGCACATTTACACTGTATGCACACACACATATATATACATATATATTACACGTGTATCCGGCGCTTGGGCACGGCCGGCGCTCGACGGCCGGGAGGCAAGCTCGAAACGATATCTGGGCCGCACGCGCGCCGCGTACTCCTGCCGTGAGGGCACTATTTCCCTTCCCGGCATGCGCGCGCGCGCGGCGAGCCACGGATCGATCCGAAGCGCCCGTCACCGACGGACCGCTAGACGGCGGTGGACGGTGCGAGCCGGCCTCAAGCGAGCGGGCGCCCCACCCCCGACGTCGCACGAATAGAGCGAGCGCTACACTGGCGGCTCGCAGCCGGGTCGCCGGCGCTGCGGCGGCTGCTGCTTACAGCGCATCCCCTCGTCCAGGGTGCCGCGGAGAAAGACGGACAGGCCGCCGATCCATTCGTTCACGTTTACGATGCCGTCGTTGTCGACGTCAAATCCCCTGAAGACTGAAAGCGAGCGGGCGAATTACGAGGCGTGAGCTCGCGCTGAGCCCGAGGCTGGCCGGAAGAGCGGCGCCGAGAGAGACAGAGAGACAAAGAGAGAGAGAGAGAGAGAGAGAGAGAGAGAGAGAGAGAGAGAGAGAGAGAGAGAGAGAGAGAGAGAGAGAGAGAGAGAGAGAGAGAGAGAGAGAGAGAGAGAGAGAAAGACAGAGAGAGAGAGAGAGAGAGAGAGACAGACAGAGAGAGAGAGAGACAGAGAGAGAGACACAGAGAGAGACAGACAGAGAGAGACACAGAGAGAGAGACACAGAGAGAGAGAGACAGTTAGAGAGAGAGAGAGAGAGAGAGAGAGAGAGAGAGAGAGAGAGAGAGAGAGAGAGACAGAGAGAGAGACAAAGACAGAAACAGAGAGAGAGAGAGAGAGAGACAGAGAGACAGAGAGACAGAGAGAGAAGGAAATCTAATCGAAATGGACCCGGGCCTAGTTGTGACTTAAAAGATACTGTCCCACGATTGTATGTTATAAAACTGTATTGCTACCAAATTCTGTGCAGCTGACCTCCTGCAGATCTAATACAGTCTGCAGTTTGTGTCCCCTTTTAATGTCCAAAATCATCTGAAAATCACTAAACCTTAAGGCTCTAGACATAGATGCTCTCTACACGACAATACTTTCCTTGCCCCTATTGCTCAACTCTCTGTCCGACCAGCCCTCTCTGGTAGAATGCTCTAGCATGATACTAGCCGATGTTCTGGACGACTTTGCTCTTGTGATTTTGCACGCTGTACGGCCTCGCCCAGATCGCCTATGGTTAAATGACGCTATTAAACTGGCGAGGACATCTAAGCGGAAGCTTGAGAAAGCCGACAAAAGATCTGGACTGGCACTCCGTCAGCGAATCCTGCTTCGCTCAGACGCCGTGCCTTAACCACGTGTCAGCTAATCCATGTCCTCTAATTCTTGTACTTTCTAAGACCTACACAACCCACAGTGATCTCGGTCATTGGCTCTTTGTTACCTTTTGCAGACTTCACTGAATTACAGACTATCGAATGAACCGTTGGTCAATTTAGGGTGAAAAAGACTGGACGAAATGTCGCTTACTCGGAAAAAGAAGAGGTCCCAACGTCATCCCTATCGAACAGTATCGGCTACAAATTTTTAAAGTGCTGACCCTTGACCTTTTTTTCGAACCTACCAGTAGTAGTTTTTGGCAAGCCCATGCCGGCCTGTTTATAACGAAGCTTTAGCCTGAAATAGTCTTCTAAGCTTGACAATGCACTGAGCTATACAAGAGGCTTATGATCAAAAGCGCATTGTGTAAACGAAGTCTTACTGCGTTCATAACTTACTATGGACACTCGTGGCTTTAACTCAGTTGCAGATCAGCCATGATCATGCAAGCTAACAGTGGTCTTTCTATGTACAAAATGACAAGACAGTATCAATAGGGCTTGGTAACCTAATTATTCAATTACTTTCATGTTTCTCGGTGTTGAAGGCTGCATTATCCTCCAGGAATACATAGCAGTGGGTTGATATTGAGCGGCTAACGCCAACGAAGCATCCTCTGACAATTCAAGTACATGGCTCGACCAGTCGGGATTTTAGAAAGTCTTTAGCGTGACTACTCAATAATAAGAATAATAATACATTTGCATAGCGCCCTCAGAGAACCGACTCTCTCTCTCTAGGCACTTTTCAAATTTTGCATAAAAAGAAAGCATTCCCTAATGTTTGGTAGTAATATCCGAAAGCAGCAGGTATAGTGCAAGCAGGTACATGCACACTAAGGACGAATCACGAAGACCCACCGAATACTGTAATAAATAGGTGCGCTTTAAGCTTTGTTGTAAATGTCTTCTTGTCAGCGGACGTTGTGACGTGTGTAGGTAGTGAGTTCCAGGCTTTGGGAGCATAGGAACTAAAGGCACAGTCTCCAAAGGCTTTAAGGTTCGTACGAGGTATGGCTAAACGATTCGAGTTAGAACAGCAGCTTGTACAATTCTTCACCCAGTGGGGGATTAGTTCTGATAGGTACTCGGATTAAGATAGTAACGAAATTAATTTTAGTGTATGCGATTAAACGGGCTAAAGCCAACATGTTTACTTCGAACACAAAGAAGTGTCGCGTCATTAAAAGAACATTCTTAATAATTTCTCCACAACAGCAGCTATTCGTTTGCTTCAGCTGAGAGCTTAGATGGCTTAGAAGGACATTCAGTGCTATGACTTAGCAAATTTGCATATACGAAGCATTATGCTTATGCATCGCTATGTATATTTACATGGTGGTCCATGGAATGAACCAACAAGGGATAGTAAAATCATTCTGCTTTCCATTCAAATCATTCCAAAATTGAAATTGTGAGCACTTATATCAGCGAAGTTGGAAATCGACGGGATATTCCCTTTAAAAGCGACCAACTCATTTTATAACAATATATGGTGCCTTCAAGTTTAATTAAAAAAAATCCGTGTGCGGTTTATATTTCAGTATGTGCAAAGGAAATTTTGATCGTTACTTTAGGGAGTTAATAACTTTCCCGGGCATTAGGATACCTACAAAGTGCGTCTTTCTGGTCTGGCTGTAATAGCATCAGCATTATACAGGTCTACCTCTACGCATGTTTAGATGGGAATTTGAAAGAGTAAATGTAAAGTAAGTAAGGTTTAACTGATTCACCAGCCTCATTTATGCAGCGGGAGATTTGCCTGAGCGGCTTCCCCCTTGCATTAGGCATAAAGAATTGCCTGCAGCATAGCTCAAACCCTTGAATTAGATCTCGAAGTGATAGAACCTTATCCACGGGCTATGAGTCTGGGTTAGATTTAGATAGAGGGTATCGTCAATCGTCCGGTGGTTCGGCGCCTAGCTCCTAGCCTGTCGAGACAATCAAATATGATGGCTCATAAATGTCCAATAACCATTAAGAAAGCACATAAGATGCGCATTCGGATTTCTCAGAGAGATAAGAGTCTCTCTGATGCGGCATTTAGTTACTTCTGTAACGCCAGCAGTGTCCAGCACAAGCGTGTGCGAAATTTAATCTCCCAGTTCCAGTGATGCAAGCAAGCATCAGTGAATAAGTGTGAAGCATGGTCAGGCAAAAGAAATTTAACTTACTTCGGTCCATTAGCATGTCGTCGGTCATTTCAAACATATTGTGGAGCAGATCACGAAATCGTATTCTGTCCATCCTATTGCCTAAGCTGGTCCCGGGCGCCAGCCGCTTGAAAAGCGCAAGTAGCGACTCGACTTCTTGCTTTGAAACTTAAAAAAGGAAAATAATTTATGCTTATGCAATACGAAATACAAATTCTTCTGCGGTTCACCTTTTTAGACGCGCAGCGAAATTCAATCAAGACAGCAATGGTCAGATGAGTATGTTTGCCTCCCCCACCTCGGTGGCCATCGCGGGTTTAGCCCACGCTGTAGTTACGCCCTCGATCCGATCCGAAAAATATGAACTGTACGGACGAAGCTCAAGCAATATTACTCACAGTGAGTTTTCTTGCATAGCTCATCAGCAAGCTTCGACTGTTGCTTTTTAGCTACGACGTGCGACATGGGAAGAGCATCCAGTCGCTCACCCAGCTGGCGTTATCCGTCCTGCTTCCTGGATACAAGGAGGTCATGGCTAATCGCTGCTATTTGTTCGTCGTTGAAGTTAGTGTAACAAAGCAATCACAATGAAGTTCTGTAAGGACATTGTGAACAAGGCGTATTAAGATGCTTAATTAAACTCAAGCATGAATTGCCTAACTGTGATGCTTTCTGCTTATCAACGCTTTGAAACCCGAGTTTCATGCGGCTGTGCAGCGCCGGTGCTGCCGTCGAATTGGCATCCTGATTCGAAGTTTGTGCCAATAGGTGGCAACGCTGCGTAGCGGTAATGGCGACCTTGAAAGCGTGGTTTGAGGGCTTGTCAGTTGGCGCTGTTGAGTGCAGGAGACTGAGCCTGGTGTACCCAAGCCAGTTAATGTGACCTTTGGGCAATGCTACCGTGCATTAAATGCCGTCGTGGCCTAAGGCGATGCCGTAAATGTGGCATGATCTGAGGCGAGTTATGGGTATCTTTCATAATGCCTGTTTTTTAATGTAGCCTGAGTGTATCCATAGTTTAGCTTCCCGATGCCACCGGACTTCTGTAGGTGCTTTCAAAGTTACACTTTCAGTTTTACCGGTAGCAACCAATAGTATTAACGGTCAATTAGCCGATCATGCTGTGGCGAAGAGAGAATTTTTGTCATACTACCCATAATTTTCACGGATAAATCTTACGTAAGCTGAGGATCGTGACGTGCGAAATAAGAACCAGCAAGTGGCTGCACCGTCGGGCATCCAAATCTTGAGAGGGCCCACTCTGTTGGGCCTAAGACATGCCTGCAGCAATAATTGCAGCCGGCTGATGAAGAGGCTTGCGAGCTTGGGATAAGAGTCAATATCACGATACAGCATGGTTTTCTTTAATTGTTGCTTAATGCTACACCACTTTGCACACCCACTGAAACCTCATCCGTAGCCATAACGATGGCCAGCTTAATTTTCATTTACATTTTTCTGGCATACACATTTTTTCTCAGCTCCCAGTCTACCTGGAGGACACGTCTCCGTCAGTTTTCTTGTGACCATTCGTCATTCCCCTGTAATTGAGCACAGCCAATAAATGGCCAGGATTCGACCCTATTGTCACAAGCTGGGCTTTAACTTCTAGTGTCACTCCAGCCTACCAGGCTATCTCCCATTAGTGGGATCGGCTTCCAAATGGCCGTTCTAGTTGGCCAGCATTTTGAGCAATACAATGATTTGTCACTGTATACACGATCCTGTGGCATGCCACTGCGCTGCATTTAGTGAAGCAGTGCTTGAGCATGCAAACACATCGTGAGTCTTAGCAGCAAGTGCCCGAGATCTTAGTCTTTACTCGTTGTGTCTGTACGGTGTGCACGTTGCTGCTGCTGATGCTTATCAGATAGGTGCTGGCTTGCTGCTATGCAGTAGTACTTGAGCATCGACAACTTGCATGGCACCAGGCCATCGTGCGTGCTTGTGCATGCCACGTGGTGTTGCACCTTTTATAATGCGCGCGTTTGCGTGCGCGCGTGTGCATGTATGTGCTGTGAAGGTGAGTGTTAGTGGTCCGACAAGGCAGAAACATTCTCCCCATTTCTTATAAGCTACTTATGATTCATTGGTGTGGACTGATTTTGCACCCTTGGTCGTCGGCTGCTGCAGTCGGCTTCGGTTCTGTAGCGATGTATTCTGTTTTCTGTAGGGTAAGCATACGAAGCTTCTATCCTGCAGCTTCTATTGGGTAAGTTCTTTCTAGTGCTGCTAGCAAGTCAGAGCCAGGGTCTATTAGCATAGCTAAGTTAGCCATGCATCTAACTCGGTATGCGATAACTAAGAAAAAACGGATATAGATATAAATATATTTAATTCATTTTTGTTGCACCTAAGAGAGCTTAATCTCTATTCAGGCACTTCACATATGCCACGGGGCTCGAGCCCAAGACCTCGGTCATCAAATACATTCATACGGACTTTGGTCGGGGCAAGCATGGAAAGATGCATATCTGTAAGAAAGTCCACCCGCCCGTCACATGGAAAGATGATGCTTCCGTGACCATACGATGACTTCTGTTGTCTTCCGTGACCATACGATGACTAAAAAAAATACTAGCTGATTTAACAGCATTTTTTGTGTAGCAATAAAAGAGCCTTTAGGGCTATCACCACTGCTTGCAGCAGCGAAAGAATCACCCACCGTAGGATTCGAACCCATGACCTTGGGTTCGAGGTCGTGAAAAGCAACCACCTTACCTAGTGTGCCATCAAGGATTGCTACTTCTGCTATAAGTGCAGAAGCAAGTCCACAGGCAGTGAGCCCTTGCAGATAGAGAAATAGATAGATAGAGTGATGGAAGTTAATACTGCTACTACATACCTTGATTTAGCGCTCTCAGAGAACTCAATCTCTTTCTAGGCACTTTACATTTGCTGCAAATGAAGCACGATCAAATGGTTAGTGGTAGCATGCTTAATGACAGCATGCATAACATGGTTAGGGGTAACATGCACAGGGTCAGCATGCAAATATGGTTAGTGGCAGTATGCCCAGTGTCAGGATGCATAAGCCCACAAAGGACGAATCACATGGACCCACTTAGTGCTATGATAAATAGTGGCGTTTTAGTTTCTTTTTAAATGTGTTCAAGTCAGAGGATGTCGTGGCACAAGTCGGTAGTGAGTTCCACGCTTTGAGAGTATACACACTAATTAATCAATACACAATTAATGCACGGTCTGCAAAAGGTTTGAGGTTCGTACGAGGTATAGGTAAATAGTTAGATTCCGAAAGCGAATGCTACGATGCTTAGCTTGGTGTGAGAGTAGATCTGATAGGTAGGCTGGATCCAAATAATGAAGAGACCTAAAATAGAGTGACAGCACCTTAAAGTTGATGCATTGCGTGACTGGGAGCCGGTGCAGGTGGGCGAGAAGTGGTGTGATGTGGCAAATGTAAAGCGCCTAGCAAGAGATTTGAGTTCTCTGAGGGCGCTATATCGAGTTCATTATTGTTATTATTATTGTAACTACGAAGCTCACGACAGACAAGCCTAGCTGCAGAGTTTTGCACAAGCTGTAATCTCCTGATTGCACAGGCCAGTGAGCCAGAAAGCAGTGAGTTGCAGAAGTCGAGATGATATGTCACAAATGCATGGTCTAATTCAGATGTGGTATCCCTGTCTAAGCAAGCCTGAATTTAAGTAATGTTATGTAGCTAAAAATATGCAAACTTGACTGCGGAGCTGGTGTGGTCGTCTAATTAAAGGTCACTTTGGAACAGGGCGGCTAGATTTTGTGCAGATTCAACAGAACAAATGCTGGCTGAGCCGATTGTGAGGGTTAACCTTTCCAATTTCTGAATCACACTTGGTTTTCCCCTAACTAGTAAGTTGGTTTTATCATTTATTCAATTTAAGAAAGTTTGCTGATATCCATGTGCGGATGTCGTCAATACTTGCAGCAAGGGAGGTCAGAATTCCAAGTGCTGGAGAGCTGGGAGAGATGAAAGCCAAGGTACAACTGAGTGTTATTTGCATACAAGTGAAAGCCTAGATTGTGCCTGGCAATCACATCGGCAAGAGGGAGAATTTAACCGTGAAAAGGATGGGACCAACCACAGAGCCCTGAGGTACCAGATACTTTAGAATTTCCTCGGACGGTCTGTGTCCAATTTACTTGTACTACGCACAGTCTAAGCCTGCCGGAGAAGGGCACGTGGCGGAGGGAGGGGCATTGTCAGTCATTGACCCCCAGTAGCTTGCCTGCTACTAACACGAACTCCGATCGTGCTAGCTGTCGTGGTCGTGCCATCGAGTGCCTCTGCTAGAGCACGAATCGGTGACTATACCTTGTTCTCGGCAGATCGAGCTGAATGCAATTGAACACTGACACTATTGCCTAGTTGGAGAGCCCCAGTGTCTGACCAGGTTGACCGCAAGAGAGCTGCTGCTGTTGCACTTGGAGGCGCAGATAGCAGCAGCGGCAGTGGTGGCGGTCACACCCTTCTCCGTTGGCGCGTGCTTGCTTCTCAGCTTCGACTTGCAAATACTTCCATCGTCCAGGCGCTTGCTCGTACAGCCTCTGCAGGCTCTGCTGACTCGCCTGTGTCGCTGCGCTATTCTTTGCTGTCAGACGATGTAAACGAGCTAGCAACTTTTGTCAGATATCCCGGCTGTGACGACCGTGTGTATTCAGCCAGAGATCGAAGAATGTTCCTGGTGGGTCTGACAGGCGCCATTGCATCGGGAAAAAGCACGGTGGCCGGCATGCTGGAGAGGAGAGGCTGTGTCGTCATCGATGCAGACAAGGCCGCTCGACAAGGTGAAGCAAACTGCACTTTTGAAGTGACCCCTCCTCTCCTCTCCTCCAGCATGTGCCTGTAGCTGCCTCAGCTCGACCGATTATAAACGCAGGTTTACCAAGCTCGGGAAACAAATCGCTGCTGGTAACCACTGGCACCTTGCTTTTCAACATTTAACTGCCTGTCGAAGAGTGCCCATGCTGCCCATAATCGGCCGTTGGCACCGGTTGACTGTGTGCCGACTCCTTGGGAGTCTGATAGGTCGTGCTCTCGCCTGGTCCTATGCTGTGACTGACTGTGTGCACTCACCCTCACCCTCTCTCCCTCACCCTTTCTGTCTCCCTCACCCTCTCCCTAACCCTCTCCCTCACCCTCTCCCTCTCCCTCACTTTTTTTCATCATTTCACTTTCACTCTCACCTTCACTCCTTCTCTCTCTCCCTCTGTCTCTCTCATTTCTCTCTCTCTCTCTCTCTTCTGCACTCTCTCCCTCACCATCACCCTTTCTCTCTCCCTCATCCTCTCCCTCACCTTCTCCCTCTCTCTCTCCCCCTCTCTCTGTCTCTCTCTGTGTCTCTCTCTCTCTCTGTCTCTCTCTCTCTGTGTGTGTGTGTCTCTCTCTCTCTCTCTCTCTGTCTCTCTGTCTCTCTGTCTCTCTCTCTGTCTCTCTGTCTCTCTCTCTGTCTCTCTGTCTCTCTCTCTGTCTCTCTCTCTCTCTCTCTCTCTCTCTCTCTCTCTCTCTCTCTCTCTCTCTCTCTCTCTCTCTCTCTCTCTCTCTCTCTCTCTCTCTCTCTCTGTCTCTCTCTCTCTCACCCTCACCTCTCTCCTTCTGACTGCAGGCGGACAAAAAACCCTAAACCCATATTATTATAGCACGATGTTAACTAGTGGCACTGAGATCGCTGTGCAGCTGCAATGGCTATGGCTAAAATGAAATGCTGCCATAAGCGGGTCATGCTTCTAGTGAAGCTGATGCCTTCTCCCGATGGGTCGGTGTCTAACGTTGTACGGCTCGAACCGAATGCCCCCATATCATGCATTCCACATGCTTCTCGAGGCCTTATCTTAAGCTCTTATCTCGAGGATCTCGATTAAGCCCTAAGCCAGTGACTAGCCAGTGACTGCTGCATGGTGAGCGTGTATGGCTACAGCAGCAACGATTGCGTGTGCGAGGGGGAAGCTGATGCTAGCGAGCTAGATGCATGCCATGCGACCAGGCATGCCATCGCCTCTCAGAACCGTGGCTGTGGCATGGGCCCGTGGTTGCAGCATCAATTGGCTCTGGCCCAGCGAGCGACTGTATTGCTACGTGATCTTCAGCATGCTGGTCTCTTGACCTATTACAGCCAGGGCACCACTCACTGCCAGCTCTCTGCTGCCAGCTTGCTTACCCATACAGTGACTTCCAGCATGGTCATATGCCACCAACTATCCGGAAATGTTGGCAATCATTCTTGGTGGCACATGTTCGGAATGGCATGAGCAGCCAAGCAGCTTTCCTGACACAGCATGCTACTTGTGCAATCACGGAGCTGTTTATTTGTTTACACTTAGCCGGTAGCCTGGCTGAGTGCTCTAGCAGCAGCTGTTCAGTCGGCTTGCAGGTCTGCTGCTGTGGGGCAAGGTGCACACTCGTCCTCGTGTGTGGCAGTCGGCAGAGCTGACAGTCAGCCTCTGCTGACTGTCCTGCTCTGCTCTCACAGCTGCTTCTGCCCGTTTGTTGTGATTCCTCTTTGCTACTCTTTGTCTTGATTTCGGTTCACCGACCCTAGTGTGGCAGATGCTGCTGTCACCGGTGAGCAGTGGTGACAGCAGCAGCAGCAGCAACAGCTGCTGCTGAAGCTGCTGCTGCTCAAGCTTGTGACGCGGTTGCTGGACATGTGAGCACCTGTGATGTGAGCGAGGCCTCTGGTGAGTCTTACATCCACATTGAATCTGGAGTCAGTCTCTCCTTCCTCTTCCCCTGATAGCAACCGAGAGCAAGGCATGGCGGGCGATAATAGTAATGATAATAATACATTTGCATAGAGCCCTCGTAGAACTGAATCTCTTTCAAGGGTCTTAACAGATGCTGTATGGAAAGCCTTACCACATGATGACTTACACAGGCCTGCTATTCTCCAAAGGACCAGCCAAGGTTAAGCTGCCACCCCTAGGATAGAACCTGGGTACACATGCCTTTCCTTGACCGGAAAGACTAAGCCGGTCAGCCGCCATGCCAGCACCAACTATGCTCCCGACCTGTGCACTCGTGCTTGCTCTCACTTATAGCCTAAATGTCTACGAACATAATTTAACCTAAAAAATCTCTCTTGTCACCCCGATGGCCGAAAAGGGAAGGCAGCTGACGAAGCTACCGCTCTGCAAACGCCACGCTTGCATTCGTGCGCTTTGCACAGCCTGTGCCCGGCGCTTGCACGGCGTCCATCTTGACACTGCTCGGCAAAGCGCCGTCGCCGCCCGACACGTTCCCACATTTCCATGCGATGCTTTGTTACCGCTGCGTTTTCCAATCGCAGTGGTGGAGCCGGGCACGCGAGCGAACACAGCCATTCGAAAGGCTTTCGGCAGCCGGGTCTTCAACTCGGACGGGACCCTGGACAGGCAGCTGCTGGGACGCATCATATTCTCGGACGAGCCGAATCGGCGAATCCTCAACTCGATCGTCCACCCGGAAGTGCGTCGCCACATGATTTGGCAGGCACTGACGTGTCTGCTGCGTGGTACGATACAGCAGCTGGCGGCCTGGCGGCTGCAGGGCAGGGCAGGGCAGGGCAGGGCAGGGCAGGGCAGGGCAGGGCAGGTCAGAGGCTACTCCGGGGTCAGGCTGCAAGTGACGGTGGCGACCGTCGTCGTCGGCTCTAGAGGTAGAAGCATCTATAGCACTTTCAGCGCTGCAGGATGGATTGGATGTCGAACGTGCTGTGCTAAGCGAGACCCATGGTGCACGCAAGAGCGGAAGTGCGCAGCATGGCGATCTGCAAAAGAGCAAAGACCCGGAAGAGCCGCTGTCTTGCCTCTCATGCAGCTCAGCTGCGTCCAGCATCCGGAATTGCAGCTAGCTGTTTGAGAACCAACTTCATGTGGTCCACTGTGTTCAAAGTATGCATAAAATGGTTCCATGTGTCCAAAGCATCTAAAGTTGCGAATGCTTCTCTGCTTCGTCTGATGGAGTCGGCAAGCAAAGTGGCACGTGCCAGACTCCAGTGCACCGAATGCAAATAGCACCCTTCGGATGAAAGTCTTCGAGTGGCCATCTCTGGTGCTTGTTGCCTCAGGCACGACCCAAATGCTGGATGATGCTTTCTGATCAGTCCCGAATCTTCCTTCTCCAACCAAAATGTGATTGTGCAAACCGCCTTCTTTTGTTCCAATTGATGCTGCAGTTACATAATTCTGAAGTTTATTTTTTTGGAACGCCGGTGCCCACCGTGTTGGAGCTGCCATTAATTAATTAATTAATAATAATAATAATAATAATAATAATAATACATTTGATATAGTGGTCTCAGAGAACTCAATCTCTTTCTAGGCACTTTACATTTGCTTCATTATGGTGCATACATGTCAGCCGATGCTTGGTGGGACGACCCCCCCCCCCCCCCCCCCCCGTCATGCTTCACTGTAGGCAAGAGTGGTGCTGGCGAATAGACTTGCATCCGTAAGTGTGTCTCTAACGTTACCATCTCGGAGCGTTGCTTTGGCATTTGTTGAAGAAGCACTTGCCTGCTGCCAAGAGAGAAGCTGTCTAGAGAGGAGTTGCTCTTGGAAAAAAGGTCAAGGCCCCGGTGATTGCTGCTGATGGATTGCATGAGGTTCTATGTCGTGACTCTTTGCTGTCGTAGAAACTGGGCTGTTTTTTAATACCGCACATCCCCTGCAAACTATTTTTTGGATATTCACACACCAGCCCACCCGGAGTGCTGAACTCCTTCTGAGGGAAGAGAGAGTTGCGTAATGCAGCAAGCGAATGGGAGTGCCCAATGGCAGCGCTTTCGACCGTCGCTTGCTCGCTGACATCTAGCTACACATTCTTCTCGTCCCATGCTCGCTGGCTGTGGGAGATTGCCGGCTTGTGTGCGCCGCCGGACTCGGAGAAGCAGTGGCCGGATGCCGATGGCGAACAGTGCTTCTGCTGCTGCTGTGGTCATGCGCTGCATGTGGCGCGTGACCTGTGACGTGTCTGTGTGCACGCACCATCTTTTCCGTAATGCTCCATCTTTTGCACGACGTGTTTCGATCAGCCGTCTGTGACGTCTACTCCTCTCTTCTTCTGCATCGCAGGGCATCACTTCGTCGTGCTGGATGTTCCCCTCTTGTTCGAGACCGAGACACTTTTGCCATTCCTGAGCGAAATCGTCGTCGTTTACTGGTAGGTCAGTCAAAGAAAAAGCGACCCCCACGAGGGCATGCCGCAGAGGTTGGCTTGCAGGAGGTTGGCTAGGCCGGTGTGAAACTGCACCGAGTCACGATTCTTCTTTGCTCCATTCAGCTTTCTCGTCGACACTGCCTGCTGTGTCTCACAGATTTCGCTTTCTGGCGTTCGGGCATTTGCGCTGCTCAGTTTTGTTGGCAGCTGAGAGTGGTGCTTGGTTTGATAAAAACTGCCCCCAAACTGCCTGGGCTAGCAGAGGTTAGCGGAGACAGTGGGAGCTAGCTAGCTAGCTGGCTAGCACGAGCGCTGGTAGTTTGCCCAGGCAGTGGGTGCATGCTAAGTTCGCCGATGGCCTGTCCCAGGTTGGTTCTGCTTTTTGTTCACATACTCCTTGGGTGGTGCTGGGCCTGCCGTATTGCTTCTGCTTATGCAAGTGTGTTGCCCCTCTTTCTCGTAGGAACTGGCTTTTGTGTGTGGGCAAGACCTAACATGTGGTATGTCTTGCGATGATGCGACCGATTTAGCTTACGCTGGGAGGAAGCCTATTTGACCAGGTTTGACCCGTGATTCAGGTCTTCGGTACACTCGTGATCAATCAGGCATTTATTGAAGTGTCTGCCTCTGAGATCTGAATTTTATTTGTATTTGTAAGATTCACATTACGACTCGTCACATTCATCGCATTGCCCACCACAGCACTTCTGTGTGAGCTTTACTGGCTCCATATCAAATATCGAACTGACTTAAAGATCCTCTCTATGGCCTAAAGGTCGCACCACTCGCGTGCACGAGCCTACTTAATAATAATAATAATGCACCTGATAAAGCACCCTCAGAGAACTCAATCTCTTTCTAGGCGCTTTACATTTGCTGCAAAGGGAAATGCAATTGAATAGTGAGTAATATCATGCTTGATAAACAAACAAAATGAATAACATGGTTAGGGGTGACATGCACAGGGTCAGCATGCAAATGTGGTTAGTGGCAGCATGCACAATATCAGCACGCATAAGCACATCAAGGACGAATCACAGAGACCCACTAAATGCTGTCCTAAATAGGTGTTTTTAAGTTCTTTTTAAATGTGGTCAAGTCAGAGGATGTTGTGACGCAAATCGGGAGGGAGTTCCAGGCTTTGGGAGCTTACGAACTAAATGCACTGTCTCCAAAGGATTTGATACTTATCCGACGCCCCTTCAGTATGCTGTCGCACTACTCGCTTGGCTTCCTTGACACCAATCTTGGCCCATTCTGACGTCTGGCCATTCCACGCACGAAATTGAAGTCTTTTGGCAATCGGTTCGTCATCTCGCATGCAGTGAAAGTCTGGAGCTGCGGCTTGCGGCTTTTGTCACCACCCGCGCTGTCATTCAAGTCTCACGATAAGATGCAACTGCTCCCAGCAGATGCAACTTTTTGTGCGCCCCAGTGAACTAGTGAACTTTCCCCCTGAGTGTTACTAAGATGGACAGATAATGCGTGGTAGTATCTAAAGGTAAGATGCTCGCAGCTTTAACTACAAAGGTTATGGGCTCAGAGCCCTGAGGCGTACGTGAAGTGCCTGGATAGAGATTAGGCTCTCGAAGGGCGCACACATGCATTATATTTATATTGATTATATATTACTAACCAGTGGCTCTGATTGTCTTGTGTACTTGTCTATTCATGATACCTTGAATGCCATTAGCTCTTGATTATTACTTTTCTTGCAAGTATTCGTAAGACACCGGGTAGAGATTCGGTTCTCTACCCGGTGCTATGGACACGGCTTATTATTATTATGAACTGATTGAGGAGCTTCTGCTCATAGCTGGTAGTCAGTTATCGTACCATCCTAGTGGAACTTGGTAAGCTGGGTTTCTATAATGTGCACCCTAGCTTTGCTGCCAAAAGTAAATAAATTAGTCCTTCACATTGCTGCAAACTTTAAATTTACTATTTTTTGTCATCACTTATGAACGACGGGCTGTGGTTCTTCGTTGTATATGCACCGATTGGGAAGTAGGATACGATCTTGACAGGCCATGTCGTACATAACACGAAATTGCAGCCCTGTCGTGGGTCAGCAAAATTTATTCTCCAGTCCGCATTAGCGTAGTAGATCCGCACAAGTTTTTCGAGACAAAAATATAAAAGCTGTGTCGACTGATCGTGTTGGAGCACATAGGGTATATGATCGTGTATCTGTCTAGACCGTCGATATCGTTTTTGTTCGGCATTGCTCCCTCTTGCTAGAGCCTGATCCGGCAGAGAATTAAGTAGAATGCTTTAAGGTCACACTCGAATTAGCTGATGCCCGTGGTCAGTAGCGAGCGTCGCTGTGTGCACTGCCATGGCAACGCAAAGCCTCTATGTCCGCCGACAGTCGCCCCGAGACGCAAATGTCGAGGCTGCTTGCGCGCAGCGGGGATGCACTGAGCGCGCCAGAGGCGACCGCTCGCGTGCAGTCACAGATGTCTCTGGAGAGGAAGAAGGCGCTTGCCAGCCACGCCCACTGTCTCATCGACAACGAAGGCTCTCTCGAGGAGACCGAGGCGCAGGTGGCTGCCCTGGTGGCCCACCTGCGGCTCTCTCGCCGCCATCTTGTCTTCAGAGCTGTTGCCTTGGCCGTCTTGTCCCTACTTGTCGCTCTGCCTGTGGCTGCCATTGCTGCCATGTGAGTTTGGCCAGCACTCGGGAGGGCAGATTTGGCGACGTGGTTTGCTGTATGGGGATTGGAAGTGGCCAGTTCTAGATGCTATTCTGGGACGTGAGATGTACTTGAAGCCGAAACGCGCAGTGATGCCGATCAACGATTGGTGCTGCTTGGCACGCTGTCAAGGCCACGACGCCCCCACAAGTAGCCTTAACTTGTTGGTGTCAGCTGCATTGCCAGTCTTTCCATATTTTTGAATAAAGGCGCTCCTGCTTATACCACCGTGACTGCTGACCGCCTGGTGGTTATGAATTTTGTTGTGGTGAGAGCCACCGAACTGCATGCGCGGTGGCGGTGGGGTCTCGAAGCCTTTGGGCGTTGCCCGAACTTGCCAACCAGGATGCAGTCTGCCATTTGGCCTGCTGATGCCTATCAATCAGCAGTGGTCCCACCCCTCCGCACTTACCGCCCCTTCCGCACAGTACCACAGACATGGTATGTCAGGCCGGTCGCACTACAGCGCACATCCGTGCGCAAGCACAGGTGCACACACGCACACACACACACACACACACACACACACACACACACACACACACACACCAGAGCTATTGCTCGGCGTTCTGTTCTGCTCATTAAAGATTACTACTTTTGAATACGTATTTGGTAGCGGTGTTTCGCCCTGAGAAGTACCATTTGATCATGCACCCAATAATTTATACTGCTGTTAAATTTCAATAATAATACTACATTTAGCACTCTCAGAGAACTTAGGCTCTTTATACTTGCAATAAATTCAAGTACTGACAGGCAAGCTTGGGGTGGCAGAGGACAGGAGGGAGGGAGAGAGAGAGAGAGAGAGAGAGAGAGAGAGAGAGAGAGAGAGAGAGAGAGAAGCGAAGGGAAATGAAACAAACAGACTGGCAGGCAGACCGATGGACGATTCCACAGAGCTTTAGGCAAGTGCGTGACATGGTGCTCCAAAAAGGCAATGTGCACTGACTAGATTGACATGCAGCTTTTTTAGTCTAAAAGGGGCATGACAAACAATATCCATCTCTTTCTCTGCCAATCTCTTCTCTTTTCCTCTCATGGTTTCTTTCTCTGTGTCTATGTATCTGTGGGCATGTCATCGCCATTACTTGGCTCAGCCCCCAGCCGACGTTCCGTCAGCCCAACAGGCGAGCTCCATGCCGGCACGTGACATATCCTTGCTACGAAATTCACTTTCGGCCTGTACCCAAGCTATCCACTCTCTCCCTCTCCCTTTTCTCTTACTCTCTTATCTACTGGTGCTACTACCACTGCCACTGCATTCGTCTGTACGCTCATTTGCTTGTGATGAGAACATACGTTGCAATACAGCTATCGTCGTCAACACCACAACTCGCTTGTGGGGGCTTCGTTCATCGTCTGCCCCTGCTGTTCGCCGGAGCCCCTACATATCTATCCCTGTCTCTAAGACTGTGTCAAGCTCTCAGTCACCCTCCTGTCACGCAATGTCCCTTTTAAAGTTTCTCTCGTCGTTTCTGAGTCATTTGTCTCCATGACTCTATGTTATCACTGTTCGACAAGTACGATGGGTATATACATTTTCGACATTGCAGTTGCCACAGCCGTCAACCAGGGAAATTAAAACGACGACTGCAATAAATGTATAGAATAAGCATCGTTGGAAAACTATACACTACGCGGGAAGAAACATTTGAGTACTGAAGAAGAACTCGGCACACTTGAATTGGTTGAGTTAGCAGAAGCACTTCTCTGGAAAAACTTGAGCTAAAGGTAAACTATGTGCAATGTGCTTGAATCATACAGCAAGTGGCCCATTACAGTGCGTGAGCACAGGTTATAGTGAAGCATGCACGGAGCAGATGGGTGGTCTGATAAATGTGGTACACCACTTTCCAGATCCAAGCCTCATTGCCACTAGCTGTTTTCTCGAACTGTTCTGCAGTTGATAGCATAGCCTCTACACACGCTTGCTTTACATGCATTATATATATATATATATTATATATATATATATATATATATATATCGTTGCAGAATTACAATACCACATCTACATTTACCCGTCTGTTACATCGCTCCCGGAAGTACTTGTCACGGAAGACAACGCTGGTATCAAGTTCTTTCTACTAGGTTGCTATGCAAGTTAATTACTGTTATTATTATAATTATTTTATTTACCAAAAGAAGATATGAGAGCTTCATTATACATCGGTTTATCAAGGTTTATCTATGCCCGCTGACATGTACAGCGCCCGGTCAGCGTTACATTGTAATATGACCCCATCCACCTGTTCTTGCTGCGGCCTTAAAAGTTAAGAAAAGTGCAAGAAGAATTAATAATGTTTTAGTAATTATATATATTAATTAATTATTATACTTAACTCGTCAACAACAACAGCTTCACTGTTTAGCGCTGTCAACGAATAGCAGCCATTCGCTTATGCGTTTCGCTTCAGCTATCCGGAGTACAGCAGGACGTCCGAGCACGTGCTGCCCCGGTTCGGCTGCGGCGGATGTGACCTCGGTGTTCTTCTGATTGCGCGTCATAATTGTGTCTTTGCTTATGTGAACTCGGAAATTTAAGGTGCGTGATCTGGAAATAGTTTTGGACGGCTGGGCGCACATTCGCTTTGGGTCCGACCATGTGCACGTGGGGGTGGAGGCCGCCGACAGCGCCGTCGGGGAGCCGCGAAGTGCAAGCCGTCGCGCTGTGCATTTTAGCTAGCCGGACAGCTATCATGCAGCAGTGCACAGAGCAGGTTTCGCGATTGCTCGGAGAGTTCAGAAGCAAGCACGCAGCGGTCGCCGGACTGCTGGATCTGACGTTGAGCCAGGTACGCCGGTCCGTCGCAGTTATAATAATAATAATAATAATAATAATGCACTTGATAAAGCGCCGCTTCCGCCAACGTTGATCATTTGCAGCAGTCGTGGAGACCGTGAGTCACTGTCATAGTCTTTTCAGGCTGCTGCTTGTTGGAGAGTTAGGACTGAGTCATGAGTGCGGTGGCCCAACTGGTTATTCGCTATCTCTTTGCAGCCGGCCCCGGTCCGGACCCCCCAATTCGACTACGGTTACCTGGCCTCTCATTGGCAGTAATGCAAATTTTTATTTCTCGATGTTGAAGAATGCGCAATCCGGACGTCTGTTAACCTTTGCACGAGTGGCAACCGGCAGAGGCCACTAATCTAGCAGCGTGCAGCTGCTGGAGCAGGATGAAGTTTCGGATGACACTGCAGTAGCTTTGGTTACAATAAACGAGGCAAATATTCCCCTACGTCTGACCTACTGAGGTTGGTTAGGTCTGTGTGACAGTGGCCTGCAGCAGATATCGAGCTACTGGTGTAGTAGGATCTGGACCTAGGAAGCAGGGCTGCGAATCTCGGCCACTATTGTTTGTCACTTCCTATGACTCCCTGCTTCACCACGGGTTCATCTCATCCATTCGTGCAGTCGCAAGGTGGCTGTAGTTGTACCAGAGCCTACGGTAAGAACTTTGTTTAGCCTAGCTATAGGCGGTGCGGTTTCTGGTGCAATGTGAAAAAAATGTGTGTAGCTACATTTAGTCGGCCCGTCCGAAAGCCCCCCCCCAGCCTTTGGTGTCCTACGGTGTCAGAATTAATGTTAGCAGCTCTTTTGCTGTTACATGGCTGCTGCTGTGAGATGAGTGTGTGTCGCTGATGACCAGCCACCAGATTTTAGTTTCGTGCTTGTTGAAGGGGTAGTTTAAAAAGCAAGCAAGTCATAAATGGCCGGACCAAAAACCTGCTTGCCATAGCAGACTGTCGTTCGTGCCACTACGTTGTCACGAGTCGCCTTTCTGCAAGAGACGGATGGATCGTATGGTCTTGTGAATCGAGGCCGTTCACCTTGTGCCTCGTGCCAGTTCTAATCAAGGCCCGGAGTCTGACGTGTGATGAGGGCACATTGCTTTAATGGCAGCACATGCAGGATCGAAATGGATCTTTCTGCAGTCGGACATGCTAGCAAGGCTGTGTAGTATATGTGCATGCACTATCTTTCGTTATGGTGTCATATAAGTTGACACACAAATATTAGTATTAGTAGGATTAGTAGATTTCAGAGCACCCTAACAGAACTAAGAAAGACTCCCATCATTGCTCTTCAAAGAAGCTGGAAGAGAAGCATAGCTAGTGATTAGTGATAATGAACATGCAGTTAGCATAGTTGTAGCAGGCCCAATGGACGATTGATGCGGACAATATAAATGCTGCAAGGCTTTAGTAGGTTTGTAGCCTTGCTTTAAATATCGCCTCATAGAATGCATTGGTGATGTCAGTTGATAGACAGTTCCAGATTTTAGGTGCTCGAATTGAAGGCACGGTCTCCGAATGATTTAAGGTTAGCTACTTATGATCGTTTGACGTGTGCCCATGTTGTGTGTAGTTTTGAGTCCTCTCAGAATGGAGTCAGCTTGTTGACGAGCTTGATTTTGGGGGATTCTGGGGCCTTTACCGTGTGCTAGGACACGTGTCCTGTTACAATGCCTCGCCTCGCTTCCCTAACTCACTTCAGGCTGAGCAGCTTGCCTCTGAGGCAGAGCTGGAGACGTCTGATTCCATTGCTACTGCAAGGACTTGTGCAGCAGCCACAGAACTGCTGCAAGATTACGTGGACCGTATGTGTGCTCTTGAAACTTTCATTGGCGAGATGAATGGCTGGTACCCTGCAGAGCTAGCTGCCGTCTGCTCCGAAGAGAAGAGCTGTGAAGAGAGTCAGCCCGTGTTTTCTGACTACGTGCCTTCGCACTGTAAGTACTTTTCCTTGGTAGACATTGTTAGTAGAATACCCAGCTGCATAGCACTTTGCATTTCTGCTTCCATCTGACCTGCTGCTTGCTGTAGGTTGTCATTTGCTTCCCCAGGAGCCAACTACTTCTTAGTAGCAGTTGGAGCCGTGTATGACTGGCATTAGCATTAAGATTTCTGATTCAGCCTTCTCAACTCGAGTTTAAAGGCTGTAAATGTAGCACCTGTTGGCTGCTATCCATAGCTATGACTAAGAAGAAGTTGGCTGATTCAACAGCCTCATTTATACGGTCGAAGAAGAACCTTAAGGGCTGTCACCACTGCATGCAGTGGGCGATAACGGATTGCCCACTGCAAGACTCAAACCCACGACCTGGCTCGGAAAGAGCAAGCACCTTGCCCCAAGACCAAGGGGCTAATGGTGACGAGTCGTTTTCAAACTTTTTCATCTCACCCCCGGGGTTCACTTAGATGACCTCTTGTGCCTCCTCTGACCGAGCATGTAAGTTCAGTTTGAGCGATAGCTATTTTCATGCATGAAAGTAAATTCTCACATGGGATGGATGGTTTGATGAAGTGATACCAATTTCTCAATGTCTGGTTTAAAGTCAACGAAATAATCTCAATGTCTGGTTTCAAGTCAACGAAATAATTCATCCATTTGTACTTATTAGTCATCATAAATAAGAACATACAGGGGTATAACATTTTTGGCTTTGTGGAGTTGCAGATGGAGATACATACATAGAACTTTCAGTGGCCTAGATGTTATCACGTTAATGATAAGAGAAATATTGATAATGATAATATGATGAGGATAATAAGTCTTTTGTGTAGCACCCTAAGAGAACCAAGTTGCTATTCAGGTGCTTTACAACTCACTGCAAGAGAGACCAGCCTGCAAATGCAATTAAATATCTTGCTCAGACAAGAATGCTAAACTACACAAAAGAGACCCAGAGCTACTGGCCAGGAGGACCCAAGGTTAGCAACATGTGAAGGATTATGCTCAGGTAAGCACGAAAGGCACAGGAAAAAGCCGAAGTAAGTTCTAGACTTTCGGTCCATACGAACTGATGGCCTTATTTTGAACCGCCCTCCAAGATTAGGGGCAGACGTGGGAGCGTGGCATCATGGGAGCAATGCTAGATAAAAATAAATACTAGTTGATTTATTGGCCTCATTTGTATAGTGGCAGAAGAGCCTTAGTGGCTATGACATCTGCTTGCAGTTGGCAATAACGGATCGCCGACTGCAGGACTCTCACTTACAACCGTGGTCGTGCAAAGCGAGCACCTAAACCAATCTTGCGGGTGAGGTCTTTCAACTTAACACTAGGCTCACCCATAACTATACAAGTTTGGCCATATCGCTGTTAAAGTCCAGGAACTCGGTACTCATCCGAGTGCAAATGTAGGAGATCCAGGCTGCACGGGAATTGCATGAGTCGGATGCTGAGGTGGAGGCTGAGAAGGTCGAAGGTCGAAGGAAGGCAGAGCTGAGAGTCGTTGGCATATAAATCTAAGCCTAGACTGTGTTTGGGCTGTGGCATGTGCCAGTGGGAGAATATAGATACAGAAAAAGGGAACCTAAAACCAAAACCCGAGGCTGAGACCATCCACCACTTGGCAATTGTGGACTATTTTAGGTAGTATCAGTCTATTTTAGTTCGGCCAAAGTCCACCTCTGACGTAAGTAGTCGAATCTGCAGGTTAATAAATCAGAAGTGCTCATCGTAGACCATCTTATTAACCACTCATAACAAGCGTGGTGGCTATTGATTGCTACGGGACTTACTATAGTACTTTCAGCTACATAGCATCGCTTAAATTCGGGCTTGTTTAGATAAGGATACCACGTCCAAGTTGGTCCATGATTTGTGACATCCCGTCTTGACTTCTGTAACTCACTGCTTGCTGGCCTACCGGCATGTGCAATCAGGCGATTACAGCTGGTGCGAAACTCTGCAGCTAGGCTTGTCTGTCGTAAGCGTAGCAGTTGCCACATCACACCACTTTTCACCGACCTGCACTTGCTACCAGTCAAGCAATGGATCGATTTTAAGGTTTTGTCGCTCACTTTTAGGTCACTTCATTCTTTGGCTCCAGCCTATCTCTCAGATCTACTCCCCCACCAGGCCAAGCATCGTACCACCCGCTTTTCGGAATCCAACAGTTTACCAATACCTCGTACAAACCTCAAATCCTATGGAGACCGTGCATTTAGTTCGTATGCTCCTAAAGCCTGGAACTCACTCCCGACTTCCGTCAGAACATCCCCTGACTTGACCACATTTAAAAAGAACTTAAAAACACCTATTTAGGACAGCATTTAGTGGGTGCCTGTAATTCTTCCTTCATGTGCTTATGTGTGCTGACACTGTGCATGCTGTCACTAACCACACTTGCATGCTGACTCTGTGCATGTCTCCCCTAACAATGTTATTCATGTTGTTTATCAAGCATGATATTACTCAGCATTCAATCGCGTTTCCCTTTGCAGCAAATGTAAAGCACCTAGAAAGAGATTGAGTTCTCTGAGGGTGCTTTATCAAGTGCATTATTGTTATTATTGTTATTATAGAGAGCATTTCTCCAAATTCTTTATTGGTAAGATGTAACGGATTAGGGCTATATCCTCTCACAGCTGCTCGTGCTGGACTGCAACCCCACACAGCCTTGCCCCCTTCTCGCTCTGCATTCAATTCTGTCTCTATTGTACGCATTGCTAAAGTGATCTCCTACCCTAAGAATACCACTAGCCTTGTCCCACCAGTTCTTTTGAGGTGCATTGACCTTTTGCAGCTCACCGTGAAAAATGCTATACTAATACTACTACTAATAATAATGCTAATAATAAGGATATATTTTTACATCGCCCTAAATGAATTATATCCATTTCAAGGCACTTTGCATTTCCTTGAAACAATGGTTAATATCTCCATGGTTACTGGTGAACTCCCAGCAGCATGGAGACAGCTATAGTGTAGGCGACTGAGAAACTTGGTAACTTTCTCACAATCTCTGTTCTGCCATTCATATCTAAGACCGAGTGGTGGCTCAGCTGTTAAACGATTACACCAGTTCGTCAGATCTTGTAGCATCATTCCGGTGACGGCTGGCTGTAGTCTGGGTGTGCTATGTTGGCTGTAAGGAGTCACTAGGCATGTACAGGTGTAGGCAAAATCCGGTGCTAGCAGCAGTCCCGATGAAGCATGATGATGGTGATGTGAAGCATGTGCAATGGAGCACGTGCAATGGAGCACGAGGAGGACGAGATAGTCAGAATCAGAGGTTCCTCAGGAGTGGTGACAAGGCGGAGTACTCACGGCGTCTTGAGTTTCATCCCTAACAGGAAGGATGGATTTACAAAATGTGGTCTGTTGAGAGCCCAGACTCAATGCTGAGGGAGAATGGCAGGTGGTGGCAGACCTGCCAGCATGGTTCCCCACTCCCAGTAGGTAGTGCTGATGAATCTGCATTCGGATGTTGTTCTGCTGTCAGTGCCCCTGAAAACCGATTCTTGCTTAGCTGACCTAGTTTGACCTAGCCTAGTTTGGAAAACATGCAGTCGAAGCGACCAGCGGAAAACGTGCAACCGGGTTCGGGCGAGCTCGGCTGAGAACGCCGTGGCCTGTGAGAAGAAGGTTAGATGCTATCTAGGAGGAGTTGGCTGACCAGCACAAGAGTGAGGGGTAGAGCTTTTAGGGTTAGTTTTTAGGTAGGGTTTTAGCTTTTATTTGCAATTGCAGTGGTTGCTCTAGGTCGACTGATCGACCACCTCTTTCTTTCTAGGGTATTGTCGGTTTTCGGGCTAAATACCTGCCTTGAATGGGCAGTCAATGAAGTAGCTGGTGCACCTCTAGCTGAAGTAGGTAGCAAGCACGTGGATATAGACACAATACGCAAGGTTATCGCATGGAGCAGTAGTAGGTCCTCTAACCGGCAGTCAGCGAACGTGTGAGCAATAAATCCCTTCCTATATCGGCAATCAGTACCATCTATAACTGCAGCAGGCAGCCACACCAACTAGCTGTGGGCGTTTACCAGCATGACGTCGCGTCTCACGAGACGCTACTGGTGTTTTCTTTAGTGGCTGTTCTATTGAGTGGGTGTTGCTTCGAGCTGTCGGTGATGCCCGCCTTTGCTATTGGATAGATACTGCTCGGTTTTGCTCTGCTTTTGAGATGCAACTGCATTTCGGACAGGCAGCCGACGGGCTGGGTAGCCGGTTATAATCAGGCTGCTGGGCCTGGCTGAGGTGAGGAGTACTGCTGGTAATCTGCCCAAACTCAACTTGTAGCCTCGGTGTGCAGCTGATTAATCGACGGCCACCAGTAGGCTCCCGTTTTGCTGGGGGGGGGGATGCTGCATGTCTTTTCTGCTTTCACATTGACTTGTCATTGGATGAGTCCACGGTCATGTCGGTCTACTTGTAGCAAAGGAACATCGTCTAAGTCAGGACCTGCTTATACTACAGAATATAAGCTAAGATAATGCTTATACTACAGAATATAAGCTAAGATAATTCATGCATTTCTAAAATTGCGTCTAAATTACTGCAATTCCCGTTGTAGAGATCGTTATATGAGAGCGTATACCCCAGCCAATGGCAGCACCTCCACCTAACTGTAGTCATGTGCTGGTACTAGGCTGGGCCCCCTCCCTACCCTCCCCCCTACCCTCCCCCCCCCCCCCCCCCCCGACCTTGGCCAGCGAATCAGAGCTCAGCGTTCCTGCAGCTAGGTGCTGGTCAAGAAGCTAGCCAATCGGAGCTCAGCATTCAGCATTCCAGCCTGCAGACATTCCTGTTAACGTTAACGTCTGCAGCCAGTTAATAATACAGCGCTGTCGAGTACTGTTTAGTACGAGTGTTCTCGAAAGTCGTTTACTATTCAGCAAGATGCACATCTACATACACACAACCCCGTCGTTCACAATTCTTACGTGTGCTCTAAATCATATGCAACTGGTACAAAACTCAGCAGCTCGGCTTGTCTTCTATCAACGATATACATATTTGGTGTGCAGTCAACTGCACAGCTGCCACATCACACCGCTCGTGTCTAAGTTTCACTGGCTCCCAATCTAGCATCAAATCGATTTCAAGGTCCTCGATCTGGCCTTACAGGTTGGATCAATTGCTAGCTCCAGCTCACCTATCCGACCTCTTTGCTCCTCTAAGGCGGTTTGCCACCACCTGCTCATCGGCTTCCAATCGTGTCACTAGCCATCTTATTAAATTAAGAATCTTTTGGTGATCATGCATTCAGTTGGTATTCTGCAAAAGTCTGGTGCGTGCTTCTGGCTTCTGTCACCATCTGCAATGACTTAGCACCATTTAAGTCTCGGCTGAAGATGCATTAGTTTTGCCCTATGCCCAGTGAAGTGGTCTTTTTTTGGTGTCTGCTTAGGGTAGTTACCGGTGGGGATTCAGTGCATTTTTAGTAATTTAGGGTTCGATTAACCAACGGCTCTTGAGTGAGTGTCTTCTAGTGTGCTTGAGCATGCTGGCCTAAGCATGATTCTAGTTTCTGCATGCACATCTAAGCATTGTATTCGCCATGCCAATAATCCTTGGTTTTTGATTCTCGTACACAACGTTTTATAGCAACAGGACGTATATTTTTTTCTTTGTGTACTACACAAAGGACTTATTATAATTATCATTCTATTTTTACCTCGATAGCAATTTCTAATCGTGATTTAGAGCTATCCGTGCATAGATTAGTGCTCACCTACGGGTTTACAATGGCCTTATGTCCCATGCTGATCATCGTAAGGCCTCTCTGCTAGGTCTCGTAGATCTTTCAGCTGAGGTAGATCTTTCACTTACTACAGTTGACCACTAGATCCTTTTGCAGTGCCTCTCGACATGCATAGGATTCACGGGCACGGCTCTAAACTGGTTATGTCTTACCTCGGTGATAGAGTGTATATATAAATGGCTGTTGGTCTTTTTCGATATCTGAAAGTATGGGCTACAACAGGGTTTGGTATAGTTGGTCTCCTTTTTTTCATCATCTATGCTCTCCCTTTGCTTGTGAACGTACAGGATGACCACACTAAAGCCATTTTTAAAGTAACCATCAGTTTACTAACCATCGTTGACAGGTCTGGATAGCAATAATAGAATGCCTTATTGTAATGGGTGTATTCCTTTTATGGTTTCTAACTTTGGGCTGCAGTCTAAAGTCTCCTTTGCGCTATTAGCTTGTTCTCCATCGTGCTACCTAATCAGCACTGAAACGGGATCTGTCACCTTTTGTGGAATTTTAATCGCAAGAAGGTCCTCAATATGCTAAGGCAAAACTTCATTGACCCAATTGCTGTCTGACCCAATAGTAGCAAAAAACTAGCATGTCTACCAGGTATCCATCTCGAGTCCTAATCTCTGATAGACTCTTGAGTTGGAATCTTCACGACAGTCAGCACAGGTCTTGAATCAAATTAACTTCGAAATAAAGGATGAGAGAACAGAGTAACTTCGAAACAGAAGAAAAGACGATAGATTTGGGTGACACTGACACTGACCTTATTATCTTGCATATGAAAATTCATTTCATCGAGGTTTTCAGATATTATACACAAGCAAGCTGCGTTTTGCTTGTTCTCTTGTGGCTGTTCACTAATCGCTGGCACCAATTGACCAATTTGTTTCCTTTCATTTGCATACTTAAAGTGCATAGAACGAGATTCACTTCTCGTAGGGTGCTATACATATTGCTTGTTATCATTATTAATTGCTATTATCGAAGCTTAAGGGTTTTTCAGCAAATTCCAGCAGTGTCAAGAGACTTGTACACGTGTCTCTCGGGGTCGGGCTGGGGGCGGGCGCCCACGGACCTGAAGTTAAGAACCTCTGGTCCATGGTTCTACCTGATTGAGAGGTGACAGCAAAGGGCGATTCAAATGTCCATCGTGTCGTCAATTTTATTTCAACCACCAATATACAAGTGAATTATATATATATATATATATATATATGTATGTCATTATTGTCGGTCTAAATTTCTAGCTGACATTAGTGTGTGTGGTCTGTATGCATGTCTATGTCTCCTTTAGGCTGTGACCTTTTTGTTAGTAGCTCCTGTGAACATATGTCAAATATGCAGTCTTTCAATGCAGATGCATAACTTCTCACGCTCATTCTTAGGTTTTCGGAATTACGGAATCACTCGGGTTTATATCTTTCACTCGTTTTCTTAGTGGTTGCCGACCATTGCCGATTAGCTGATTATCGACTTGTGAACATTTCCTGCTTGCAGTCGATTGCTTGGAACAGCGATCAGCTGTAACCTTCCATTCTCTCTCTCTCTCTCTCTCTCTCTCTCTCTCGCATCGGCTGCGGTTAAATTGCTGTGATTGTGTAATTTATTATGCTTCATTGGAGCTGTTTCTCATGCTGTCAATAATGTCCTGATTCACGGACGCTTACAGATGCCACTTGCGAAACTATCGATGAATACGCGACTGCTGTTGAAGACCCTATAGCAAAATCGTGTTTCGCGGAGAACAAGCCGCCGGTCGGAGAAGTCGGAGAACCGTCCCGTGCCGATCTCGAGCCGCCCTCGCCTGCTAGCGCGGCGACGGCGTGCCTGCCGACGGCTGCAGAGCTAGCAGCTCAACCGGCCGAGCCCGCAGAGGAGGCGGTGCAGTGGTGTTGCTCCTCTGCCGAGATGCCGCCCGATGTCGCCGACTGCACGGTACGCAGCAGCAGCAGCGTTCAGCAGTGACAAGAGTTCCGGCCCCATGACTCTTTCTGCCTTCTGCCGTAGCAACAGCCTGTCGGGCTGCTCTTTGTGCTGCATCTCGGCCGAAGCTCGGCTCGGCAGGTGGCTAGCTACCGGCTAATGCATCTGGAAGCGGACTCGCTGTCGTCTCTTCTACCGTGCCACGACCTTGCGTTGGACGCCCCTTGCGTTCGGCGCCTTCGGTCTGTCGCTGTCACTCGAGTCATGTCGCTCACCCCTTATTGTTCGAACGGCGCTGGCTAGGCGGGCCACAGAAAGGACAGACCGCTCATCTCAGCAGCAGCAGTCCCTCGCAAGCTGGTATGGCTAGTTCTGCAAGTGCTGCCTTCATACGTTCGTTCGCAGGAGGTCCTTCCTCCGGGCGCTGCCTGCTGGCTGCTCCGCTCGCCGTTTATGACACATCGGCAGGTGCTCAGTGTGGAGGTCGTGGATGTCGTGGGGGGCACGCCCAGTCTCTTCTGGCTTCGACTGCTGCCTCGCTCCCACGGTCGGAGGACGGCAAACATGAGGTATGCTCGCACTGTCTGCGCACGCATATCATGTGTTCGGCTGCAGGCGACTTGTAAGGGGGCGATTTGAGGAAGGGAGGCTTCGCTAGGATAAAGTTGTCTGTCACGATGTGCAACCGTTCGCTGCCAATGGCTTCGTTGATCTTGCATGGCCCATCTGTGTGTGTGTGTGTGTGTGTTTGTGTTTGTGTATTTGTGTTTGTTGTGTGCGTGTGTGTGTGTGTGTGTGTGTGTGTGTGTGTGTGTGTGTGTGTGTGTAAACGAGTGAATGAACCTCTCTGTAAGTGTGCATACAATACTGGACAGTTCAATTAAGGCCCAAGCTGCTTGGGGTACGAATATGCATGGTAGCAGACTTCATGCAAGCAACAAAGACACATTGAGAAGTGTAGCCGAGTCAAGAGAGCAGTCATGGAAGTAAGTAGCACAGCAGGGGCACAAATGACGTCTGGAATAGAAAGAGGGTTGGCAGCAAAAGTGTCGATATACTAATATTGGAGTTTTTGGAGTTCCTCGCTAAAATATTTTTGTGTGACTGCCGTTACAGATTGCTGTAGACTTCAATATTCATGTTGACAACCTTAGCAACAGCCAGGTCAGCTCTTTTCTTGACTGTCTGGAGAAATTTGGTTTGGTCCAACACGTTTATTACACCACACACGTCAGTGGCCATATTCTAGATCTCGTGATCACTAAGGAAATCTTCCTCACTGACCTTGTGGTGTGACCGCTGACCCTTTCGGATCATTGTTCGGTCTCGTTTACTGTTCCTGCTCCCTAGTATGTACAGGGTAATGTTGAACTTGTCAAGCGATGTAACTTACAAAGCATTGACATAGGCACATTTTTGAAATCTGTTTGTGGTGCAGGTCTTCTTGATCTGCACCCAGACTCGACTGACAGCATCGATACCCTCACGGATGCAGTGAACATGACACTCAGGAGTGCTCTTGACAAGCATGCTCCTGTTCATTCTATCCGTGTATAGAGTCGTAAAGATTCCTTTCAATTTACAAAAAACTTCAAAAGATGTGTCGTGTTAAGCGCAGGCTTGTACGTCATTTTATGAAATCTGGGTCTGATGCAGATCTAGTCAATTTCAGTGATTCCCTTCGAGTTTACACACGGAAGCTTAAAAAAGCCAGGGCTTCTTTATTCACTCACAAACTGAATTCCTGCCAGTCGGGTCTTAAGCAGATTTACAAGACAGTAAACAATTTACTGGACAATGCTGGGAGGTTCGGACTCGCCAGATATTAACTGCGCAGTCGTAACGTTTTCAGCCTTCTTTACTGAAAAAGTTGTGCACATTCGTGCCTCCGTAAAGCCCCCTTCGAGTGAAGCAATTGTGGAGTCACAACCGTTTGACCTTCCTCAAAAGGTTCTCCGAGGTTTCTGCATGCGATGTGGCTACCTCAATAAGGTCTAGCAAAAAGAGCTCGTGTCCTGAAGACTCTATACCATCATCTCTGTGGTTTTCACTGGTAGGCCAACTTAGCCCTACCATAACCGAGATTTTTAATGCTTCTTTGGAAAATGGGGTCCTACCCAAGTCCTTGAAATTGGCATACATTAGACCGATACTTAAAAAGTCTGGACTAGATACAGAGGTCCTTGCAAGCTGTTGCCCAGTTTCCCTTCTTCCTTTTTCAGAGATTCTTGAAAAAAGTGTCACTAAGCAGCTGGTTGTACAGATTGAAAATAATGAAATGTCAGAAGCATTTCAATCGGGGTTCAAGAGGCTGCACTCCACTGAAACTGCTCTCCTTTGTGTTAACAATGACATTCTATGTGGCATCGATGACGGAAATTTCACCGCCCTAGCTCTGCTAGATCTATCAGCTGCCTTCGACACCATTGATCACGATGTCCTACTTGAACGATTGAGAACGACGATCGGTCTGGCAGACGAGGCACTAGCGTGGTTTAAATCGTATTTGTCTGATCGTGTTCAATCCGAATCGTGTGGGGGTCAGGTCTCACACATGAGAGTGTCACCTGTGGAGTCCCTCAAAGGTCCATCCTCGGTCCCTTGCTGCACTCCATTTATACTCAACCTCAGGGAAAGGTGATTAAGGCCCCATGGAATAGGATATCACTTTTATGCTGACGATACTCAGCTGTATTTGTCATTCAAACCGTCGGAGTCTGCTGTAGCAACTGATAAACTGAATGCCTGCCTTGCCGACATTCGGTCCTGGATGTCCAAAAACTTCTTGAAACTAAATGACGATGAAACCGAACTGCTGCTCATATGACACGCTAAGCGTGTGGCTGGATAAGAAGGCTTTGCTCTTCTAATAGGTGATGCTGTTGTGCGACCATCACCACGTGCTCGAAATTTAGGTGTCGCTTTCGACAGCTGCCTCAATTTTAAAAGCTTCATTCATAAGACTGCTTCTACAGCTAGCCCTCAAGTCCGATCCCTATCCAAGATTAGGAGCTGTCTTCCACAGTGGCTTGCATGAAATTTAACTAGCTCCTTAGTTCTGTCTCGGCTTGATTATCGTAATTCCCTTTTGGCTGACCTACCAAAGAAAGCAATTAGGCCACTACAGCTGACTATGAATAGGGCTGCAAGGTTAGTCTTCAAGTCCCAGAGGTTTGAGCACGTGTCTCCTTTGCTGACATAGCTTGGATGGTGGCCAGTTGATAAATAGATATGGAGCAAAGTTTTTACTCTGATCCACAAGGCCTGCCATGGCTTTTCTCCTTCGTACCTAGCTGAACTGCTGCACCAGTTTCAGCCTCCTCGTGCCCTCAAGTCCTGTGTGGACAATAAATTAGCTGTTCCATTCCTCCACTTAAAGATCGTTGGCGACAGAAGCTTTAGCTCTGCAGGTCCTAGACTGTGGAACTCGCTTCCACAATTCTTAAGCAACGACAACTACTCTCCTGCTACCGACTATGGCTCATCTTTTTCAGCGGTCCTGAGCTGCTACTTCTATGCTACTCACTACCTCAACTGCTCTCTCATGACTCTGCTACGCTTCTCACCTTCTCTTTCATGTGTGAGACAGACTCTTTTGGCAACCGAATGCGTACCGACAGCCGCTTAGGCTGTGAGTTCACTATACAAAACTCTCCTGCGTAACACCCACATAGTCTTTATGGCTTTTGTGGAGTTACAAACGGTGATAAAGTACAGTACAGTGACCGTTTTTTTTTTGATGCATCATTGCTGGCCAACAATCAATATATCACAACCATAGAAATGTGAGTAGCACCAGCAGCAATGCTAAATGGCAAGGAAGGACATCATTGGCAGCAGGAGAAGAGTAGTACTTTAAGCCTAGGCACAGGCACAGGGGAGTGATATCGCACAACTCATATTCCCGTACTCACTGCTCAACAAGCTGAGAGGTGTTCCAATGCATTAGTGGTGAGCCGTAATGGCTCACTAGGTAAGGCGGTTGCTTTTTATGACCTCGGCCCCGAGGTTGTGGGTTCGAATCCTGCGGTGGATGATCCTTTATCGCCACTGCAAGCGGTGCTTAGGATCTGAGGAGAGGAGAGAGAGAGAGGGAGGGAGGGGGAGAGAGAGAGAGGAGAGAGAGAGAGAGAGAGAGAGAGAGAGAGAGAGAGAGAGAGAGAGAGAGAGAGAGAGAGACAGAAAAAGAGAGAGGTACAAACGTCTCGTCAGTGTGATCTCGTCAGTTAAATCTGTCCGGAGGAAGAATGGATTGACTGAGCAGCTCATGTGTGCTGCTTACGTTCTCTTGCTGTTGAAAGCACACTGTCAGGCGTTCTGTCATGTGAGTGCCCACTATTGAGTGGCGCACAGCTGTGAAATGGCAGAGCGCTCAAGTTAGTGGCATGCAGTGGAGCTTCACTGTACACATTTAGTCGAAGAAAAGACAATGAATGCAAAATACGTGGCCAGGTTATTGAGAAGGCTCTTGATCTCAACTTATTGATCTTGCCTTCGCAGCTGACAAAGAACCTAGACATCTGATCTGCTAGATTGCCCCTTGGATCGCTAGGTATGGTGCTGACCTGGCTGTGGTCAATTAGATAGTTGATGGTCGATATCAGCATTTTTGGACTGTGCACCTATGATTCTGCTGCGTTTTTAAAGAAGCTTAACTTGGCCTTAGCTAAAATAGACTGGTACGACCCACTGTGGTCCTCTAATTTGGTCCATGCATTTGTGACATCCCTTCTTGTCTTCTGTAACTCGGCCTTGCTGGTCTCTTGGCCTGTGCAATCAGGTGCTTACAGCTGGTGCAAAACTCTGCAGCTCGGCTCGTCTGCGGAGAGTGTTGCAGTGCACATCTCACCACTTCTTGCCGACTTTCATTTAATCCAAGCGTACAGGGGTCTGCCCAAACTCTTTCCTTGGCAACCAGAGGAGTTTAACCACAGCTCCACCCGAGCTCTATAGGAAATTGCCCCCCACCCACTCTACGGAGGGGCCAGTGTAAGAGACCCACTGCGAAATCTCACGTCGACATGCCACCAGGCGTGCACTGGCGCGTAATGCTATTGCAAGCTCTTTCTCTCCCATGCTTGCTGCAGCCCCAATCCTTCCAGTCGGCCTCCTTGTGACATTGAACAGATTCTTACCACCCGCCCCTTAAATATCTGCTTGCTAAAAAGCAAAATAATACATATTCTTGACCAGGTTGTCCTGCAGAAACTCGATACATTTCTTCTGATCGTGGTGTGGTTGATGCCCTGCTCCGGCAGCTGCCTATCTGAGACCGTCCTACCCCGTTTCTGATTCTTTCAGTCCACATGGTCGGATAAGGTGGGTGGTGAGGTTGCTGTCGTTGTTCGAGAATCACTTGGCTATAGCGCCTGTAGCGTTTTGCTCAGAGTCATTGTTTGAACCAGTTGCAAAAGTCAGCTGTGCTCATGTCTTCACGGTGTGGATAATTTTGGCTTGGTATAACACGTTTGTCATGCAATGCAACTCACATTGGTGGCCTTAGTCTGGATCTCGTGATAACAAAGGACGTCTGCCTCACGGAACGCCTGCTAATGATCTAGGATCACAGCACAATCTTCACTCTTCCCTAGTTCATTGTCATATGAGCAAGTCAGCATCGAACTTGACTAGCAATGCAATGTAATGCTGAGGGGTTTTTGAAAACTGTCTTCGATGCAGGTCTTCTTGATCTGCAGATTCATCCGATAGCCCCTGCACACAGATCCAGACTATTTCGATAGCCTCAATTCTCTCATTGATTAAGATTCTCCGTATACAGAGCCGCAGATGTACATTCTTGTTGACCGAAAACAGGCTCCGTGTAAAGCGATGGCTTGAACACTGCTGTAACAAGTCTAGGCCTGACACTGATTTAACCAGGTTCTGCTGCTACATGCGTATCTACCCCCGAAATCATCGAATTACAAGGGCTTTTTTCACCGTCAAGCAGTAGTCTAGCCCGCCAAACCCTGCGCAACTTCGTTAGACACTGAATTATTTGCTTGACTTGGCTGAGCTGTCTCACTTTCTGGATGTAAATTATTTGGCTGATAAGATTCCACATTCACAGTTGAAAGATTGCATGTATTTGTGCATCAGTATAGCCACATTCGAAAAAATGCGAGCGCTGAGCCACAACGTATGACCTACTTCCCATAAGAAATTGTTCAAGGTTTCTTTCGATAATAATAATAATAATGATAAAGTACTTGATAAAGCGCCCTCAGAGAACTTAATCTCTTTCTAGACGCTTTACATTTGCTGCAAAGGAAACACGATCAAATGATGAGTGGTATCATGCTTGATAAACAAACAAAATGAATAACATGGTTAGGGGTGACATGCACAGGGTCAGCATGCAAATGTGGTTAGTGGCAGCATGCATAGTGTCAGCACGCATAAGCACGTGAAGGACGAATCACAGGGACCCACTAAATGCTGTCCTAAATAGGTGTGTTTTTAAGTTCCTTTTAAATGTGGTCAGGTCAGGGGATGTTCTGACACAGGTCGGGAGGGAGCTCCAAGCTTTAGGAGCATACGAACTAAATGCACGGTTTCCAAAGGATTTGAGGTTTGTACGAGGTATTTCTAGATTGTTGGATTCCGAAAAGCGGGTGGTACGATGCTTGGCCTGATGGGGGAGTATGTCGGAGAGATAGGCTGGAGCCATAGAATGAAGGGACCTAAATGAAGTGGCGATTATAATTAAGTCTAATAAAAAGAGCCCGCCTGTAGGCTGTATATTGTCTCCTTTTTGGTCTTCAGTGGCCGACAAACTTAGCCCAATTGCAACTTAAGCTCTTAATACTTCACTTAATACAGCGGTTGTTCCATAATCTTGTAAATTGGCCACCTCACAACCAATTATTGAAAAACCTTGATTGAATTCCTCGGAAACTATTTATCAGTCTCCCTTTCTTTTTTTGGCTGTGGTTCTCGAAAATGTTGTCGCTAAGCAGCTTGTGGAGTACATTAACAAGAAATAATTATCAGTAAACTTTCAATCCCGATTTAAAAGGCACTACTCGAGTGAAAAGGCGTCACCAACGAAATTCTAACCAGCAATAATGATCTAACTTCCCCTCTCCAGTCCAGCTCCATATGCAAGCAGTTTTTCGGTACTATTGATCATGATATCCTTGAACGATAGAGAACAACGATTGGTCTGGTAAACGAGGCTCTTTCGTGGTTAAATCGTATTTGTCCAATCGCGTTCAATCCGTCCGTGTAGTTTTCAAGCCTCATTTAGCAGACCAGTCACCTGTGAGTTCATTTTCGGCCCTTTACTGTTCTATGTAGCCCCTCGAAAGAGTGATTTGGGCCCATGGCATTGGCTGTCACTTCTATGCTGACCGTACAGAGCTGACCGGTTTGGTCCACTGGTTAAGGTGCTTGCCCGAACTCCTACTTATCAGAAGCCCAATGTGTTCGATTGGACTTTGCTCTTCTAATTGATGATGCTGTAGTGAGACCATTATCACGTGCCTTGGACTTTGGTTGTCATTTTTGATACATCTGATAACGTTTAGGCGCTTCACTAAGAAGCAGCTTCCACGGCTAGCTATAACGTTCAATCCCTTTGTACGGTTAGAGACTGTCTGCTATGGTAGCTGGCTAAACATCTTACTTGCTCCCTGGCCCTGTTTAGACTGGACTACTGTAATCAATTTTGGCTGGGCTGCTAAAAAGGCCATTAAGCCATCTCAGCTGGTGATAAGTATAGCTTCTAGACTTGTCAGCAAATCCAAGAGACTAAGCCACGTGTCTTCTTTGCTAAAGGTATTGGAATGGCTCTCGGTCAATCAATGGATGCAGACGAAAATTATTACTCTGCCCCACAAGGTCTGCCATAGCTTGAATCCTTCATTCGTAGCTGAAGTGCTGCACCAATGTCGGCCTCCACGTGCCCTCGGGTCCTCTGTGGCCAATAAATTAGCTGCTCCATTCTTTTGCTTAAAGACTGTTTTGACAGAAACTTTTGCCCTAGACTGCGGAGCTGACTTCCGCAATTATTATACAACGTTATCAGCTCTCCTGCTGATGACTGGCACATCCTTTCCAGCCGTCCTGGGCTGCTACTTCCGGACTTCTCACTTTCTCGACTACACTCCTGACTCAGCTATGCATCTCACTTTCTATTTGTTGCATGAGATGAAGTCTGTAGGCTACCATTTGCACACGGAAAGCCGCGTAGTCTATTAGTGCGCTTTAGAAAAATTTTCAGCTTAACACCTACTCAGTCTTTGTAGCTACATGGAGTTACAGGTGATGACACACACATACATACATTCATTCCTATATGCATGCATGCATACATAACCATCTAACCTGACAGAACATTCCAGCAAGAACTAGCGATAGAAGAGTATGTTGATCTCAAACGTGCGTGTAATGTTGATCTCAAACGCGCATGCAATTGGGATTTCAAAGCTCACTATGCTGAAAAAATGCGCCTGAAGAGTTAGTACCATCGATGTCCCAGACAGTGTGCAGTGCTGTGCAGTGGCCAGGCTTTCATCGTATGCCTCTCAAAGACCTGGAACCAAGCGGCACGTTACTACGACTTGCCTCGGCATGATATGGCATGAAACGAACCCTTACTGTAGCTATAGGCACAGCTTTTCTGTTCGCAGCTGCTGTAGTGGTGGCGTCTGGTTGGCTGATTAGCTATTTCCGACTCCTATTTCCTGTGACGCGTACATTTTGCAGTGAGCGCATCGCCAAGAGCCGGCCCGAGCCGCTTGCGGAGCCGCCATGCCGAGGCGATGTGGTCTGTAGCCTTAACTCGGACGGAGTCTGGAATCGTGCTCTGGTCATTCAGCACGGTAAGGCTCTCATGCCTGCTTTACCCGTGTTCGCTCTTTAAAAAAGGCTGTACACGCTTTTAGCAACAGATTGACAAATGGCTGTTGGTCTGAGAGGTTCCTGCAAACAGACTTTAGGAATGGGGCGACCTGGCTGCGACTCACTTTGCCCTCCACTATGGCGGCAGACGGCTTGAGGCCCTCTGAAAGCATCCCAGCAGTGGCAGAGCTTCAGCTAGAGGATGGAGCAGAAGAATACAGGTGCAATTTTGTTGCTGACATCAATATTAGTGGTATTATTATTAGATGATGGAAATAATAGTAAGAATAATAGTAATAGTAGTAATAATGCACTTGATAAAGGATCAGGGAGTCCATCCCTGTGATGACAATATCCCACCTAGAATGCTGTTCCCCGATTCCTGGCTGCACCTCAATGTCTACATTTAAGCAAGTCACTAGTGATCTTGTTCTGAAGTTCATGTCCCAATCAAAGAAGACAAGTCATCTGGACCTTATTCCCACTGTCCTGCTCCTATGTTGCATTGATCTGCTGCTGCCATGCACAACTAACATCATTAATATGTCATTAGCCTCAGATCATGTCCCAGCACCTTTAAAAAAAGCTGTAGTCAGGCCATTTCTCAAGAAAGCGACACTAGACCAGGAGAATTTGATTGAGCAACGCTCGTCCAGTCTCCCTTCTACCATTCCTATCAAAGCCACTGGAACGGGTCGTGGTGGACCAGCTTGACTCATGTATTGAAACTTCAAACCTTGGCAGTAAGTTCCAGTCTGGCTTTAGAGCTAGTTACTCCACAGAGTCAGCATTGCTTAGGGTGTACAACGACCAACTTAGGAATCCAGACATGGGTACAGTGTCTCTGCTTGGTTTGCTCGATCTTTCGGCAGCTTTTGATGCTGTCGATCACAAAGTTCTTCTAGAGCGCCTCTCATCTCGCCTGGGCATCACTGGCACTGCTTTGCAACGGTTCAGGTCCTATCTCAGTATGAGACTCCAGAGTATTGAAGTGAACAGACAAAAATCATCCGAGGTACCTCTGAAAAATGGGGTACCTCAGGGGTCCATGCTATGTCCGGTTCTTTTCTCGGTTTATACTGTCCCTCGTGCTGATGTGATTGCCCAGAACAATCTAGGCTTTCACTTCTATGAGGATGAAACTCAGTTGTACCTTTGCTTTGATCTTTGATGCTTTTGCTTTGATCCCTCCCATCCTTCGACCACCTCGAATTCTCTCAACTCACTTGCTGCATGTATTGATGCCATCCGCACATGGATCGAGCAAATTTGATAAAAGTAAACGATGATAACAAATAACTTACTAGTTATGGGCAAACCCTGTGTGATTCAGATATTGGAAAGGCTGATGCTCAAAGCTGGCTCTGCCAGCATATCTCCTGTTGAATCAGCTCGAAATCTAGGTGTCATGTTCCCAAGTGACCTCTCGTTAGACGACCATATCAGCTCCACAGTCAAATCTGCCTATTTCAGCTACATTACATTGCGAAAATTCGGGCTTGTTTAGATAAGGAGACCAAGTCTAAGTTGGTCCATGCATTTGTGACATCCCATCTTGACTTCTGCAACTCAATGCTTACTGGCCTACCAGCATGTGCGATCAGGCGATTGCAGCTGGTGCAAAACTCTGCAGCTGGGCTTGTCTGTCGTGAGCGTCGCAGTTGCCTCATTACTCCACTTCTCGCCGACCTGCACTGGCCACCAGTCAAGCAACGGATTGACTTCAAGGTTTTGTCACTCACTTTTAGGTCACATCATTCTTTGACTCAAGCCCATCTCTCAGATGTACTCCCCCACCAGGCCAAGCATCGTACCTACTGCTTTTCGGAATCCAATAGTTTACCAATACCCCGTACAAACCTCAAATCCTTTGGAGACCGTGCATTTAGTTCGTATGCTCCCAAATCCTAGAACTCACTCCCGACTTGCGTCAGAACATCCCCTGACTTTAACCGCATTTAAAAACAACTTAGAAACACCTATTTAGGACAGCATTTAGTGGGGCCTGTGATTCGTCTTTCATGTGCTTATGCGTGCTGACACTGTGCATGCTGCCACTGACCACATTTGCATGCTGACTCTGTGCATGTCACCCCTAACCATGTTATTCATGCTGTTTATCAAGCATGATTTTACTTACCATTTAATTGCATTTCCCTTTGCAGCAAATGTAAAGCGCCTAGAAAGAGATTAAGTTCTGTGAGGGTGCTTTATCAAGTGCATTATTATTATTATTTTATAAACTCAGTCTGGGTTTGCCCATAGCTAATAAGTTTTATCATCGTTTAGTTTAAGAAAATTTGCCGCCAGCTATGTGCAGATTCATCAATACATGCAGCATCGGAGTTGAAAGAACTCGAGGTGCTCGAAGGCTGGGATGGATCAAAGCAATGGTACAACTGAGTTTCATCCTCATAGAAGTGAAAGCCAAGATTGTGCTTGGCAATCACATCAGCACGAGGGACAGTATAAACCGAGAAAAGAACCGGACCTACCACGGACTCCTGAGGTACCCCATTTTTCAGAGGTACCTCGGATGATCTTTGTCTATTCACTTCAATACTCTGGAGTCTCCCACTGAGATAGGACCTGAACCATTGCAGAGCAGTGCCAGTGATGCCCAGGCGAGATGAGAGGCGCTCTAGAAGTACTTTGGGATCGATGGTATTAAAAGCTGCCGAAAGATCGAGCAAAACAAGCAGAGACACTGTACCCATGTCTGCATTCCTAATTAGGTCGTTGTACATCATACGCAATGCTAATTCAGTTGAGTGATTAGCTCTAAAGCCATACTGGAACTTACTAGCAAGGTTTGAAGTTTCAATATACGAGTCAAGCTGGTCTGATACGACCTTTTCCAGTGTCTTTGATAGGAATGGTAGAAGGGAGACTGGGCGGTAGTTGCTCAATCAAATTCTCTTGGTCTAGTGTCACTTTCTTGAGAAGTGGCCTGACTACAGCTTTTTTTAAAGGTGCTGGGACATGACCTGAGGCTAATGACATTTTAGGGATGTTAGTTATGCATGGCAACAGCAGATCAATGCAATGTAGGAGCAGGACAGTGGGAATTAGGTCCAAAGGACTTGTTGTCTTCTTTGATTGGGATACGAACTTCAGGACGAGATCACTAGTGACCTGCTTGAATACAGACATTGAGGTGCAGCCAGGAATCGAGGAACATCATTCTTGGGGTGATATTGTCATCGCAGAGATGGACTCCCCGATCTTGTCAATCTTCTGCACGAAGAATCAGGAGAAGCGATCGGTTAGACCGTCTCAAGGATCATCAGGTAAAGAGCTAATGTGGGAGTGATTTAGGAAATGGTTGTTCGTCGACATCAGAATTTTTTGGATTGTGCATCAGTGATCTAACAATGTTTTTATAGATGCTAGACTTGGCCTTTGCTAGGATCGATTGGTACGACTTACAGTAGCCCTTGTATGTCTGTCGATGGACAGCCAGTCCTGATCTTTTGTAGGCTTTTTCAAGCTTGCACTTAGTTGATCTAGCTAGTTTAATGTTTATGGTAAACCTCAGGCCGTGTGCGCGTGGGCGAACAGTGCGCCTAGTCAGAGGTGCAAACTCATCGAGCGTTTCAGCTAGTGTCGTTTTGTAGCTATCTACCAATGGGACAGATTGGAGGGGGACTGAGCAGCAGAGGCGAAGCAGATATTCTTGCACGGACAGTATCGACTTGCACGGACAGCATCGACTTGCACGGACAACATCTATGTCAAGGGTCTTGAGGTTTCGCGATTCCAAGATTTTTTTAGAGGAGGCAGGCACACACTGTAGATTGAATGAGATCTGCACGTGGTCAGATTAGCAAGATTTGGCAGTAATTAGTAAGGACAAAGTGGTTGCATGAGAAATTCTGGTCGAATGTGTGACCGTTGATGTGCGTAGGGCCATGCACATGAGCTACAAGAGACAATGAGTCAGTCAATGCACGAAATTCATTGCTGAAGGCGTCAGATAAGTTATCAAAGTTAACGTTGAAATCACCCATATCGAGGAAGGATCGATTTCTGGGACACAGAACCGAAATGAGATCGGAGAAATCTGAGATAAAGGAGGATTTGGTACCTGGTCGGCGATAGACTACTGCCACTATCGGTAGCTTCTTTTCGGGTGAGACCAAGACAATTGATTCAAAAGACTGCTTCGAGGGTACTGCAAATGGCTTAAAGTTGAATTTCGAGCGCACAATAATAGCAACTCCACCTCCAGTTTTGAGTGATCTAGGGGTGTGAAGGAATAAAAAGCCAGTCAAGGTAGTCTTTAATTGTCGGGCAGTTTACCTAGTTTAGCCAAGTTTCAGTTAGGGCGAGCAGGTCGAGACCGTTTTCAGAAATAAGGTCGCTGATGACTTGAGGCTTATTGCACATTGAGCGAGGATTCCAAAGGCAAGGCTTAAGTTGGGCCGCCGGAGTTATAACAGGCCTGATGACCACTAAGTTAGAGAGATTGACAGTGCTGCATGTGGGGGAGCGTGCTGAGCGGTTCGGGACAATGCTAGGGAATACCAAACGAGTGGGTACTCAGCTTACAGTTCCTGCCAAACGAGTGGCGTCTGACCTGGCGGTTCCGGTCACCGTGGTGGCTCCAGGGTGCTTTTCTTTTGCTAATGCATAGTTCATGAATCTTAGCAACAACATTAATATCTAGGAATGCATTTGATCTACGATGACGAAGCTATAACAACTGCTGATGATCATAACTAACATGCAGGTTACTAGCCGCGGGAGTAGCTAAGGCAGCCGCCGGCAGGCAGATACCTTGTTCGAGAACATCAACTGAGGCGATCGTACTTAGGAATTGTTTTAATTGAGTGACTATTGTGAATCGATCGATGGCAGGCATCTGCCTGATGGCGAGGGATACTAAGAGCTGGTGTAGCAACGAAGCTGTCGTCACGAGTGAAGCAGTGGCGATCGCACGACGATGCTATGGCTGACACAAGCAGCAAGCGGCTAGGTGATTGAAAGCACGCAATGCCTTATGATAATAATAATGACAATAACACATTTGTGTAGTGCCCTTATGCATGTTTATTGGCAAAACAAACTGCTTGAACTTGAACAGATGTTAGCTGTATCGGTATCCACAAGCACTGATGGGCTTCGATTGTCTGAATAATCCAGCACTGGGGAGACTGGCTTGAGGCCGCTGCTTGATGACGGAAGAGGTTAGGAAAACGAAGATGGTGGCAATACGAAATAAGTTCTGAAAGTTTAAAACGCCTGAAGTGAGGAGGCTAGAGTCGCTAGACGGAGCCACTGCTAGGATTATGCACAGGGGCCGAAGACTTGCCTTTGACCGTAAATGCTGGCAGACCGCCAGCTGTGTGGATCAGAGCTTTGTGGACTGAACTGTTTGCACATATACTGCAGCCAGTGTGTGCACAGTCAGAAATGTGTGTTGTTTGTGTGTGTGTGTGTGTGTGTGTGTGTGTGTGTGTGTGTGTGTGTGTGTGTGTGTGTGTGTGTGTGTGTGTGTGTGTGTGTGTGTGTGTGTGTGTGTGTGTGTGTGTGTGTGTGTGTGTGTGTGTGTGTGTGTGTGTGTGTGTGTGTGTGTGTGTGTCTCTGTCTGTGTGTGTGTCTCTGTCTGTGTGTGTGTCTCTGTCTGTGTGTGTGCACGTGCACACCCGGGGGCTGGGGGTTGAATATATACTTTGGAAGTGCATTAGTACCTCTGTGGAGAACCTTTACGAAGTCCATTTACAAAGGCTAGCAATTGTTTTGTCATACTATCTCGGGCTCACTTCCTTTTGCACTCTTACGATAGTTGAGTCAAGAAGAGGAAGGTCGTACGTTTAAGCGACCTACGTACATTGGCAACCATTAGCTAACAGCAACAGGGTCGGCAATTGTCATTGCGCTAACTTCCATTAGCAATGCATTTTCGGAAAGAAAGTGTCAGCATATGGGGGTAGCCAGCTAAAGACTGCTCGTAAAGAGAGAGTATCTGCTGCTGCTAGTCGTTCCGCGTGCTTTCAAGAAGCAGCACAGTCGCCCACCGCCGAGCTTGGCTCGTTTTGCTCGTGCACTGAGCCAGCCCAAGGCGGCCGAGCCCGAGCAGAGGAGTGGCTTGGCATGTACTGAGCAGCGTAGTAATAATAATAATGCCAAATGAGAGTAGCTTGCTCCCCTAGACTCGCACACATTGACGGGCTTTAACATAGGAAGCATATTAATTACTGCCAACTGTTGACGGCCCGTAAACAACCGTTGGCAATGCGTTGGAAGCCAGTTTGAGTGACTGCAGCAAATGAGCAGCAGCTTACTGGCTAGGACGTGCTAGTGTAGTGAGTAACACGTCTAGCAGTGCGCTTGCCGTGCTGTTGCTTCCACCGGCTCTTCTACGCTTCTTCTCTGGTTTTGACTCTTTTGGCAGAGGTTTGTTGAGTAACCTCGGCCAGTGCACAGGCAGCGACTGGCATGGAAAGCATAGGAGAGTGTGCCGAGCTGGTTTGGTCCAGCGGTTAGGTGCTCTCGCCCCGACAAAGGTCCGGCCGAGGTCGTGGGCTCGAGCCCCGAGGCAGATGTGAAGCGCCTGAATAGAGATTAAGTTTACTTTGGCGCTATACAAATGAATTATATGTAGCCAACTAAAATGGTGTTTATCATGCACAGATACTGCCATAATCGGCACGTTTTCATTAAAAACAAGTTAGTAGATATACTTTTGGTTCAGGATTTAGTGTTTAGCTGCTCTATGCTTTTTGGCGTTCAGGGTTTAGGAGTGAAGGTTAAGTTTTCACTGTTTGCAGATGCTGGCTACCATGTTGAACCCTCGGCTGAGTCGCGGGCGCTTGACCTTGCCACCGTGTTGCAACCCAGCCGGTCCCGGCTGTTTGCGCGTCTGGCTCGCTTCTCCTGACTGCCGCCTCGTTTAATTGAGGCACCTGCCGATTAAAGTAGGTGGCACAGAGCTTTTGTCTGAGCCTCGGGCTGCTGCTGCGCTTGGCTGATACACGTAGACGCAGGCGACACGGCTAGACGTCGGCGTGACCGATGCCTGGACGAGATGCCTAGCTGCTAAGTGGAGTACGGCCGCGGCCTCGGCAAGGCGCACATCTGCGCGCCATTCTCGGCCCTTTAGTCCTTTTCTTTTCGGGCGAGGCTTGTTTGCACTTGCTCGTGAGTGCACAATCAGCAGCAGCAGAAGCAGCAGCAGCAGGTGACGCACGTGCTGTGGCTCGGCATCCGTTTGCGTTTACATTGGGGGCGAGCGCTCGGTTGTCAATTAGAAGTTTCTTATTTCGATCTCCACGGGCAACGATCATCCGCAGGCGCAGCTTTCACTGCAAGGACCTCAAGATCTCAAGGCCTAATCTCGTAGCACTGACACTCGATCGGGCAATGGAGCTATCGCTGCAATGAAGCGACGAAGCGAAGGAATGCAACGAAGCAGCGCGAAATCTGCTGCTCGGCAGTTCGTGTGAACTTGCCGCAGTCCTTGGCACAGTTCGTGCATTGTCCTTTCGTTTGCTAGCTGCCCTGCTGGTGACGTCAATGGTCAGCTCGGTGGTGCTCGGCCACGCCCTAGCGAGCACCTCTCATCGGTAGCTGTAGTGGGATTCACTCGGTAGCCTCCTCCCTCCCTTGCCCTCCCTTCCCGATGTATCTTTTTGCCCACAGGGTGCTGCGTTCACACGGTGTGCTTGGACCACTCAGGTTGCCAGTGACGGCACCGGCAAAGCCGCCTGACCTGAAGCTCTCTGCTGGCTGGCAAGATTCCACTGCCCTCTTTCTTTCTATGCGCCTTCTTATTGAACGAGATGCTGTCAGACGGGGGTCAATCGGGCTCGACTGATTGGAAAAAACGTGGCATGCAGTCAGGGCGTGGTGATACACGGAGAGCCATAGGTTAGGGAAAGGCACATCTCCCACAGGAGCCTGCTGGCCAGCAGCGGTGTGCCTGGTGTACCAGCTTATTCCTCGTCTCGCACGTTTCTCTGCCCTCCCCCGAGCTCTGCAGTGGTGGCACGCAGCGCGCTCGTCCGAGCGGCTGGGTGGCTTGACTTGTGGCTCGCTTCCTTCCAGACCCGAAGTCATGCCTCACTGAGGTGTTGTACATTGACTGTGGAAATGTGGAGGTGGCTGACATGTCGCAGCTTGCCGTCCTGGATGACAACTTTATGATCGACGAAACGGCGGTCATTCCGTGCAGCTTGGGTGCTGTGAGTATATCGATTTGGCTTTTTGCATTAGACACGTTCACTCATCTGGCGACTGGTCGTGCATCAGCTGCATTTGCTCGACAGCCTGTTGGGGGGGACCCATACTACCGAGCGAGTCGCTTGACTAGTTGCCACTGTTTGGCCACTGTTTTAATAAATACTATTATGTATACTATTGTTGTACTGTTATGCTACTGTGTATACTTACGTATACTAATATGTATTTTAGTATATAATAGCCTATACCCATGGAAAATCAAGGGGAACTTAAATACTTTGCTTTGGAAGGTGGGCCTGAGTGTCTACTCACCTCACACAGCTGGCGGCCATCATTTTTCCTTCTGTCTTAACGTAGGGAAATCTTTACAGTGCATGTAATGAAGAGAGCAGGTTTTTTAATTTTTGTTCTCATCAATCGAAATCGAAAAAAAAATAATGCCAAGCCGTTTGTTTTTCTCTATGTTTTTCTCTATGTTGTCTCCGTTAGTTATGCATGTAATCCATGAGCTCTCCTCTGTTTTGTTCGTGATTTATAGCTATGAAAGTTTGGTACTTTCTCACTTTGTCTCTCAAATGAAATGTAGTTTCCAGCTACGAAATACATTTCGATCATGCTTCCTTTGCAGCAAATGTTAAGTGCCTAGAAAGAGATTGAGTTCTCTATGAGGGATAGAAAATGTTTTATTATTATTATTTTGCATTTATTGTTTTTGGGCACCAGCCGGCTCTTTTTCCATTTTACTGTGTCGGCTAGCAAGTCGTTTATGTTCGCATGTTCTGAGCCGGACTTCCAGAATTATATAAGTTTAATTCGATGTAAATGCATAGACATCGAAGCTGAAGCAGCTAAAGCTTCCGACAAAAGTTGGAATCCTCCGACCGGTGCCACCTCTCATCCCCGTGATGGATGTCTTTTTTATTTCGACCGTGCCAACATCCCACCCAAACGATGGGTGGCATCTTTCGGGGACTCAACTTCTTGATAGACAGCTGGGTCGGCTCTTTGGCAAGCAGCCGGGTCGTGCCGTCCAGACCGTCACCGGATCCACGCAGCTGCCCGCCTCGTGCCTTGTGCGCCTGCCATAGCAAATGGGCCGTGTAGCTTTCCAGAGAGTGGAGTGGCATTGGCTACTTGATTGCTCGAATCCCCGAGGAAAGTCTATGCCGATGCATCTAGATCGATCGTGTTCGTCAGTTTGCCTGCCTGCCTGTCTGTCTGTCTCTTTCCATTTATCTTTTTCTTTCGTCTGTCTCTCCGTATACGGCTGCAGTTCTGCATTCTGCCTGCAGAACAGTGGCCGCCTTAGTAACTAAGGTCACTCGGTCATGGTCCGCCTCACGAATGCCGTTGTAGCTGCTTCCGAGCCAGCCAGGCACTTCCGAGTGGCAGCCCTCGGCCGTCGCTCTGTTCACGTCATCGTTGCTGCTGAGCGGCTCCTGCGGCGTCGGCAGCAGCAAACACAGCGACATCTGCAGCGACACAGCGACATCTGGGAGCAACAGCAGCTGCTCAATGGCAGCTGCAGCACTTCACGCCACATTTGAAGTCGTCGCCGGCCTATCCGTCGCCGTGGTCGACCTGGTCGACAGCAGCGGTGCTTCGACCTGCATCGGGGAGCTGCTGCTGGCGCGAGGGCTGGCTCGCCGCGGTTCGTCAGCCGAGCTCGGTGCCTGGCTAGGTGAGGAGCTGCACTGAGGCGACTGGTCTGAGACGACAGCAAAGGCGACTGCATGCTCGTTCGGCTGGCTTTCTCAGAGTTCAAGAGTCTCCCTAGGTGTGCCGACGGCCAGGCCACCAGCGGCTAGCCGATTCCGGGCGGACTGATTTCCCCTCTGATTTTCGTCAGCCGGAAAACAGCTAGCTGATCGACTAAACAGCCCCAATAATAATAATACTACTAACAGTAATACATTTGATATAGCGCCTTTGGTGAACTCAATCTCTTTCTAGGCACTTTAAATTTGCTGCAAACGAAGTATGATCAAATGGTTAGTGGTAGCGTGCTGAATACACAAGAATAACATGGTTAGGGATGACATGCACAGGGTCACCATGCGAGTATGGTTAGCGACAGCATGCATAGTGTCAGCATGCATAAGCACATAAAGGACAAATAACAGAGTACTACTAAATGCTGTACGGCGAGTGGCCATAAGGGCCATCACTGCCTCTTGCAGTAGGCAATAAGGGATCGCCCGCTGCAGGATTCGAACGTACGACCAAGGTTGTGAAGCGACAGCAAGCGCCTTTCCTCTGGGCTAAGACGGGGAGCCGGAAGTCATGCCGGTCACCCCAAGTAGTAGCAGCAGTGGCAGCTCACTGTCGGCTGCTTGTGTTTTCGTCCGGTGTCCAAGCGTGTGCTTCCGATTCATGAGAGGATCGTTTTGAGTGCGATCGTTTGGTAGAAAGTGCTGAGTGCTAAGAAGGGCCCATGAGAGAGCGTGCATCGCTACGCTGTTGCTCCACAGCTGGTAACTGGAGCAGGTGGCGAAGAATGCAAGGCCAGGGGACCACTGCAGGGCACATAGCAGAGTGGCGGGAAGCAGAGTGGCAGGGAGCAGAGAGGCAGAGCGGGGAGCAGAGCAGAGTGGCAGGGAGCAGAGAGGCAGAGCAGAGAGGCAGAACGGGGAGCAGAGAGGCTTGGTCGAGCTGCCTGCTCGTCATGCGTGTATGTCGCTTGCTGCCGTCGAAAGGCAGTACGTGCTGCCACAGCGCAACACGTATTTTTGGCAGTGCGGGAGGGCAGGCAAGCTGAAGCATTCTACCGTATTGAGCTCGAGCGATGGAATCTGAATCACGAGAGAGTGCCGAAGGAGAGGAGACGTGTGCCGCGGCCACGCTGTGCCGAGCGCTGCTGCTGCTGCGTGAGCCGAAGCTGCTGAGCTCCGCCGCCATTATTATTTAGTCTTCCGCCTGGTTGCTGTCAATCTCTTGATGAATCGGGCGACGGAGGGTCCGTCTCTGTCTCAGCATGTCTGCAGAAAGTATCTGCACAATATGACCCGGCATTTTCTCTGAATCAACGATGCACGCCTTTTGCAGCTCCCTCGGGGCATTGGCAAACGCTGGCGGCACGGCGGCCACCGGCTACCTCTGCACGGGTCCCGTTTGCACGGTTTTGTTTGTCTGACATCTCCTGGCTACTGCCACCAGAGCTTTGCTGACATGCCCTCAGGAGAAGTTGGGCGTTGGTGGGTAGCAAACATGCTTCTAGTGCTGTGCGTGCGTAAGGCCGTGCCCTGCCGGCTCTTTGGTCTGATCTGGCTGGCTGCGCCAGCGTGCGCTCAGGCTCAGGACGGTAGGATCATTCCACGCCGTCGCCAACCGTGTGTGTCTGTGCGTGCCGAACCCCTGAGCAGATATGCTCTGCAGTGGACCGTACATGCGTTGAGTGGCTGGGGGTAGGATTACTGATGAGTGGGTATAGAATTCGCACAGAATCGGCCGTGAACAAAAAATATGCAGCTGACCCATGCCGAGCACATCGAGCGGATATCGTAGCACTAAGGAAAAAGAATACATTGTACTGTCTTCGGGAATCGAACCCACGACGATCGAGACCAAAGGTGTGTGAGAGAGAGATGAGAGCTGTTTGAAGGTGCGAGCAACTAGGCCACTGCAAATGGCTACCGAATGCGTACCGAAAGCCGCTTAGGCTGTGAGTGCGCTATACAAAACTCTCCTTTGTAACACCCACCTGGTCTTTATGACTTTGTGGAGTTACAGGCGGAGATACATTACATTATGAATACTAGTTTTCAAGTCCCCGAGGTTTGACCACGTGTCTTCTTTGCTTAAAGAGCTAGAATAGCCGACGGTTCATCAACGGATACAGAGCAAAGTTCTTACGCTGTCCCATAACTCCCACCGAGGCTTGGCTGCTCCATACCTAGCTGAACTGCTGCACCAGTTTCAGCCTCCTCGTGCCCTCTGGTCCTGTATGGACAATAAATTAGCTGTTCTATTCCTCTGCTTAAAGACCACCGGCGACAGAAGCTTTAGCTCTGCAAGTTCTAGACTGCGGAACTTGCTTCCACAATTCTTACTCAACGACAACTACTCACCTGCTACCGACTATGGCTCATCCTGTCCAGCGGTCCTGAGCTGCTACATTTATGCTACTCACTAGCTCAACTGCTCTCGTTACTCTGCTGCATTTCCCACTTTCTCTTTGTTGCTCGAGATGAAGTGTGTTAGCTACCGAATGCGTACCACAAGCTGGATAGGCTTTGAGTGCGCTGTACAAAACTCTCTTGTGTAACACCCACATAGTCTTTGTGGCTTTGTGGAGTTACAGATGGAGATACATCACATTGCATTTCAAGGTGCATTTTTTTTTTATTCGAGAAGCCTTTTTTGGTTCCTATAAAGTCTGGAATTTTCACCAGGCCGAACCTAAGGCACGTTTGCGTTTATATAAGGAGAAGCCACGCAAAATAGGCAAATAATAATAACAACGATAGCAGTGAAGCATTTTAATTGCACTCCGAGCGATCTCTTTTGAGGCACTTTACTTGATGCTGACAAGGAAGTTAACTTGTATTTAATGATCAGTAATCGTTTGCAGTCGCAGTTTACGCCTAAGTTAGATGCCGGATGATTCGTCTAGACATAGCTTATGCTCACGTTTGGTCTCGGCTCAGTTAGCAGTCAGCCAATGCCGAGTTCTGTAGGCTTTAGGTGAATGGAGACTGCAGGCGCCGAGGTCGCTTTCGTCGAAGCTTCGAGGTTGGTTAGAGGCACAGCTAGACGACCGCAGTCGGAGGGAGCACACACTGGGGTGAAGGTGCGAGGGACGGGACCTGAGCAGCGAGCACGTCAGATAGCACGTCAGATAGCACGTCAGATAGCACGTCAGATAGCACGTCAGATAGCACGTCAGATAGCACGTCAGATAGCACGTCAGATAGCACGTCAGATAGCACGTCAGATAGCACGTCAGATAGCACGTCAGATAGCACGTCAGATAGCACGTCAGATAGCACGTCAGATAGCACGTCAGATAGCACGTCAGATAGCACGTCAGATAGCACGTCAGATAGCACGTCAGATAGCACGTCAGATAGCACGTCAGATAGCACGTCAGATAGCACGTCAGATAGCACGTCAGATAGCACGTCAGAGCCGGAGCGAGAGAATGAAGGGGAGAATGCAAGTGAGTGGCAGGACTTTGACGACGTTGCGCCAGTGGATGAAGAGCCAGTGCAGGTAAACACCACCCGACGAGCCCAGTGAAGGTCATAGCGGAGCCACAGACTGATAGGTCCGCATGGCTTTGGGCTGAATTGCATCGAAGGCCAGCCCGAGTCCATTGAGTGTAGCTGCTGCTTCATGCACGATGTAGGCGGCAATCGACCTTTGCTCGCCCGTTGGGTTGTGTGCCGTGCATTTGTGAGGGATTCGAGTGAAGACGACATTTTCTTCCTGTTTCAAGGAACTCTTCTTGTTTCAGGGGACTCTTTATGTTTCTTGAGGTTTTTCCTATCCAAAAGTAGACACACTACACATTTATTATACTTATACACATACTACATTAATTTTGCTTGTGTGCTACAATACTGTGCTCGTCGTGACCACGAACAGGAGCGAAGCGCTTTGTATTGCGCCCCAGTGAACTTGTCTTTTTGTGCGTGCTTCGAGTACTTACCTATGCATACTATGTGTGATACTTCCTTTGCAGCAAGTATAAAGTGCCCAGAAAGAGATTGAGAGTTCTCTGAGGGCGCTATATGAAGTGCATTATTATTATTATTGTTATTATTATTATTTTACTATCTAGGCATCCCACTAACCGGTAGTCGTAAGTGTCTCATTATTATTGTTATTCTTACTATTGTTATTTCTGCAAGAGAGCAAAACGCTGACACAATAAGCCATGCCATTTTTGCATCGCTTCTGGGTCAGTTTTTCCTTTTTTGCGCTGGCTATGCTACGCCTGCCGCTTGGGCGTGAACAGGTCCACGTGACTATTGCAGTGCATCGACACGGTGCTGCACTCGTAGGGGCTCTGGTGCCACTTGTTCCTCTTATGGCAAGACAGGAAGAAGTGGCTGCACCGAATGGCACTGCAGTGCAGAGCAGGCGAGCGATCGACGCAGTTCCAGATTGTGTCACGAGTCGTCTTCGTCAAGGCGAAGAGGTTTGCTCGGTATAAGAACGTTGGTCGAGCCTTCGACTGCTGCATCTGTCCTAATTTCAACCTTCACCTCCTTCAGTGTGGCTTTTTGTTAACCTAATCCTCGTACGGTATCTTTTTAATATCCCTCAACTCTTTCACAAGTTTAATTTGAGCCGCTGCGTAATGGGGGGGGGGGCTCTGTATTTAGTGGCTGCAAGTGTTGGCACGTAGACCTCAGGCCGTAAGCTCAGCAATAGCTGAGTGCTCTCTTTTCTTTCATCGTAGAAGCTGATATATATATAGTCATGCAAGCTTGACCCGTGGCTTCTATTCACATGCAACACTACATTGCTTCTACCCGTGGCTGCCAGATGAAGCAGGCTCTTTGTTTAGTGCACCCACCAGTATTGCTCAAGCTGCCTCATCGTGGCACTGCAGACAAACCCAAAACATAACGATACACAAACACTTGTATAGCATCCCAATTGAATCGGTAAATCACTTTCCGTGCAGTCATCTCTTACTGGAAAGAAAGCGGGTCAGTTGGAATAGCCAACATGGTGCTCATGCTAACATGCACATGTTAGCATGCACAGTTGCGTCATCCATAAGCACCTAAATGAGAAAAGTCGCAAGGACGACGTAAATAATGTGAAAAGCGGGCGGTCTTAGCTATTCTATTCTAGCTATTCTATTTCTATTCTATTCTATTCAATTCTAGGATCTAGAATCCTAGAATTCCAGCCTTGCCGGGCATCAAGAACTAGGGCCCAATTGAACGTCATTCATCATCAATATCCAAGCATGCGAACAAGTGTGCAATGTTAAGCACAATCCCATGAGAATTTTGTATTGATTCGCTTGAATGTGTTTGCATAGCTTAAATCGACAAAGTGACTGGATTGCAATTGTAGGCTAGGACCCATGGTAACCAAATGGCTTCGGAGCTACACAGGAAGCTCCTTCTCCAGGCCTGATCTCCAGGCTCTGGTCTTCTTTTTGGCATGTTAGTAGGCTGCCAACAGTAATTATTTTGAGGTAACCGTTTCATGTTGTTTCTGCCTCGCCTCCATAAGGATACTCCTCAGATAATGTCCCCATTGTCCTCATTGTTGCTGTCCTCGGTCGTCCTTGATACATCTGAGTATGACCGGCTCCATGTGTGCGAGTGTGTGTGTGTGTGCGCTCTTGCGTGCGCGTGTGTGTGTGTGCGTGCGTGTGCGCGTGTAATACGCGTGTGCTCGTGCGTGTGTGCGCGCATGTCCGTGCGCGTGTCCGTGCGTGTGGGTGGCGATGGGTGTCTTGCTTACTTGCCAGGCACCTTCTGTTGCTAGCTGTAGCTCAGCAGTGACCACCATATCACAGTAAGGTTCCATTCTAATATCCTAGTTTTGATACACATGGATCGTGGACAAGCGAGGCTCATGTGTTACTAATTTTAGCTTCACCCTGTAGGTTGTCAGTGGCTGTCTTTCTTTAATTTAATGTAGCGTATCTCCGTCTGTAACTCACAAAGCCACGAAGACATTAGGTGTTGCACGGGAGAGTTTTCTACAACCCACTCAAGCATTTAAGCGGCTTTTGCATACTCCCGGGGGTCCAGTAGACTCCATCTCACTATGCTATGAGTGCCACATGAGTACGAGCAAAGGAGTGCCTCTACACTAGCGTCTTGCCGCTCTCTAGTTCCTATTTAAGCTTAGTTACAATTATTCATGACACCCAATAATCGGCTTCAGGCTATTGAGGTTTATCAAGCCGAGCAGGTTTGGTCCAGAGGTTAAGGTGCTCACCCCGATCAAGGTCTGGCCGAGGTCGTGGGCTCGAGCCCAAGGCATATGTGAAGCGCCTGAATAGAGAATAAGTTCTCTTGGGGTGCTATTCAAATGAATTATTTAATTTTTATTTAAATTGGATGAGGTGATAGAGCAGAGGTAACTCGATCTAGTTAAGGTGAAAATAAAAATTGGAGAATGGTGTGTTAAAAAAATTATCATTAATGTTATTTTAGTTTTTCTTACATACAAATAAAAATTATGTGCTTTTATAAAAAATAAGTTCCCTTGGTAATTAAGTAGCATGATCTTATCACAGTTTTTATTTCGGCTAGTCCTTCGAAGTGATTTGTGTAATTACACTGGGAAAGTCGTGGGCAGACACTTGCAAAAATCATGTGGGGTAGCTCTTTAGTCCAGCTGTAGGGTGTAGCCATCTTTTGGAAGAACAGTTTTTTAGTCGGTAGGATGCGACTATGACTCGTTACCCAAATTTTGTGTGCCGAGCTTGGTGTTTTTTGTGACTGTTGCGATCTGCTAAGATGTGCCACATACACCACGTTGAGTGCATCTACTTGTTGTTCAGAGCACAGCTTAAGATGTTAACTGCAGCTTGCTGCTCAGTAACCAGGTTTATAGAAAACTTGAAACATTCTTATGGCACCCCAAGAGAGCAAAATAACTGTCTAGGCACTATTCATGTTCTAGAAAGGGGCAAATCAATTGGTCAGTGCTATCATTCACAATTGCAGCACGAATAAGAACGTGAAGGGCATTTCACTATGGATGGAGTAATTTTGCTAGGAGTAGGTGAGGGGTTTGAGCTTACTGTTAACAATCGTTAAGTCAAGGGATACAATGGCATCTGTCGGTTGAAATTTTGAGGCTTAGGGGGCATGGGAACTGAAGACTTGGGTTTTCGAATTGCTGGAGCCAGTTCAGGTCGTTTAGAAGCGATGTTAAGTGGCAGCTGTGACGTTAATGACAAAGAAGCCCAGGAGCAGGGTTGTTGGACCCACTGGAAGCAGCTAATTGCACAGGCAGGAAGACCTGATGGGAGTAAGTTAAAAAAAAATCTTGACTGGATGCCAGAAAAGTATTGACCAATTTGGCTATTCAATAGACCATGCACATCCTTATCCAAGCATATAGAAGCTTTTCAGAGTCACGAGCTGAAAGCAGACTGTGAAGCTAGCACTGTCATCTAGTACTCTAGATTTACTCATAACTAGCAAATTGGCTTTACAGTAATTCAAGTAGAGTAAGTTTGATATAATCAAAGTGCAAAGGTCAGCAATACATGCAGCAAGGGAATGTGAGACTTTGATCTGCTGGAAGACAGCTAGAGATTAAAGCTCAGGTAGTGTCATCTACTTAAAAATGAAAGCCTAGATTGTACTCGGTAATTAATCAGACTAGATGGCGGTTATAAATTGTGTAAAGAAGAGAAACTAGAATGGATCTCTGCCGTCTTCATTATTACTTCACAATTTTAATGCCCACGGGATAATCGGTGGCTGTTGTGATCTATGCTCTTACTGAGGTATGTACACTGGTGTGCAAAAGCAGGGCGCCAGATAGCTCTTTATTTTTACTATAGCTTTATAAAGCTTTATTTAACAATCGTGCACGCACATTTTAGAGTTCCTTGAAAGCGACTGCATTGTCTATTTGTGGAAGTCATTGGACATGTATAGTAGCATGAAAAAAACAGTGAACTGGCTACGCTCTTTTCCTAGTCTCTTTCCTATGCTAATTTGCTATAGCCGACCAGCATATCTATGGCTATCTTGTTGCCTGCTTTACGAAGGGCCAAATGTGGGCTTGCGCCAAACGGGACCTAGTAATGTTGCAGTCGTTTTACGAGTTTGAATTGGTGAGACTTCGATGAAGTACTAACTGAAGAAGTTGGCTACGATCGGTATCATCGATAGCACAAAGAGACCCTGCCACCTACATGCCACTATTACCTGCTAGGACGAACTGATAAAGAGTCAATCTGTAGGCATCATTTCACCCAAGCAAGGCTCTGCTGGGAAGCTAGTTGGCTGTGATTCAATCAGACGTAGACTAGATAACCAATGTATCTGAGCTCATAACGGAAAAAAGCTGCTGTTGCCCATCAAACATAGTGGCTCGTTTGTGGTAATCTGGTCAAGAGCACAACAGACCCACGAAGACTAAAGGAAAATAATCTGATTAGGCGATGTGAGTAAGCTCGCCATCTGTGGTGAATAAAAATGTATGCAATACCTGCAGCACTAATTGCCTTCTTTAGACGTAGATATGAAGAAGAAATGTGGTTGCAAAAGGGTTTATGGTCTAGGGCTTCTTCTGTAGCAGATACTTAGCAGCAAGAGCCAAGACTTTAATTTTGGACCTACTCCGAAGAACCACGGTACCTAGCGCAATGAGCTATTTTATTTATATATTATCTACCAGGACAATAAGCCCAATCTTTCGGCTAAAATTGTTTAGTATTTCCTTGCTTCAACGTTGAATTTAGTTTTAGGTCGTTACAGCAACACAAATAAATACGAGCTGATTCAACAGTCTCCTTTGTATAGCAGCAGAAGAGCCAATTGTTGGCATATTTTTACAGTACTTGGTATTGAATCTGTTGACTTTACCCACACATTTTTTAAATCAGGAAAACGTGAACTTGACTTTAACGGGTCATCAGAAGGTTACCATGACAGCTATGGTTACATCAAAAGCAAGATGATGTCGCCTTTGATGTTTGTTCCAATTTGCATGTCGATCGTTCCATTAGTATTTAAGAAATATCAATAAATGAGGGAGATAGTTTATATAGGAGTGGTGGCAGAACTCCCACCTCTATAGGAGATTCCCTCTTAACGGCTATCACCACCACTTGCAGTTGGCAATACTGGATCGCCCACTGCAGGATTCGAACCCACGACTTCGGTCGTGAAGAGCAAGCAGCACTGTCATGGCCCTTGGGTGGCCAAGACAATGTTCAACCCCGAATCCCAATCAGTGTCTCAGGGTTAATAAGAATAATAATAAATTTGATATAGATCCCTCAGAGAACTCAATCTCTTTCTAAGCACTTTACATTCGCTGCAAAGGAAGCGAATCGAATGGTTACTGGTAGCATGCTCATTAAATAAGAATAACATGGTTAGGTGTGCCATGCTCAGGATCTGCATTCAAGCATAGTTAATGGCAGCATGCACAGTGTCATCACGCACAAGCACGTAAAGGACGACTCACAAGGACCCACTAAATGCTGTGATCAATGGATGCGTTTTTAATCAAATGTGGTCAAGTCAGATTTCGTGATACAAGTCGGAAGTGAGTTCCAGGCTTTGGGAGCATACGAACTAAAGGCACCATCTTCAAAGGATTTGATGTTTGTACGAGGTATAGGTATACGGTTAGATTCCGAAAAGCGTGTTTTTACGATGCTTAGCCTGGTGGGGGAGTAGATCTGATGGAGAGGCTGGAGCCAAAGAATGAAGGGCCCTAAAAGTGAGCGACAAAATCTTGAAGTCGATGCATTGCTTGACTGGTAGCCAGTGCAGGTTGACGAGAAGTGTTGAGATGTGGCAAAAAAATTGATAGAAGTTTCAGAGCTCAGGTGGTCGCATCGCTTCAAAAGAATCCTTTTCTCAAGTTAACCGAAAGTTTGGAGAATGATAGGTTAACATATTTTCGAAGGCTTAGTTTGCTGTATGCCCAAGTGACTCAAGACAGGTTACTGCTTATCGCATTGGTAAAGCTTCATTTTACACTAAAAATTAATATAACTACGCTAAAACTGCAGAAACAAAGCTGCATGTTGCAATAGCGTTTTTTATATCAGAATTGGAACTTTGTGGTCCGATAGCAATTTTTGCAGCCTTCCCAATACTTGTGCTCACGAGTGTACGTATGTTTAGTTGTACAGTGTTTGAATAAAATAATAATAAATAAATAAAATTCATTTGTATAGCATCCAAGAGAACTTAATCCCTATTCAGGTGCTTCACATGTGCCATGGGGCTCGAGCCCACGTGACCTCGGCCATCAAATACATTCACATTGACCTTGGTCGAGGCGAGCACCTTAGTCGCTAGGCCAAACCGGCATGTTTGCAATTGTATATATGCATTTGTATATGTATATCCCTAACGACAGCGCTAGGATCTGTTTTTGTGAATGATAAGAGTCTTACATCTAATGCTACAGAGATAACCCATGAGTGACATGTAATTGCTAACCGCCTACCACCGTGTGGTCACCGAATGAGAGTCACCCCTGTCGTTGCATGTTACAGTTTCATGTGCCCAGACGATCCAATACGCTGAGCTGCTTCACCAGTTTCAGCCTCCTTGTGCCCTCAGGTCATGCATGGACAATACATGAGCTATTCCATAGCTTAAAGACCGTTGGTGACAGTCGCTTTTCTTCTGCAGGTCCTAGACTGCAGTCCACAATTCCTAGGCAAAGCCGAGCTGGTTTGGTTCAGCGGTTAAGGTGCTCGCCCCGACCAAGGTCTGACAGAGGTCGTGGGTTTGAGCCCCGTGGCACATGTGAAGCGCCTGAATAGAGATATTAAGTTCTCGTGGGCGCTATACAAATGAATTGTATATATATATATAAATATATTTTTTATGGGCCAACTGATATGATGTAAATAAAATTAATAAATAAATCCTAGCTGATTAAACAGCCTCTTTTTGTATAGCGACAGAAGAGCCTTTACGGCTATCACCACCGCTTGCAGTGGCGATAAAGAATCGCCCACCGCAGGAATCGAACCCACGACCTCGGGACCGAGGTCGTGAAAGCAACCGCCTTACCTAGTGTGCTGATCGCGAACAGAGACTGCCATAATTGGTATATGTTTTCATTAAACAATTTTTTTTAGATATTGCTTTGGTTTAGGATTTAGTATTTAGCGACTGCTTTTTTGGGTTCAGGGTTTAGGAGTGAAGGTTAAGGGTTCACGGTTAGCAGATGCTGGTTACCATGTTGATCCTCCTGCTATGGGCGCAGTGCCCACACCAAAAAGCTTAGTATTATACACTTTTTTTGCTGCCGACTATCGCACATCCTTACCAGCCGTCCTGTGCTACTACTTCCATGATACTCACTATCTCAACTGCTCTTCTGGCTCAGCCATGCGTCTCACGTTCTCTTTGTTGTGTGAGATGAAGTCTGTTGGCTACCGAATGCATACCGAAAGCCGCTTAGGCTGTGAGTTCGCTATACAAAAATCTCCTGCATAACACCCACATAGTCTTTGCGGCTTTTCGGAGTTACATACAATCTTGCTTGGTTTTTATCGTTTTGAGCTCATTCAGGTAGCGCTACTGCATGTCCAGTTCATGTGTTTGCCAGACGTCACGAGCTAGTGCTTCCCGTGGCTGTGTTTTTAGGACCTTACCCGTGGGCTTGCCGACGTTGTGCTCAGCATGCATCCTCCATCCATCTGGGCTGTCCAAGTATGTGCCTCTCGTGACCGTGTTTAATGCCTGCCATGTATTACTGAAATATTTTGGAGCATGCTTCTTATAGCAGCGGTAATTATGTCCCACAGACCTAGTCTAATTGCTTCATAATTCCACCAAAGTCAGCTGGAGTTGTTTTGTCTGAACAGGCAAGTGTCATTTGTCGATAGTTGCTACTGATGGCCTGAGCTGAGGAGACAGTGAGTGAGTGAGTGAGTGAGTGAGTGAGTGAGTGAGTGAGTGAGTGAGTGAGTGAGTGAGTGAGTGAGTGAGTGAGTGAGTGAGTGAGTGAGTGAGTGAGTGAGTGAGTGAGTGAGTGAGTGAGTGAGTGAGTGGAGAGAGAGAGAGAGAGAGAGAGTGAGAGTGAGTGAGTGAGTGAGTGAGTGAGTGAGTGAGTGAGTGAGTGAGTGAGTGAGTGAGTGAGTGAGTGAGTGAGAGAGAGAGTGTGTGTGTGTGTGTGTGTGTGTGTGTGTGCGTGCGTGCGTGCGTGCGTGCGTGTGTGTGTGTGTGTGTGCGACTGCGATGCACCCGACACTGCAGTTTTCTTGCTGGCCACTAGCTACTCTTTACTCTGGCTGAGAAGGAGAAGCAAAGAGAGCAGAACAAATAGAGCCCGAGAGCAGTGCGCATGTAGCTTTGGTAAAAGAGAACTTTTTTTAGCAGCAGTGAAAGCGAATTCGTGTCCAAATCTCAGCCATCTCAGGTCGTTTCGAAGCCGGAAAAGGTTGGCCCTCCCCTCTTTCAGTCACAGGAGCACGAGCAAGCGCATCCGAGCGAGGTCGGCAGATGGGTAACACAGAGCTCAGATCGCCGAGCGGGCTTCGCGTGGAGCAGGTGATTGTGTTTTTTCTTAGTGTAGTCTGTTGCATGTTTTTCTTTGCTAGTGTGTCAACCACTGCTTGCTCTATCTATCAGGTAGAAGAGAAGCTGCAAGTGAGAGGTCAGCAGCAGCAGCCTCAGTCCACGGATAGACATGATAGCCCTGGCGAACGAAGGGGTCCCGGGCGGCGACGGCGCAGCAGGAAGAAGCCTGTCGCGAATCTGCCTGCCGCGAATCTCGTCGAGGTGTCCACGCACCAGTCGGTGCTTGCACCGGGCCGACCGGATGAGCGAGCCCGACATCAGACTGGCATTATCTGCGACGACTCGAGTGTGAACCAGTCGACAGCTGCACCGAGCGATACGATGCACGCCTCGAAGCAGGTGAGCTGGGGCGGCAGCCGGAGTACAAAGATGGTGCTGGCAAAGATTAGCAATAAGGGTGGGGCATTTTCTCTTTTCTCATCGGGGCTAGGGTGGCTTGATCCTCAGCACTCCATTGGCAGTTCTTGCCAGATTTGTCACAACACACGCTGGCACACACACACACACACACACACACACACACACACACACACACACACACAAAAGCCACACACACAAGCCACACACACACACACACACACACACACACACACAAGCCACACACACACACACAAGCCACATACACACACACACAAGCCACATACACACACAAGCCACATACACACACACACACAAGCCACACACACACACACACACAAGCCACATACACACACACACACAAGCCACATACACACACACACACACATGTGTCTAAACTAAAGATTGATTAAAATATTAAAAAATATACAAATAACATAATATATTCCTGGATGCCGACCAAAATGGTGGCGCCCCAGAAAACTTCTGGACAGCTCTTTTAATCAGGGAAATTTAGCAAGCGCAAAAATCATTCGTGAGTTAAAGTTTGCAAACAATAATAATGAACTTGTTTTAGCATCGTTGGTGATTCGTTTATATCATCGTTTTTATCATTGTTTCGATTTTTCGCTGGATAACTGGATTCTTCGCGGCAGCCAGCCGTTGTCAGCCCAGCCGGCGTGGTTGGGGGCCATAGATAGCATAGCGACTGTTGGGGTTGTGGCTGCGTCGGTAAATGCTCATGCTTCCTTTGGCTCGGAATCTTTGGCTCTCCGCTCGGCTGTGGACCCCAAAGTTGCGCCACTTCGGCTAATGGTGGCGCAGGTTATGTCGGGCCGTGATTGCATGCAGCACCGGCCAGCAGCGGCTCAGCACGTGGCAAGCGGTCTATGCCTCCGTGCTGCGTAGGCAGCAGCTGGAAAACCGTCGTGGGTATATCCTGGGACTCCTAGCAGCAGCCACTGGCAGCACGTCCAGGGGAGCTCGGTGTGTGCGCGTTAGTGTGTATGTGTGTATGTATGTGTGTGTGCGTGTGTGCATGTGTATGTGTGTATGTATGTGTGTATGTGTGTATGTATGTGTATATATATATATATATATATATATATATATATATATATATATGTGTGTATATATATATATATATATATGTATATGTATATATATATATATATATATGTATATGTATATATATATATATATATATACATATATATATGTGTGTATATATATATATATGTATATGTATATATATATACACACACACACACATATATATATGTATATATATATATATATGTGTGTGTGTGTGTATATATAATGTTATGTTATATATGTATCTCTATATAATTCATTTGTATAGAGCCCTAAGAGAACTAAATCTTTATTCTGGTGCTTCACATCTGCTACGGGGCTCGACCTCGGCCATCAAATACATCCACCTTGACCTCGGTCGGGGCACTATAACCACTGTGCCAAACCCGACGTGGCATGATCCTTCACACTAGTTCATATCCCTCAATTTATAGAGCCAGTAAGAGTAAGGTTTTGTTTTGTTAGTGCACTTGCAAATGCATTTTTGCTACAATGCCGTGCTCAATAGATCAGTATGCAAGTGGATCCCACGGTCCTTTCATCGGCACCAGCAGCAACTGCCGCCGCCGGCTCTCAACCGCTACCGGGGCCCGCTGTCTCGAGCGTTTGGTATGGCTCTATCTAACTGCTGGCAAGCTTACCTCGTCGCTTCGCTCGAAATCGCGCCTCGTTCACCTTTTCTCAGGGCTCGCTATCACTGCAACAGAACGGCCAGCAGTCTGCGGCCGGCGATGTCCTGCGGCCATCTTGTGCAACTGAGACCGAGGCTGCCGAGCAGCAGCCGGTCTCTGCAGTTGCTGCTGTCGCCGCGGGGCAGTGTGACGTCATGCCGGGAGCGCTGCTCGTGGCAGGCCCAAGCAACGTAGGAGATGCGGATGGTGACGTGGCCGCACGCCAGTCACTTCCCAGCCACGCGCGAAGCGTAGCCGCTAGTGCCAGCATTGAGATTGCGCCGGTGGAGCCGTGCGATGACACTGCCAGCGCAACGGAAGTGCCCGCGGAAGTGAGCTGCAACGACGGGTCATCTACCTCTGCAGTCGCAGACGACGACAGTGCTCGGCTCGCCACCCTGTCGCCAGCTGGCGTCGGTGCGAATGCTGCCGTTGCGGGCACTCTCGAGAGGGCAGCAGCGGCTGCGGCGGCTGCTTCGCCCGAGAGCGGTGACGACGGTACCCTGCGCGTGGCTGATGCGAATGGGAGTGCGATCAAACGCTACCCGCCGGCCGACGGCAGCAGAGGAGGAGTAGGAGGAGGAGGCTGTGGTCAGGTGGAAGCGGTCAACGTAGAAGGCGAGTCGGTGGCCAGCATCTGGGATGGAGACTGTGCCAGCGACCGGGGTGGCTCAGGAGGTGTCGTGTCTAGCCGGACTGCAAGCTCGGCCGGTGCGGAAGCCGACCACCTGCTCGGATGCTGCTCGCTGGAGCGACTCGACGTCGTCGACGGTGAGTTGGCCGCCTGGCTGCAGCTGAACCGGCTGCTGCAGCCAGCCCCTAGCGCTCTCGCGGCCCGGCCAGCGACTCGTCCGGCTGCTCTGGCCAGTCGAGGCTCTGTGACGTGTGCTGTGCGGCATCAAAAGAAGTGCTGCTGCAGGTCTGTGCCGTTATGAGCCCTCGGCGATTCGCGAACTACTTGTAGAAAAAGCGTTTCATACTCTGTCGTCAAACCTGGAGCTGCCTGCGCATTGTGTCCGACGGAGGGAGGCAGGAGGATGGCGTCGCTTTCGCATTGGCTAGAGCCGGTGCTTTTCCTGCAGCACGTCTACCGTGCTCGAGAGTTGCTTCAGATGCGCGGCTCTTGTGCTGTGCATAGAAAAAACGGCCGACTTGCAATGAACGTGGGGGTGGATGTTGGGGGGGGGGAGGGCATTTCATGTAGTCGTTTTTGAGTCGCTAGGCTTGTGTGTGGGGGTGTGTGGGGGTGATTGCACTGTTTTGCCAACTGTTTTGCCAAACCCGACGCCTCATCTGCCACAGGAAGAGAACCAGCCGTGACGTAGCACGGTGTAGCCAGATTGAGCTCGGCGTAAATGACAATTCTTTCCCAATGTCTCAGTAGAGCAACCGACGTAACTGCCACTGTCCGTGTTCGGTACTACATGCCTGTCTGTGGTTTGTCAATGGGGTCAGCTCCCTCTTTATTTTTAGGGATTTTTTTGCCCCCCCCCCCCCCCCGTTGCTCTCCCCGATCTCTTTGAGATATTCAAAATTGGGGTCCAGCTTCACCGGCAGCCCCTAGGTTTTAGCCCAAGGTGCTCGCTCTCCACGACCCCGTTCATGGGCTCGTATCCTGCAGTGGGCGATCCTGTATTGCTCACGGCAAGCGTTGGTGGTAGCCACTAGGGCCTTTCTGCCGATATAACAGCGAGATTGTTGTGAATAAGCTAACCTTTAACCGTTTTGTGGATTTCACACTTACAATGCAGTCGATTACAATTACTTACCATGCAGTCGCTTTCGATTTTGCTGCATGAGCTGTGAAGTGAGAGTGGCACATCATTCGCTGCTCATTGACGATTTGTAGAGAAAGAGAGAGAAAGAGGGGGGATATAGAGAACCGCTGGAAGGCTCCGAGGCCCCAGGGTCGTGTTCTCGCAGCCTTCCTGTTACACTGCGGATTTTTGTGGGTCATGGCTGTGTTCCGTGCAAACCAAGTAATCTAATTGCAAACGAGATGGCATGATAGTTTCCTACACGAAGCAAGTGACAGTTCATGTATTGGTTGTTGCCTGGATAGAGCCAGCCGTGTAGGTAACCAGTGTCCTAGCCCTTGCGGCAGCCGTGGATATTGTCCATTGTTTTAAGCTAGACAAAGTTTCCCTGTGTCATGCATACAATCGAATCCCATACTCTGTCGAAGCTTGAGTTTCGATGGAATGCGTGCTGCTGCTATTTGTAGCACCAGTACACGCATTCTCGTGAATCGGTTGTGGCATTTGTTCACAATGATTTTTACGATGATGTCTATGGTGCTATATGATAAAGAACAAAATCTCTTTCTATTCGCTTAACATATGCTGGAAAGAAAGGATATCAATTGTTTAGTGACTATATGCACAATTTCAGCAACCGATAGTACCGAAAAGACAGTTCTGTGAGGAACAGCTGTTTTTTTGGCTTCGTTTTGCTAACATCAAATGATGGGATATTGTGATGTCGTAGGAATGAGTTGCAGGGTTTGGTAGCAATTGAATTGAAAGCACGTTCTCCAGACTACTTTTCCAAGTTGCATAGAGGCACAGCTAACCGATTTGAGTCAGATGAGTAAGTGGTACGATGCTTAACAGGATTAGGAAGTATTTTGGATAAGTAGGCCGAAGCATGAGAATGAAGAGACCTACAAGTGAGTGACAAGACCTCAAAGTCGATGCTGTGCTTGATGGGGAGTCAGTGCAGGTCGGCGAGAGGGAGCGAGAGCGGACAACTCAGGCAAGCGCTCCTGCACGCGTGCTGCGGCTTGTTGAGTCTCAGCCGAGTTTATCGCCGGTAGTCCACTCTTCGGCCTCCTCTCCTCTCGCCGTCCCAGGGACAGCCGTGGCGATCGTCGTTCCCGACGACGAGGACTGCAACGTCTCCAGCGTTGGCAGCGACGAGGGCTCAGATGCAGCAGCAACAGCATTGCCAGTTAGCAGCAGCAGCAGCCTCGGCCACATGGACGCTGCTTGCAACGATGGCGTAGGCAGCCACGAGCAGCAGTCGGCGGTCCATGTCGCGCCCTCGTACGTCGCGTCGCCGTCCGAGATTTACGTGAATCTCCTCACCAAGGAGACGCGGGAGGCTATGCAGCGGCTCGAGGACCTGAGCAGCTACTACGTCGAGATCGCTCGCTCTGAGTCGATGCTGTATCGCTACCTGAGAGGCAACATTCGGGAGCTCACCGGACGTATGCAGGTGAGCAGCAGCTCCAGCCTCGGGCGTCTCTTGGACCGAGATCCGGCGTCTATGGTCCGAGATTGGGTTGAGTTCGTGCATGGGCAAGCAGTTGCCGGCGATCGCGAATTGGCTGCAGGGCTGCCGTATAGCCGTTAGCTGCCGGATAGCCATTAGCCACAGGATCTGGGTGTGACAGACTTCAGCCGAGTGCTCGCTCTTTGTCTTTGTCTAGCGTGCGTGCATGTCAGGTCGTGTACATTGCATGTCGTTTTATGCAATCTCATCGTGCCAAACTGGTCAGCGGTAGCGAAATGCAAGATGCGATCGCCTTGCTCTCGCTGTTCTCGTTTGCCTGCAGCCTCCTGAGAGTGACCATTCGAGCCTCCTTGAGCTAGAGCAGGCTTGTGGCTGCTTTGCCAGATTCCCGGCAGGAGGCACACGGGAAAGCAGATATCCGGGAGGGACGATATCAGGCCTTGTGCTGCTGTGCACAAAGAAGAGTAAAAAGGGATGCTAACGTAATGGCCTTGCTCGTGATCAGCATAGCTTCGTGGTCGTTAGCGTCAGTCCGCCAGCATATCTCCTGTTAAATCTGCACGAAATCTAGGTGTCACTTTCCAAAGTGAACTTTCGTTAGACGACCACATCAGCTCCACTGTCAGGTCTGCCTACTTGCAGCTACACAGCATTGCTAAATTTCAGGCTTGTTTAGATAAGGATACCACACCTAAATTGGTCCCTGCATTTATGACATCCCGTCTTGACTTCTGTAACTCGCTGCTAGCTGGTCTATCGGCCTGTGCAATCATCCACTTACAGCCGGTGCAAACTGCCAAAACGTGCAAACAATGTACCGTGACAACTGCTGCTAATGTGGTGCTAAACGGTGTGCACCTATATAGCACTGGTCCATTCATCGATGGAGATTAATTTTCAGCTTAGAATATACCTTCAGTTTTTGTTCTATGATCCACCGTACTACACGGTGTCTCAAGTATTAGCCTCTCTCTGCTGCTGCTGCACACGGTGCAGCAGAATTAATCGAATGCACTGACGGCAGAAAATTGTGTTTTTGCGATGCTGTGACATGTGTTTAATAAGGTGATGGTACAAGGCCGCTCTCTAAGGTTTTACAGGGATGCTTTATCTATTTGGTGAGTCGTAATGGTTCACTAGGTAAGGCGGTTACTTTTCACGACCGGGTTCGAATCCTGCTGTGGGCAATCATATATTGCTGCTGCAAGTGGTGGTAATAGCCGTAAAGGCTCCTCTGTCGCCATACAAAAAGAGGCTGTTAAATCAGCTAGTATTTATTTTATTTATTTACTTGAAAAGTCTACCTCTATTTTAGAACTGAAATAAACACATGCAAAGACATACATTACATGGATGTCTTAGCATTCGTTCTTGGAAAGTGCCTGGTGTGCCAGGTCTACTTTTCAACTTTTATTTTTATTTAGCTACACCAAAACATTTTCTGCAGGGTTGTTTATTGGTAGATTATGCATCCTTTTTCGAGGGGATTCGCAGCAAGCTTGCTCCCACTGCTGCTGTGTAAGAGGCAGTTGTGCGTGCTTGCGTGGTGGCACACTAGGTAAGGCGGTTGCTTTCACGACCTCGGTCCCGAGATCGTGGGTTCGATTCCTGCGGTGGGTGATTCTGCATCACCACTGCAAGCGGTGGTGATAGCCGTAAAGGCTCTTCTGTCGCTATATAAAAGAGGCTGTTTAATAAACGAAGATTTATTTATTTATTTGATATATATATGTTTGTGTGTGTGTGTGTGTGTGTGTGTGTGTGTGTGTGTGTGCTTGCATGTGTGCGTGCGTGTGGGGGTGTGCAAGCTCTCCCATAAGTGTTAAAGGACTGAATTTGCTTACTGAGAAAGCTTCAACCGGGTTCCTCTATGAGTTATGTAAGCACTTGCTCAATTTTATCGGTGTTTGGCTGTATGTGATCATGGACATAAAAATAAGGTGTTGCCGAATTTAATGCCCGTACACGCAGCTAATAAAGAATAGCCATTTGTGGCTCTGACTCTGCTTGCTGCAGGACTTGAACCCGCAGCTGACCTGCAGCTTTTTTCTCTTCGTAAAATGCCGCCTTGTTATCGGACTTGCCCCACTTGCATGTACAGGTGTACTCCCCTAACCATGTTATTAATTTTGTTTGCTTATCAAGCATGATTTTACTCACCATTCAATTGCATTTCCCTTTGCAGCAAATGTAAAGCGCCTAGAGAGAGAGATTAAGTTCTCTGAGGGCGCTTTATCAAGTGAATTATTATTATTATTATTCTTTTTATTATTATTACACTTCAATGCATTTAGGTTGGTGATATCGTGTGTGCCACGTACGGTAACTACAACAGTTATTTCCGGGCCAGAGTTGACGACGTGCTCGAGCTTCGCAGCGACTGCTCAGCCGATATAGCCGATCTGCCCGACGTGTACGTATTTTTTATCGACTATGGTAGGTGAAGCCTTAACCATCGGATTCCGCCGCTGAGACTGAGTCAGGAATTGTGTGCTGCATGTGCGTGATAACTATATGTGAGTGCGAGCGAGCGCACGTGCAGCACATTGATGAGGATAGGCATGCGGCGACTCTCGTTCGGAGCTCGAAGCGTGCAGCTGGCAATGCTGCGTGTCGACGATGTGTTCTCATCTTGTGGGGCTGCTGTATTTATCGTTTCCGTTTGTGCACAAGGCTACTAGCTAATTTCTGGCTCCGGTCTGCTTTTGCGCTGCCGTTGCCGATCGATCGGTTCGTGTGCCACACAAACATGCTTTGGCCTACCCGGCATTACGGCAGCTGTGCCGTAATGCGTAATACTCCTCCATGCAGCCCTTAGACCGTTTGCAAATACAGCTCTGTTCTCGGGCATGCCCTTGACCGCGTGATCTTGCAGCGTGACTGCAAAGTCGTTTTGCTCCGAGCAGGCTGCATTTACTCCCACTGCTGCTGTGAGCCTTCGCTTCGGTGGCTTCGTGTGCTTGCACTCATCACCACTTGCCCACTTCTTTGGTGAGCGGTAAGCGGATGATGGATGCGTGAGCTCCACGTAACATATTTTTCATCACAAGGCAACCGAGAGTGGGTGCGGAGCTCTGACCAGGTGATGCCCTTGCGGCCACAGTTCGCTGCCATTCCACCGCAAGCTCTGTGCTGCCGGCTTGCTGGCGTTGAGCCCTCCGCCGACCACCTCAGCGGCAGCAACTCGCCACCGCTGCGGTGGTCCGATAATGCCGTCGCCGACGTTCAGAAGCTTGTGGGCATCGATCATCTTTACTTGGCCCACTTTCTGGAGCCTGTCGATGGATGGGCCGATCGCTGCATCGACCGGTGGGTTTTTTGCTAGTGCACTGCTTTAAGTGCCTGCTGCTGCCGCCGAGCTGCACGCGCTGCCAAAATGTGCTACACTCGCTTCTCGGTTTGACCAGGATGCAGGGAGCGCCAGTGCCCATTCTGCTGGCTGATGCCGGTTCGCGCCAGTCGATTGCTGAGGCCCTGCTTTGCCTCGGCCACACGAGACCTGCTGTGGAGGCAGTAGCGCGCAATGTGTCGCCCAGGGCCACCCCGGAGGGCTCTAGCTGTGCCACATCCGACGAGCCGCCCTCAGGTGCGTGCTACTCGCCTCAATCGTCGGGCCTTGCTTGCTTGTGAGCATTGCCTATGCAAAGCAGCAGCAACCGCCACCGGTTGGAGCCAGCGGCTGCTGGGCCGTGCTTTTCTTTGTTACCCTGCTGAGCGATGCCTTTAGGAGTCTTTCTGCTGTCATTGGACCCACTTTGTCTGTAATTGCAGCATGAAACACAAATCTGCTCAACATTGTTCGTTCCACAGAGGGGGGAGCTGAAGGGGCATGTCAAGCAGTAGAGAGGATGGCACGATTAGAGAGTTGATGTTGCTGTATCCTACTGATTTTGGGATGGCTTGTGATTTATTTATTTATTGTGATATATTTAACTCCAGCGCTTTAAGGGCCATGTCAAGAAAATACCAATAACACAGGTCCAACAATAGAATTTTTGCTTAGGGTACCTTTTAAAAGACAAGCATGTTAGAAATTTGATCTGAAGTTTTGAGGATTCCCTCATGAAAGGAAACCATAAAAAGACGCTTCGTCACACCGTGCCTAATTCTAGAAGTACACCAGAAGCACCGTATGCACAAACAAACCTATCTCTGAGCATCATCTACGACTTGTGTCCCAAATTGTTGAACCTTGGTACATCGAGGTACATAATTGCAGTTCGATGAGGTACATGCTTGAGACTTAAAAACAACTTCATTTACATTCTGGCTCATTGCCTTGTAAATTCCACAACTCGGCCAATACTTGACAGATCAATGCGAAATTTCAAATATAAGTGCAGCTCTGCCTGTAGAACACTGCAGGAGCTTATTTCTGATTTCGGTTGGATATATCGTTCTTTTGATTTGCACTTGATGAAGTCTGTCTCCCAAATGAGTACAGGAGGTGGCTTAGGTTTTGAGAGCGCCATAGAAAACCCTGCAGCGTAACACCTAAATAAGGTGAAAGGTTTCTCTATGGGTTGCACCGACCTCATTCGCAACGACAACTACTCTGCTGCTGCCGATTATGGCTCATCTTTTTCAGCGGTCCTGTGCTGCTACTTCCATGCTACTCACTACCTCAACTGCTCTCCTGACTCTGCTATGCTTCCCACTTTCTCTTTGTTGCGTGAAATGAAGTCAGTTGGCTACCGAATGCGTACCGAAAGCCACTTAGGCTGTGAGTGCGCTATAAAAAACTCTCCTTCGTAACACCCACATAGTCTTTATGACTTTGTGGAGTTACAGACGGAGATACATGTCATTGCAGGTTGCTTTTTTCATTCGAGCAATTGGCCGTGCTTTGAGGGTAGGAGAATAACTGCAGTTGCCTGAGCCATTAATTGAATACCAGTTTCAGTACGTAACCAACAGTTGTGTGCTTATGCATGCTGCCACTAACCATATTTGCATGCTCTCCCTTATGCATGTCACCTCTAACCATGTTATACATATTGACATTGAGCATGCTCCCACCAACCATTCGATCGCGCTTCGTTTACTGCAAATGCAAAGTGCCTAGAGAGAGATTAAGTTCTCTGAGGGCGCTATACAAAATTATCATTCTTATTATTAGCAGCTGTTCTATTAGTTAACATGGCAGACTGTTGCTGATAGCTGCTTGTGTTCTGCAGGTCCTAGCCAGGAAGCTGGCTTCCACAACTCTTGCGACTTGCTCTTTTTATCCCCCACTGCCAGTTTGGGCACAACCTTTGCACAGCCCGTTCAATTCTGCCCATTCCTTCCCTGCTGCCTTTCTGACTCAGCCGTGCTTCTCACTATCTCTTCTTTTTGTGTGATTCCTTCTGCTGGCAACCGTTTCCGCACCAAAAGCTGTCCAGGCTTATTTCGCCTTTGAAAATTTACTGGCATAACACCCACGTATTCTTATTGGCTGTATCAAGTTTAAGCTGGAGATGCATACACCACATTGTACTGCCTCATCTTCGCTTTGTTTTTTTTTTGCTTTTGCTCCTGTGTCCTGATATTTCCTTGCTTAAGCTTAAGCTTAAGCTTACTGGCTTCTGTTTCGTAATGTCTGCAGGACCTTTCCGCTTTCTTTTTTTTAGTTACCCTACTGGTACTAGTGCAGATCACTGCTCTATATTGTTTGCTGCTTTCTTACTAGTCTTCCTTTAAGGCTGGTATCTGCAACTCGGCAACTTCCTCGTAGGAGTTGCAGAGTTGTAGGGGGAGTTGCAGATACCGAACATCAATACTTTATGGTGATATAGGCATTTCATGGTGTCACTGTTTATGTAGCTAGCTGTTTTTATCGTGCACTGGTAGTTGAATATACATCTATGCTCTATATTAGTTAATTTTACACAGTACTGGGCTGTTGTAAGTAAGACAACATAATGGCAGACTATTCCAATCGAAACAATGTGTACTTAAGGCACTTTACAAATAAAATAAAATACTTTTCATTGCATAAAAAATACGTCTAAACCCTTACTTTCCCACTACACGAGAATGGTATTGAACTGCAATCGAATCCACTAAATGACAAAATTTCTGCGACCATGCTTGCTCAGCTTTAAGAGAACTTAACCTATATCTAGGTGATTTATGCATACCGCAGGGCTCTAGCCTATTATCTTGATTGTTAAAGGCAAGTAACTTACTCTTGGGCCAAACCAGGGTGGCGTTACAGTCTGTATCACCATGTGCTGTTATCTTTTACTGTTTGCACGGCTTGGATACGTTAACTGCAAAGTCTCCGTCTTCAGAACACGACTCCAATCACTGGCACATCAATAATGATGAGCGATCAACGCCAGCCTCCAGCCTGGGCGATCCTGAGACTGGGTCACTTGACCTTTGGGATCCTATGGCTTCTGAGTACCGAGCGCTGACAAACTCCTATAAAGTTAACCCTGATGATCCTGAATATATCAATCAGGGCTATAGTAAGTTGAGCTCTTCGTTCTCCAAATAATCCCGTAATTTTGCTAATCGTTTGAGTGCATTCCAGCTATTTCAAGTTGAGTTGTGCTTGTTATGTATAAAAGAATTATTGCCCTGTTGTTTTCTCCATTTGAAACTTGGCTTATTGTTCAGGCATGTTAAGCATCTGGAATGCTTTTTGCTTCCGACGGCCATGATTCCAAGCAGACAGCAGGACTCGCTTTCCCTATATGATGCAGTTTTAAGTTTGCAGTGTGAAGATCTTTGCATGTAATTTACTGATTCATGCATGGTAGCTGAGCTAAGACCTTCTCTGTAGCTTTGGCAATTAAGTCTGCTTTCTCTAGCCTTTACGGTGTCGGGCAGACAATGGTGTGTGGTTTTAAGTACAACATCGTCATGAGTGGCGGCCATCGGCTGAAGCTTTATGTGTTTCCTAAAGCTGTAGTTATACAACCAAGTGTTCGACCGTCCGGCACTATTGAATGTGCTACACGACACTGTCAGACTCTAGCCGACCCTTCCCAACCTGTACATCCCGTTTCTGCGCAGATGCCATCGATGATGTTCATAGTTAGCATCGGGATGTTATACTAATCTCAAAAACCTTGATTGCGATATAATGAATCTGCATATGAAGCCTGTAGCCTCTATTTCGCCAGCGGCAGCAGTACCCGTACAGCTTAAATTTCTCTTGGTGCTGAATCGCTTATTAACAGAATGCCGATGGCGCAACTCAGTACAAGCGGTTAAACTCAGATGATCAGACGAGAAGTCGATGCTGTCAGAGGTAAAAGAGAAGCAGCCTCACAGAGGCTGCTTTTTACATCCAGAAAAGACATTAAGACATCCTTGCAGGCACACATTTCTGTGCTCAAGTTTCACAGCTAGGGGCCAAAGTATCAACGGTTTCTACAGCACAGCCATCGTGGTCCCTAGATAGAGCCTTCTATAAATGGAGGCTGCAGTTCCTCTGAAAATTACTGTATGTACATGTATGCCCTCTAATTAGCACAGGAGCTGCCAAAATGCAACTCCCGAGGTATGGTATGCCTACCTTAATGACTTAATGATCAGTGGCAAAGCCAAGATTTTCATCTGGGGGCAAGACCTGCAGCATTTTTATGTAGGGGCAAGAACCATAATTTTTTATGTCGGTGGGTGAGACCCGTAGTAAATGAAAAATTGAAATACATAGTCATAACGTTTATTCGACACAAGCTAGCCTGTTGCTCATCGAGTGGAATTAAGACATTTCGTCGTTTGTAACGGTCGGGGGCATAGGCAAAGGGGTGGCCTAGGTCGATACCCTGAAGTGGGGGGGGGGGCAGGGGTGGCGGCAAATGCCAATTCCACCACCCGACGTCGGGTGGTGGAATCACGATCATCAATCACGATCATCACGATCGGCGGTGGAGCTGATGACCATGACTGATCGTGACGATTTTTCCTCTTTGCTGGTGGCTGGTTTGCTTATGAGCAAACCAGCCACCTTATTATATTTAATGATATTTGTTCTGTACCACAAGAATTCGTGTAGCCTTGGTGCATGGTTACCCTGCTGTGTGATCTGTTTAGGCAGCAAACAGCAGAGAAGAGTGTGCAAGTTTTTCGAGACCAGAGGCCAGTGCTATCGTGGCGACCGCTGCCACTTTGAGCACGTTCGGCTGAGACCAGGTACGGCTTAGTGTGGCTACAGTCCGTGCTGGCAGAGGAGGTTTCGCTGGTCTTTGCTGGCAGACTTGTTGCAGCGAGTACAATGTACCGTGCCTGCTCAGGGCCTACTCGGCGGTAGCCTCAATCTGTGCTGGCTGGCATCATTAATTTGGACCCCAATTTTTAATAAACAGGTGCTGTGACTGAAGACATCGAGGAAGTGTACCACCTGAACAGTATCGTCAAAGTCCCGGCTAATGGCAGCTGGACGTGTGTAGAGGTCAGCTGCATCGTCAACCCAAATCGGTTCTACCTTGTCTTCCCATTCGGGGCTCAGCCCATCAGTGATTTGCTGCACAGCCAGGGCCCCGATGGCAGGGCAGCTCCGGGTGAGCAAGCCGCCTTGGAGTGTGCTACTCATGCTCGTCCATTCTGCGCCCCTATGTGATAGTGGTTACTTCTAAGCTTTTCGTGTGACAATAAATAGCCTCGGTTACATTGTTTGCAAGCTTGCCTGCCATGGTGCTTTTAAAAATCACAAAATTTTGCTTTTATGCAGGGCTTTACTTTCTAGGTGTCCCGGATGAAAACTCAATGGCAGAATCTCTCGTTGCTCTGCAAAAAGGGCTTAAGTGAGTGTTGCAAGCAAAACATGGTGTTGCACTGTGTTGTTAGCTGAACGCCCAAGAGTTGATTGCAGCACGGGAGCACTATAGTCGGGGTCATTGTGCCATAGAGGCCGACGGCAGTGGTCTTCGCTAGGGGTATTTAAAGTAGGGGGTTATTATGGATACTGTTCGCTGGGGGTATTTAAAGTAGGGGGTTATTATGGATATGTTCGCTGGGGGTATTTAAAGTAGGGGGTTATTATGGATACTGTTCGTTATTTATGGTGGATCTAGGTTTGCTTCTTTTCTCAATTTTCTCTCTCTCTCTCTCTTGCTTACATCTCAGCATATATCATCAGCATATTGATGATAATAATAATAATACATTTGGAATAGCACCCTCAAGGAACTCGATCTCTTTCTAGGCACTGTAATTTTGCTGCAAAGGAAGCACGATCAAATGATTAGTGGTAGTATGCTCAATGACAAAGAAAAGACAGCAAGCATAACATGGTTAGGCGTGACATACACAGGGTCAGCGTGCAAATATGGTTTGTGGCAGCATGCACGGTGTCAGCATGCATAAGCACGTAAAGGACGAATCACGTGGACATACTATATGCTGTGATAAATAGATGGAAACAAACTTTTTCAAATTGAATAAGGATACAACCAACTTATTCATTATGGGCTAACTAAGTGTTACTCATGAGTTGACAAACATATCCTTCAAAATTGCTTGGCCCGTATATCTTCAGTAGCATTTTTACGAAATCTCAGTGTCCTTTTTCAAAATGACTTCACTATACGACCAAGGCAGCTCCAGTCTTATGCGTGCTGATGCTGTGCATGTTATCACTAACCATATTGCCATGCTTCATATGTCAAGTGGCTAGAAAGAAATCAAGTCCCTGAGGGTAAAATACAAGTGAATTTTTATTGTCATTATTATTATTGATAATGTTATTACCACCATTATAAGATTTTATGAGATCAAAGAAGCTTAATCGTTATGGAAAAGCTAGTGTCGTTCAGAGATTGGAAAGCCGAAAACTCAAAATGGGCTCCATCAGCACATCTCTTGTAGCCTTTGCATTCAGTCTGGTTGTCCAGTTCAGAAGTAACCTTTCATATGATGAGCACTTAGACTCAGCGGCCAAGTCTTCCCACTTTCAGCTACTACATCCCACCACACAAGTTGGGTACTTACGAATTGACCATGTCGGAGCTTTGACACAATTTTTTTTTTTTTCTAGATGTCAGCATCCACTGCTCACCATACTGTTTGATCCCTGATCAGGATTAGGGACTATTTATACCAGTGGCAGGCTATGGATATTACTAGCTTCACGGTTCTGTCTTTAATGGACTAACGTACTTTAGCAAGGCTACCGATAACACTACCAACAAGCCCCTACAGCTATCGTGAATATGGCCATAGAGATAGTTTCTAAATTCACAAAGTCGGTCATGTATCTCCTTTTCTAAATGTGTGAATGTTTGAATTTAATGTCGATTGATCGGTTTTTACAGAGCAAAATTTCTAGTTTGATCTGCAAGACCTGTCGCTGCTGAAGTCCTTCATAACTAACTGCGTGGCAGCTGTTACTTCCACCTCGGGTCTGTACAAGACAATGCATCAGCTGTCTTGATTTCACCTAAAGACTGTGGGTGACAGACGTTAGCTCTGTCACCTTTGACAGACGTTTGCTGGGTCTGAGACCACTGAACGCATTCTGCAGTTTAGATTTCTTCCCATGTGTCTCTCAGTGCTGGCACTAACTTCGCACCCTGCTAATTCCTTCAGCGCTACTTACTGCATCCGACTGTCGCAGTAGCTAAACAAAAAAGGCTGCTGTTGTATGCTGCATTCGCTGAGGCATACAAACGGCAGGCTGGTGGTTGACCAAGCATGGCCTGGGAAACAGCACAATCTAAGGACTCACAGGTACAATCGATAATTCGAATGTCAGCTCATTTTCTGCTCATTCCTATTTTAAGACCAATAACTAACTGGCAGGTTGCAATCAGACCGTGGCTGCCTCAGGGATTCCTCTTATTAAATTAAATTAAATCCTAGCTGGTTAAACAGCCTCTCTTGTATAGAGACAGAAGAACCTTTATGGCTATCACAACTGCTTGCAGTGGCGATAAAGGATCGCCCACCACAGGATTCGAAACCACGACATCGGGACCGAGGTCATAAGAAGCAACCGCCTTACCTAGTGTGTCATCACGTCTAAATGTAACACACACATATATATGTGTGTATGTATATATATAAGCTTATAAGGTGTGTTGCAAGCGGTCGAACCGATCATTTGCTTGCAGCTAGTCCCATTGAAGCTAGCGTGAGACAGAGTGCTTGCAAACTAACTTTTGTTTGTACATTCTGATTGACCATAAATGTTTCACGTGTGTGCTGTTGGCCTGCTACTTTCGAAGCGGTGCTTCTATGCATGCTGTGGATATTTAGACTAACTTGATATTGCTAACGACCTATGAATATCGCAGAGGTGTGGTGCATTCTTCAGTTCTAAAGATAGTCTTCAGTTTGCTTGTCTGGTCCAGCTTTTGTAATAGTTTGTTCAGTTGTTTAGTTGGTTAGTAATTTTATATCGTTTTGTTTTGAAGAGAAGTGTGTGTGTGTGTGTGTGCGTGCGTGCGTGCGCGCGTGTGTGTCTGTGTCCGTGTGCACGTAGTCGTGTTTATCTCTGTGCTCGTGTGTAAGTACGTCTGCTTCTCATGGGGTCTTAGCCCAAGGGTAAGGAGTTTGCTCTCTCGTGTTTATCTCTGTGCTCGTGTGTGAGTACGTCTGCTTCTCATGGGGTCTTAGCCCAAGGGTAAGGAGTTTGCTCTTAGTGACTCAGGGTTTGGGCCCTGAAGTAGGCCATCCTTTATGGCCTACTGCTAGTGGTGGTGATAGCCTTTAAGGCTCATCTGCTGCTATACAAATGAGGCTGTTGAATCAGCTATTTTTATCGTCTTATTATTGCTGCTGCTTCCTCTACCACTACCATGATTGGAGTTCGTCATATGCCTTTTAGCCAGCACTTTATGTCGAAAAGTGGACAGCCCACCATGAGCCACACCGCTTCTGCCACAGACTATGCAAGAGGACAGATGGTCGTTGCCCTGTTTAGCAGGGACAATCTCTGGTACAGGGCCAAGATCGTCGAGGCCGATTTAGACAAGGAGGTGGCCACTGTGAGTTTAAGGGCCTACGCGTGGTCGTGCGGAGCCGCTGGTCGACGTGACGAATCGCTGTTTCGTGTGCCTCTGTTGCTTTTGCTACTTTTGACATCTCGATTGATGCTGCTACTGCTGCTGCTGCTAGAGTTAACTTTCTAGTTATGGGCAAACCCAGTGTGATTCAGATATTGGAAAGGCTAATGCTCAAAATCGGATCTGCCAGCATATCTCCTGTTGAATCTGAACGAAATCTAGGTGTCATGTTCAAAAGTGACCTTTCGTTAGACGGCTACGCCAACACCACAGTCAAGTCTTTCTACGTTCAGCTACACAACATTGCTAAAGTTCGAGCTTGTTTAGACAGGGATACTACATCTAAGTTGGTCTATGCATTTGTGACTGGTAACCAGTGCCGGTCGGCGAGAAGTGGTGTGATGTGGCAACTTCGATGCCCACGACAGACAAGCCTAGCTGCAGAGTTTTGCACCAGCTGAAAGCGCCTGATTGCACTTGCCGGTAGGCCAGCAAGCAGTGAGTTACAGAAGTCAAGACGGGGTGTCACAAATGCATGGACAAACTTAGACGTGGTATCCTTATTTAAACAAGCCCGAATTTTAGCAATGTTATGTAGCTGAAAGTAGGCAGACTTGATTTTGGAGCTGATGTGGTCGTCTAATGGTCACTTTGGAACATGACACCTAGATTTCGAGCTGATTCAACAGGAGATATACAGGCAGAGCCAAGTTTGAGCGGCAGCCTTTCCAATATGTGAATCACACTAGGTTTGCCCATAACTTCTATGTTGTTTTATCATCATTTCATTTAAGAAAATTTGCTGCCATCCATGTGCAGATGTCATCAATACATGTAGCAAGGGAGTTGAAAGAACTCGAGGTGCTCGTAGGCTGGGATGGATCAAAGCAAAGGTACAATTGAGCGTCATCTGCACAGAAGTTAAAGCCGAGATTGCGCTTGGCAATCACATCTGCAAGAGGGAGAGTATAATCCGTGAAAAGAACCGGACCTAGCACAGACCCCTGAGGTACTCCATATTTCAGAGGTACTTCAGATGATCTTTGTCCATTCACGTCAATACTCTGGAATCTCCCACTGAGATAGGACCTGAACCATTGCAGAGCAGTGTCAGTGATGCCCAGGCGAAATGAGAGGTGCTCATTAAGAACTTTGTGATCGATGGTATCAAAAGCTGCCGAAAGATCGAGTAAAACAAGCAGAGACACCCTACCTATGTCTGCGTTCCTAAGTAGGTCGTCGCACACTCGAGGCAATGCTGACTCTGTGGAGTGATTAGCTCTAAAGCCAGACTGGAACTTACTGCCAAGGCTTGAAGTTTCAATATATGAGTTCAGCTGGTCTGCCATAACTTGTTCCAGTTTCTACGGTCAGAATGGTAGAAGGGAAACAGATCGGTAGTTGCTCAAGTTCTCTTGGTCAAGTGTAGCTTTCTTGAGAAGTGGCCTGACTACAGCTTTTTTGAAAGGTGCTGGGACATGACCTGAGGCCAATGACATATTAATGATGTTAGTTATGTATTGCTGCAGCAGATCATGCTTCGTAAGAACAGGACAGTGGGAATAGGGCCCTAAAGGACTTTTTGTCTTCTTTGATTGGGATTTGAACTTCAGGACGTGTTCACTAGTGACATGCTTGAATGTAGACGTTGAGGTGCTGCAAGGAATCGAGGGACAGCATTCTAGGGGGATGTTGTCATCGCAGGGATGGACTCCCCAATCTTGTCTATCTTCTGACAAAGAATCGAGAGAAGCGATCGGCTAGATCATCACAAGGATCATCAGGTAAGGAGCTAACCTGGGAACGGTTGAGGAGATGGTTTATTGTCGACATCAGCATTTTTGGATTGTGCATCTGTGATTCAACAATGTTTCTATAGAAGCTAGACTTAGCCTTTGCTAGGATCGATTGGTACGACCTACAGTAGTCCTCGTATGCCTGTCGATGGACAGTCAGCCCTGATCTTTGCATGCTTTTTCAAGCTTGGGCTTAGTAGACCTATCTAGTTTCATGTCTGTATTATACCATAGGCCGTCTGGGCGAGGGCGCACCTGTACGCTTAGTCAGAGGTGCAAATTCGTCGAGCATGCCAGCTAGTGTAGTGTTCTATAATCTACAAACGATGGAAGATCGGAGGGGGACTGAGCAGCAGAGGCAAAGCAGATTTTCTTGCACGAACATCATTGGTATCAAGGGTCTTGAGGTTTTGAGATTCACAGGTGATTCTAGAGGCAGAGGAGGAGGGCACACATTGTAGACTTAATGAGATCTGCATGTGGTCAGATAAGCAGGATTCGGTAATAATTGGTGAGGACAAAGTGGTTATATGAGAAAATCTGGTCGAGTGTGTGACTGTTGATGTGAGTGGGGCCATTCACATTAGTCACAAGAGACAATGAGTTAGTCAATGTACGAAATTCAGTGCTGACGGCCTCAGAGAAGTTGTTAAAGTGAATGTTGAAATCAGCCATAACGAGGGAGGATCGATTTCTTGCACACAGAACCGAAATGAGATCGGAGAAATCTGAGATAAAGGAGGATTTGGTACCTGGTGGGCGAAAGACTACCGCTACTATCGGTAGCATGTTTTCGGGTGAAATCAATACAATCGATTCAAAAGACTGCTTCGAGAGTACTGCAAATGGCTTCAAGTTGAATTTCGAGCGCACGATAACAGCAACTCCACCTCCAGTTTTGATTGATTTAGGAGTGTGAAAGAATGGAAAACCAGCTGAGGTAGCATCTTTAATTGTCGGGCAGTTTACCGATTTTAGCCAAGTTTCAGTTAGGCCAAGCAAGTCGAGACCATTTTCAGAAATAAGGTCGCTTATAACTAGAGGTTTATTGCACATTGAACAAGGATTCCAAAGGCAAGGCTTAAGTTGGGCCTCCGGAGTTGTAACAGGCCTGATGACTACTAAGTTAGAGAGATTGACAGTGTTGCATGTGGGGGAGCGTGCTGGGCTGTTCGAGACAATGCTAGGGAATACCAAACGAGCGGGTACTCAGCTTACAGTTCCTGCCAAACGAGTGGCGTCTGACCTGGCGGTTCCGGCCACCGTGGTGGCTCCAGGGTGCTTTTCTTTTGCTAATGCATAGTTCATGAATCTTAGCAACAACATTAATATCTAGGAATGCATTTGATCTACGATGACGAAGCGATAACAGCTGCTGACGATCATAACTAACAAGCAGGTTACTAGCCGCTGGCGTAGCTAAGGCAGCCGCTGGCAAAGGAGACCCAGCAGCCCAAAACGATAAGCGTTTAGATATCCATAGGTACGTAATTTCTTAAGCGCTACGGTCAAATTACAATCAGAATTACTTTAAACAGGTCTTAGCTGTATCGTTTCTGTATACAACGTTCGCAGGAACTTCGGTTTTCGGAAGAATTCGGCAACGAACAATGAACACTGGTCAGCACACTCAACGTCGGTAGGCGACAGCCAAGCAACGCATTCACTCCAAGGATTCGTCACTCATTTTGAGGTCCCTTTATTCTTTGGCTCCAGCCTACCTATAAGATCTACCACCCACCAGGCCAAGCATAGTACCCCATGCTTTTCGGAATCTAATCGTTTACCCATACTTCTTACAAACCTCAAATAATTTCTTTGGAGACCGTGCCTTTAGTTCGTATGCTCTCAAAGCGTGGAACTCACTCCCGACCTGTGTTACATCTGACTTGAACACATTTAAAAACAACTAAAACGTATCTATTTATCACAGCATTTAGTGGGTCCCTGTGATTCGAACTTGATCTGCTTATGCGTGCTGACACTGTACATGCTGCCACAAACCATGCGTGCACGCTGATCTTGCAAATGTCACCCCTAACCATGTTATTCTTGTTGTTTATTGAGCATGCTACCACTAACCATTCGACTGTGTTTCCTTTGCAGCAAATGTTAAGTGCCTAGAAAGAGATTGAGTTCTCTGAAGGCGCTTCATCAAATGTCTTTTTATTAATAATAATAATAATAATAATAATGTACTTGATAAATCGCCCTCAGAGAACTTAATCTCTTTCTAGGCGCTTTACATTTGCTGCAAAGGGAAATGCAATTGAATGAAAACTAAAATCATGCTTAAAAATATTATATAGAGGCAGTTGCCTTGTATTGCAGGTTTACTTTGTTGACTTTGGAAACGAGGATCGTGTTGCATTGAGCAGCATACGACCAATGGAGCCCCAGTTTCTGCACCTCAGCTTCCAGGCGGTGGAAGCTTCCCTGGCTGTAGGCCCTCTAGGCAAGGACCGGCAGACCGGCCACAGCTACACGGATGCTGCCATCGATGCCTTCATACGAATGGTTAATGGAAAGCTGCTGTTTGCTCAAATTCTTAAGAGGTTGGCTGCAGCGCATGCAGTGCGATTTTGTGCCGTGATGATCGATAAGCTTTACGTAGAGCAAGAAGGATGCTGATGTGATAATTCGTGGATCGAAGCTGAGCATTAATAATAATAATAATAATAATATTGCACTTGATAAAGCGCCCTCAGAGAATTTAATCTCTTTCTAGGCGCTTTACATTTGCTGCAAAGTGATACGCAATAGAATAGTAAGTAAAATCATGCTTGAAAAACAAACAAAATGAATAACATGGTTAGGGGTTACATGCACTGGGTCAGCATGCAAATGTGGTTAGTGGCAGCATGAACAGTGTCAGCACGCATAAGCACATCGAGGACGAATCACAAGGACCCACTAAATGCTGTCCTAAATAGGTATGTTTTTAAGTTTTTTTAAAATGTGGTCAGGTCAGGGGATGTTCTGATGCAGGTCAGGAGGGAGTTCCAGGCTGTGGGAGCATACGAGCTAAATGCACGGTCTCCAAAGGATTTAAGGTTTGTACGAGGTATTTCTAGACTGTTGGATTCCGAAAAGCGAGTGGTACGATGCTTTGCCTGATGGGGTAGTATCTCTGAAAGATAGGCTGGAGCCATAGAATGAAGAGACCTAAAAGTGAGCGACAAAACCTTGAAGTCAATCCGTTGCTTGACTGGTAGCCAGTGCAGGTCGGTGAGAAGTGGAATAACGTGGCAACTGCGACGCTCACGACAGACAAGCCTAGCTGCAGAGTTTTGCACCAGCTGCAATCGCCTGATCGCACATGCTGGTAGGCCGGTAAGCAGTGAGTTGCAGAAGTCGAGACGAGATGTCACGAATGCATGGACCAACTTGGACGTGGTATCCTTATCTAAGCAAACCCGAATTTTAGCAATGTTATGAAGCTGAAAATAGGCAGATTTGACTGTGGAGCTGATGTGGTCGTCTAACGAGAGGTCGCTTTGGAATATGACACCTAGATTTCGAGCTGATGCAACTGGAGATATGCTGGCAGAGCCAATTTTGAAAGTCAGCCTTTCCAATTTCTGAATAACACTAGGTTTGCCCATAACTAGTAAGTTAGTTTTATCATCGTTTAGTTTTAGAAAATTTGCTGCCATCCATGATCGGATGTCATCAATGCATGCAGCAAGTGAGTTGAGAGAATTTGAGGTGCTCGAAGGCTGGGAGGGATCAAAGCAAAGGTACAACTGAGTGTCATCCGCATAGAAGTGAAAGCCTAGATTGTGCTTGGCAATCACATCAGCGAGAGGGAGAGTATAAACGGTGAAAAGGACCGGACCTAGCACAGAACCCTGAGGTACTCCATATTTTAGAGGTACTTCAGATGATCTTTGTCCATTCACGTCAACACTCTGGAGTCTCCCACTGAGATAGGACCTGAACCACTGCAGAGCAGTGCCAGTGATGCCCAGGCGAGATGAGAGGCGCTCTAGAAGTACTTTGTGATCGATGGTATCAAAAGCTGCCGAAAGATCGAGCAAAACAAGAAGAGACACTCTACCCATGTCTGCATTCCTAAGTAGGTCGTTGTATACCCGAAGCAATGCTGACTCTGTGGAGTGATTAGCTCTAAAGCCAGACTGGAACTTACTAGCAAGGTGTGAGGTTTCGATATACGAGTTCAGCTGGTCTGCCACGACCCGTTCCAGTGTCTTTGATAGGAATGGTAGAAGGGAGACTGGGCGGTAGTTGCTCAAGTTCTCTTGGTCTAGTGTAGCTTTCTTGAGAAGTGGCCTGATTACAGCTTTTTTGAAAGGTGCTGGGACCTGACCTGAGGCTAATGACATATTAATGATGTTGGTTATGCATGGCAGCAGCAGATCAATGCAACGTAGGAGCAGGACAGTGGGAATAGGGTCCAGAGGACTTCTTGTCTTCTTTGATTGAGATACGAGCTTTAGGACTAGATCACTAGTGACCTGCTTAAATGCAGACATTGAGGTGCAGCCAGGAACCGAGGAACAGCATTCTAGTGGGGAGGTTGTCATCGCAGGGATGGATTCCCTGATTTTGTCTATCTTCTGCACAAAGAATCGAGAGAAGCGATCGGCTAGATCATCACAAGGATCATCAGGTAAGGAGCTAACCTGGGAACGGTTGAGGAGATGGTTTATTGTCGACATCAGCATTTTTGGATTGTGCATCTGTGATTCAACAATGTTTCTATAGAAGCTAGACTTAGCCTTTGCTAGGATCGATTGGTACGACCTACAGTAGTCTTCATATGCCTGTCGATGGACAGTTAGTCTGGATCTTTTGTATGCCTTTTCAAGCTTTCGTTTAGTAGACTTGGCTAGTTTAATGTCTGTGGTAAACCATAGGCCGTCTGGGCGGGGGGCGCACAGTGCGCTTTGTCAAAGGTGCAAACTCGTCGAGCGTGTCAGCTAGTGTCGTGTTGTAGCAATCTACCAGTGATGACAGATCGGAGGGAGGACTGAGCAGCAAAGGTGAAGCAGATATGCTCGCACGGACAGCATCGATGTCAAGGGTCTTGAGGTTTCGCGATTCACAGGTTATTTTAGAGGAGAATGTGGGCACACACTGTAGATTGAATGAGATCTGCATGTGGTCAGATAAGCAGGATTTGGTGATAACTGGTGATGACAAAGTGCAGTTATATGAGAAAATCTGGTCGAGTGTGTGACCCTTGATGTGGTTAGGGCCATGCACATGAGTCACAAGAGATAATGAGTCTGTCAATGCACGAAATTCGGTGCTGAAAGCGTCAGATAAGTTATCAAAGTGAACGTTGAAATCACCCATAACGAGGAAGGATCGATTTCTTGCACACAGAATCGAAATGAGATCGGAGAAATCTGAGATAAAGGAGGATTCGGTACCTGGTGGGCGATAGACTACTGCCACTATCGGTAGCTTGTTTTCGGGAGAGGTAGTCATTAAGCCCTCTACTGCCCGAGGAGTTATTGTTAAAATGTTACTGTGGAAATGCTAACCCAACTGACCCCACATGTCTCAGGTTACTCTAATTGGCTGACTAATTTTCTCCGATGGGTCATGTGCATGGGACCAGTCACATCAAAGGTCACACTTTCGATCATATATTCTTCTGCCTTTATATACTCACACTATGCATCGGAATCTATATCTTTAACAGCATGAATCCTCGTCGGTATCAACAATTCTCTGCGAATCACGAGACCATAAGAACCTTGATATCGAAGCTGTTCACGAAAAACATCTTCCTCGCCACTTCTACCTGATCTTTCATCTGATCTATCCTCAGTGGAATGCCAAGGCACAAAACTTGCCTCTTGTTCTGGAGGAGTTTGCTCCTCTGACACAGTGCATAGTGTACGCCCTTGCCAAGATACCTGTGGTATACTGCAGATGTTAAAACTAGCTTGGTAACAATTAAGTTTGAAAAAAGTATCTACAAATCGTGACTGCACATTGACTGGCATACCCAGTCTAGCGTCTGTAAGACCGAAGTGCAATTCCAGATGTACTATCCAAGAATGGTAATGCCTACTATCTACTTTCTTAACTGCATCTAAGTGAGCATGATAAGAAGTGGCCCTTGCTGTGAAGTCGCTGATCGCTTTTCTCATTTATTTGCAAGATTCCGCCCGAAGGTGTCGTCCTCCCCAGAGTCTTCGTTCTCCTGTCCTTGCTCTTCCTCAATGTCTGCCCTCAAGCTCAGGCCCGTGCTGCCCTCATTGCAAAGCTCACCCCCCCTGTCTAAGAATACTGCGAACCCTCTAGATCTCGTACCTACTGTTCTTGTGGGTTGCCTCGACTTGCATCTAGTCAAGCGAGCAGTAGAATTCTTTTTCCCCACTCATTTATGGGGTCACCAAAGGAGGCTTCTCCGAGGCCATAGTAATCAGCAGCAGTGCCCAAGTGGCCAGTGAAGATTAACCAGACTCGCCCGACCGAAAACGACGCCTCCTACTGAAGGCGTCTCTTTCGTTTGTTCTCCGAAATCAATCAAAACTGGTAGATGAATCGCCACTAGGTCGGTTCTCCCTCAATTTAAAACTGCATGCGGTCGCAGTACTCTTGTTATGAGTCCCGAAGTAAGTTGCCAATGGTGCCAGGAATCAGTGGCCCTCCCCCAGGTACCACCTGCAACTTGGCCAGCCTGCGCCGGGTGGGAGCAATGTATGTCCACGGCACCTGATGAGGCAGGTGTACTACTTTATCGACTATGTTTAGCTTGTCAATCAGGAAGTGAGATGGAAAGGCCTGCACTATTGTTTGTGGGGGGGGGGGGGGCTGCTGCTGCAGCTGCTGCCCGAATGCAGCCAGGTATGAGTGGAGCCCCGTGAAGTGAACAGCTCTTAAGTTGTTCAGTCGACTGGTCGGTATTTACAGATATGCCGCGGGGAAGATTGACGTCGAACTGTGCGAAGCGACACCCAAGGGCGATCTGTTCGTATCGGCGGAGCTAGTCAACCAAGGGCATGCCGTGCGGCTACCGTCAGCGGCCTCAGGCACTGTCGCCGGAAGAGGAAGGACGATGGCCTCGATTGAGGATGGTGGAGCCGCCAGGCCCGTGGTTTACTTGCCTGCCTGAGCTACTGGTGCTCGCCAATGAGGCCGTGCCACCAGAGCCGGCTGGTGGGCCTGCTTGCCCGAGACATAAGTCAGGCACCGGTGCATCATCGCTGGTCCCACTGAGCGGTCTTTCTCACCATTTTGTTGCCGCTTGCCAACCGATTCGCTGCTGCTCGCGAGCCTCTTGTGATGTTCGGGGCTCATGGCACGAGGGAGTGGAGCAGCTGCTCAATGCAGCAGCCGCAGGCTCCAGCTGTAGTGCTGGCTGACAGCTCGCCTGTCGTGCGTGAGTGCTAGTCAGTCTCCCAGTCTCCCGATGTGTGCACGGTAGCAGTGTGCATGCCGGTGCTTCACTGTTCGAGAAAATGTATCACGGCTGGCGCTTCCTTTAGTTTAAGTTTTGTGATTAAACTCATGTTCTTATTTTGCATTGATGCCCCTGCTCCATTTACTTGCTGGGGTTCTACCTGTCGGGCGGCATTGGTGCATCGCCTAGCCCTGGCTGATTGTTTACCCGTGCAAAGTCGGTTATTTGCTCCTTCGCCATGCCACGTGTTTGTTATATCATAGCTCGGAATCTCCTTACGGGAGATTGGGTAAGCGGTGGGCACTTAGGCGATAATGTCTAGTGATAACACCTGGCGTAGTTTGGAAACTTCAACCTGTTTGCTGTGGCTGGGGCTGCGAATTCGCTGCCTATGCTGCAGAAGATAGCCTTTTGTTGTTGTCCTTTGAGATTGATTACGACTAATCATTAATACGAAAAATTACTGACCAGCAAGCCTCTTCACTGTATGCAAAAGTAACGTTTGAACTTTTTATATTGGCCTTGAGCAGTACTTTAATCACTACGGTTAGGTGTGAGCGAAACTGATATTCTTCTATTCCTTATTTTCGGTCCACATGTCAGTTTAACTTTATATCAAGCCTCGGCTGTACTGGTTGCTAGGGAAAGCATCGAGGAGTCACCTGCTACTACCCTGCATTGTGGAGGCTTTGGGACCCCTTCACATCACCGCTAAAGCAGCACTAACAATTATATCACCATGCTGTGCTGGCGTGCTGTTATATATGCAGTAACCAGTTCGAACGATACGTAGTGCCTTAAGCCGTAATGCATTGGAATATATCTGTCTGTAGCTTCACGACACGACGTGGATTTACGCGGGTGTTACACTAAAATTTGTCTATTGATTCTCTCGCAGCGATTTGTAAGGCGCAGCGACAGAGATTTAGTTCTCTTGGCTCTATACAAACGACTTATAACTATAAGGCTGGTGAGTTTTCGGTAGCTCACTCTTCAAGCCTAGGCGGATTTCGCTAAGCATTCGGTAGCCAACAGACTTAATCTCACGAAGCTCAAAGAGATTGTGAAAAGCATAGCTAAGTAAGGAGAGCAGTCGAGGAAGCGAGCAGAAAGGAAGTAGCTACTCAGGACGGCAGGAAAGGAGGTCGCAGTCGGCAAGAGAGTTGAGGCTGCGTGTGAATGCTAAAGTCTCCAGCAGTTAATAACGGCCTGTCAAAGGGGGATAATTTGGTGAGGAAGAATAAAAACTCTTATACGTAAATTAGGTTAGACAGCCGGAAAAGGATCGGCAGAAACAGCAGTGAGAGGCACAGTTCACATTTGGATCTGACGGCAGCTGATTTAAAGGATGGCCCGTGCGATTGGCTGCGGGTTTAATAGCCAGACGATTCACGAAAAACGACAGCAACGACAGCTTTGTCAGACCGTGCGAACTGAAACATGGAAACCGGTTGTGGCGGACTCAGACACTATGCTGCCAGAGTTAGGCGTCATCCGCCACTCACCCAAAAGACATGAGCTTCAATAGGTCGAAGAGATGAGGTGAGATGTGGCAGTTGCAACTTTCGCGACAGACGAGACTAGCTACTTCGTTATTCACCATCCGTTAGCGTCTGTTTCCACCGGCAGTTAGACCTTCGCTCTGAGAGTCACTTTTGCTTAATAACTATATCATTGGCTAATAATTATCTTAAGAATAAATTAAAATTGGTAATAAGCGAATTTGCTTCTAAGTGACTTTTGTCAGCACAAAGTGCCATGCTCGGCATATAAGTAGACAACGATGGGTTAAGACAAATTGTAAGCAGCATCACGATCTATCGTAGAGTCATTTGATGCAATCTGGTAATCCTGAAAAGGCAAGATGTATCTCTAATGTCTGAAGAAATTACTGCACAACATTAAGACACCCCTTACTTTGAGGGCAATAAAAGCAAAGCTAAAAAGCGCACATTCCTCACGGATCTGTAGGCTAGTATCTTTCATGTTCTCTATCAATTACCAATTGAAACTCCAAGCTTATTTCCAGTGTACGTGAATTACATGTAACTTCTTTGAATGCTATACAAATGCATCAGTAATATATTTATGCCATTGGTAGTGTATGTGCACGAGTTTTTATGTACCTGAGTTTTTGGTAAGAGGCAGTGAGACAATGGAATGAGCTGCTCCCAAAAAAGCTACCTGACGGACTCTCCGATACGTCCGCTTCGGTGGATATATCAGCGGCTACATGCATATAACCATTGTAAATAGTGAAAGTATGGGCTGTGGACGCGACGGCTCATGTGCTATTTAAATGCTTCCAAGTAAAGTTAGGGGTGTTTTGTTGTGACTACCACTTCGAAACACGATTTTTGCCCTTGGGGAGTAAATGTTATGATCATTACTTCCTAAAAACCACGCCATGGTAACAACGGTAGAGCAAATCGAAACTGACCCTGAATTGACGTTGAAATTAAACCCACTCACACTGAGAAAACTGACAAAGTTGCGTCTTGTGGTGCACATATAGTCAGAAAGAAAGGCAAACGAATCTAAATTACCGTGTATTACTCACACTGGAGTCATACAAAAATGACAACTTGAAAGAGCTGTTCAGAAATTAACATTTTTACTAAATTTGCGGCTATACCGCAACTTCCGTTAACAAAGAAGCCTCAAAAAGAAGTCCCTTACATATTTTCGCTGCAGCTTAGTCGGTAACTTGCCGTGAATTAGAGGAATGAGCACTTTCCGACGTTCTACCGGAGTCTCCCGTTTGATCCACAGAGAACCCGTCCGCTGCGACCAGTCCATTTTGGAATAGGGTACCTCAGTCTCGTGAATTCCAATAAATTCCAATATTCCAAAATTTCAATAGGCAAACAAGACATGGAAATTTCCTACGGGCAGCTTGAAAGCCCACCAAGAAAGACTAATTTTTGGGGTTTCCTGTGACCTCCCATCCAGGTGTGCATGCTTCAAGACGCTCAGCAACATGCTAAGTTGGTTTGATCATTATTTAATATTAGACAGTTAGCTGCGATCCAATCGAAAATGTGAGCAATACAAGCAGCAAGGGGTTGAAGACAGTCTGCCGTGCTGAAAGGCCGAAAAAGATTAAAGCACAACTGTAGCTGTGTGCTCTCTGCACAAAAACGAGAGCCATGATTGTGCTCGGCGATTATGTTGCCAAGAGATAATATAAACTATGAAAAGTAAGTAGCACTAGAACAGATCCCGGCTATCCCGCATATAAAAGCTGACAGGACGATGGTTGGCCTTTACGGCTATCACCACTGCATGCAGCAGTCGATAAAGAATCGCCCACTGCAGGACTCGAACAGTTTCAGTGTAGTGCCACTGACACCCAGGCGAGACAATGGGTCCTCAAGAAGCACATGTGATGAATAATATCAGATGCTGCCGAAAGATCCAGCAGAACTAGGACGGAAACTCTTCCCAAGTCAGTATTCCTGATGTTGTTATATCAATCGCAGCAGTAGTGACCTAACCGGATATTACATGCTTGGTTTTCAGCTTTGATATATGAACTTATAGCTGGTTAGCCACTACTGCATGCAACAGTGTCAGCATGCATAAATACACGAAGGAAAATTCACAGGGACCCACTCAATGCTTTCATAAATAGGCGCGTTTTTAATTTTTTTTAATTGTGGTCAAGTCAGTGGATGTCGTGACGCAAGTCAGGAGTAAAGTCCAGGCTTTGGGAGCATACGAAATGCATGTAATGTAATGTATCTTCGTCTGTAACTCCACAAAGTCATACAGACCATGTGGGTGTTACGCAGGGGAGTTTTGTATAGCCCACTCACAGCCTAAGCGGCTTTCGGTATGCATTCGGTAGCCAATAGACTTAATCTCGCCCAACAAAGAGAAAGTGGGAAGCATAGCAGAGTCAGGAGAGCAGTTGAGGTAGTGAGTAGCATGGAAGTAGCAGCTCATAACCACTGAAAAGGATGTGCCATAGTCGGCAGTAGGAGAGTAGTTGTCGTTGCGCAAGAATTGAGGAAGCGAGTTCCACAGTCTAGGACCTGCAGAGCTAAAGCTTCTGTCGCCAACGGCATTTAAGCGGAGTGCATGGTCTCCAAAGAATTTGAGGTTTGTACGAGGCATAGGTAAACAGTTAGATTACGAAAAGTGGGTGGTCGGATGCTTAGCCTGGTGGGCGAGTAGATCTGATAGGTGGGCTGGAGCCAAGGAATGAAGGGACCTAAAAGTGAGAGAGAAAACCTTAAAGTCGATCCGTTGCTTGACTGAGAGCCAGTGCAGGTCGGCGAAAAGTGTCGTGATGTGGTCACTGCGAATCTCACGACAGAATAGTTCTGATTGGTAAGCTAGAACCAGAGAATGAAGGAACCTAAAAGTCAGTAGGAATATGTGACGGAAGTCGGTATTACCAGTTTGACGTTTGGAAGGGTCCGCCATGTAGAAGTAGCTTGAATGGTCAGTCGGTTACCACCATATTCTTGGGATAGCAAACTTCATGGCTCTCTTTACTTTTCTGTACCCGCTTGTAAAAGTACAAGATTACATACATAAAAAATGTTTTATATTAAGGAGTATACGTGAAGCGCTTAGAAAGAGATTGAGTTCTCCGAGGGCGTTTATCAAGTGTATTATTGTTCTTGTTGTTATTGTGCAAAAAATGTCATCTAGTGAGTGGCAATTGTTTATGTTAGCCTCAAGAATCATGTTTGCGGTTTTGTTATGTAAATTAAGGTGCTCAGGCCTTACATTTTCCGACGGGCATACCGAAATATGATGTTTAGGGTTCGTACATCTTAACACACTCTTGCACAGAGTCGTTTTTCACGCTCGGCTAGATATTATACGCACATTTACCTAAATGCATCGGCTGGGTGAAAGCAACCTCTTGGTGCCGTGTCACTCAAATATTTGCTTTTCTCTAACTCTACAATGACAATTTAAAATGTTTGCATAAGGACGTTTACCGGTACACTTCCACGGATAATAATGTAAAGTGTCACGTCCTAGCCTTTACTTGGTGAACCGTTCCACATTGGGTAGTTTAAATATGACAGCCCTGAGCAAAGAAGCTAAGTTTTATGGAATCTTACCCATTTTTTTCAGCTTAGGCATATAGGCATAAGGAAAAACTTTGTACCTACGGATACAAAATAAATTAAAATTTGTTACCTGGTGCTTGGCTGAGTCATTGACGTCTATTAAATGTCACTCCCGGAAGTAATGGTTGGATCTTGCCGCGAGACGGACGGACTTTCTTGCTTTAATTAGTAGGGTTTCGAAACAAGTCACGTCGCTGTTTAAAGCTTCAATTTCATGTAAAAAAAAGTGTAGTAATGTCAGTCGCTTCAATACTCTGCAACCATCAATCTTGATTCGTTGCCCCGAAACAAACTGCACAAGAGAGAGCCTGGAAACATAAAATAGACTGACGTACACAGCTGAGCGGAATCGGTTTGTGGAAGCAGTGAGGTTTTCTATCAATTCACTTTAAGAATTTTGGCGAAACAAGCGTTTGCTCCTCTGCAGGTCACTGACTGCATAAATTGCTTCCAAAAATTTTTTACCCAACTTTTATCTTTTCTCTGCGTATCCTCGCACCGATCCTTTCCAGACGTCTTGATCGCCGCTACTTCCGCGATACTCGCTTCCTCGACTGCCCTCACGGCTTGGCCTCACGTTTCTCATTGTATCCTAATGGGAGAGACGGCCACTCTTTGGCTTCAGTGTGAGAACCGAAAGCGGCCGTAGGCTTTGATTGCTATACCGAAAGATTGTCAGTGTAAAACCCGCAAGGTCTTCTTTTTTTTTTACTTTGTGGATAGATGAAGATATACAGGCAGTTAAATTTTGATGAAATGTTGGAAAAATAGCTAGACTAGCAAATACTGGATTGGCCGTGAAATATATCCGATCTTGTGAGGAGTATTGGTGTTATATTTGGCTCGCCTTATGCAGAAACTCGAGAGAACTGCTCGCAAGGTTACTTCAAGCTAGACATGCCGTATTTCAGGGCTGCAAAATATCTGTGTCCCAGGGTGGTCAAATCTCATTCAGCAGGCCAGTCACACGTGAAGTCCCACGAGGGTTCGTTCTCGGTAGTCCGCTGTTCTCTGTTCATATCGAGTCTCTGTGATAAGTAATTTGGGCCCGTGGGATCAGCTCTAACATCTACTTCTGACGATCTCCAGATGTATTTATCGTTCAAACCATCCGAATCTGCTGCGGAGACTGATAGACTAAATGCTTACCTTTCAGACATTTTATAGCTGATATCAATCTATTTCCTCAAAATAAACGACAATAGAACCAAACTCGTACTCACAGGATACTCCAAGTGCGTGACTTGAGTAGGAGACTTTTCTCTTGTAATTGGTGATGCTGTTTTGCGGCCGCCGCGATGTGCTCGGAATTAAAGTGTCATTTTTGATAAAAGCTTTAAATTTCGACAACTTAAGTATTCAGACTGCTTCCGCAGCTAGCCGTGACGTCAATTTCCTCTCTACGATTAGGTAATATTCAACACGATAGTTGGCGAGAAATTAAACGAGCTTCCGGTTCTAGGTCAGAGCACTATAATTCCGTCTTGCCTCGGACTAAAAAAATAGCCATTAAGCTTTTGCAGATCATGATGAGTTTGGCTGCAAGCAAAAAATAATATATTAGCTGATTTAACAGCCTCATTTTGTATAGCATCAAAAGATCTATCACTACTGCTTGCAGCTGCAACAAAGGATCATCTGCTGCAGGATTCGAACCCACGACCTCGGGACCAAGATCATGAAAAGCAGCCGCCTTAACGGCTCACCAGGCAGTTAAGAAAGTTCAAGAGGCTCAACCTTACCTTTACTTTTCTGAAGGAGCTGACTTGGCTTCCGTTAAATCAGCTGATACAGTGAAAAATTCTTACACTGTCCCATAAGGCCCGCCCTGGCTTAGCTCCTTAGAACCTAGCGAAAATGCTGCATGCTTCCTCCAGCACTAGTCCCCTGTGGACAGTAGATTGGCTGTTCTATTTCTATGGTTAAGACTGTTGGCAACAGAAGTTGATGATCTGCAGGTCCTAGACTGTGAAACTCGCTTCCACAATTCTTACGCAGTGGCACCTTCTCTCCTGCGGCCGACTATGACACGTCGTTTCCAACCGCCACGAGCTGATACTTTCGTGCCACACACTCTTATCTCGACTGCTTTGCGGTCTAAGCTACCGCTCTTATTTTCTCTTCATTTGATGTGATGAATTCTGATGGCTTCTGTGTTGGTCCCGAAAGCCGCTTAGGCTTCGCATATGCTACGTAAAACTCTCCTGATTAACGCCCAATCTATCATTGTGGCGTAGTAGAACTACAGATGGATATAGTACATACAATTCATACATACGTAATGAATAATAATGCTGAGACGTAGAGGCTTTAACTGGAGTGCGCTGAGAATGACAGCTTATTTACAACTAAAGATTCAAGTGACTGCTGTCAATCTAGATGTCAAGTTCGATAAGGTGAAGAATGTAGCGCAGGTGCAAGCTATAGATGAGGCTGCTTGAGCTGAAGTTGTGAAAGCAATATACTGCTTAGGAAGCCAGAGTTCATGATTTTACCCGAGAGGCTATAAAGGTTCTGATAATGGATAAAAGTAGCCTTGACTGACGATATGAGAAACGAACTGGTCGTTTTTTTAATTTGGCGGTTACAGCCACATGTGGAGTCTATGACTGTCGTAACGTGCTTCGAGACTGATAGTGTGCAAATTCCTGAGGTTTGGGACGGCTACTCTGAGGCTGGGCAATCTGCATTATTTCTTTACGAGCACACACTGATAATTTCAGCTCTGCGATTAACGTGTCTGCTACTAACTCACGTTACATGTACAATGAGGAGCCCACGTTTTCGCGATGGTTTGTGATGCTATTACGTCGCTAGTCCTTGAATGCTACTGCTTTACACTGACGAGGAGGACGATTAGCTACCATATGAGCTCCAAGTTCCACAAGAGTCCTCAACTCACGTCAAATGCGACGAAAAAAGTCATAATGTTCAGCAGAAAAACTTGCAAAAGAAGTTATTATTTGATATCTGGCTCGACTAACTTTCTTTGTCATTCCACTGCATCTGATGAGCGGGAACTAGCTTTTGATGATCCATTAGGAAAAAGCAGGCTTGTGCTGTGTTCTTATTTTTGGCTGATTGAGATTGACTGCGGATGCTGCTTCCGTTTGGAATGCCCGGCGTTCTGCTGCGGGTTCGGTAAAAGTCACGCAGCAGCAGCTGTGCCAGCAGCAATTGCAGCTGCGGCGGCAGGAGCAGCAGTGGCAGCAGTTGCCTTTGCAGGAACGTGGCCGCCTGTAACTCCTCGGTAGGACTGTGTGGCTGCTGGCTACTGGAGCTTTGGAAAGAATCGAGCTCCCATGAACGTCAGCCCTACACATTGGAATCACCCTGCAACAGGCTCGGTGGAATAGTCATCGCTTCCTCGTCCACCTTGCCGATGGTGGTGCGGCCGCTTGTGGTCATGCTAAAGAACGCTTCCGCAGTATTCGCCTCATCAGCATGCATTTCTTCGGCTGCCATCACTGGGTTCTCAACACCGTCGAGCGTGTAGGCGTCATTGCCGCGGCTTTGACTTTTCTACAATGAAGGCATTGTAGCAGAGCGTGACAAGCTCGGTACCATTCCTCTAAGAGGCATGCTATGGATGCATCTAGGTAAACCTGGCACGTTGGGCTTGTCGTAATATATCATGGGTGCTGCACCAACCGCCAAGTGCACCACAAGAGTATCAATAAGGCGATATTGTAAAATCGTATGGCATTCAGACCTGCTTTAAAGTGCACTGGATTTAAAAACACCAAAACTTATGTCGTGAAAATAACTTAAAACCATATTTTTACTAGAAATAACAAAAAAGGGAGGAAGCACACTACCGAGATACTGACTGTAGTATGCAATAGATTATAATAAACTCCTCAGTTTCTATGTACACAAAGCGTGAAACTTTAACGCCTAATGCCTATATGCTTAGTGCGAATATATTCAACTCCAGGGTATTATTTCGAACAAGAACAATGAGATCCAACGTTGATGCTCGTTAGAACGTATAGAAACAATCCTTATAATGGTCGTAAAGTCAAGCGGGTTGTTTCGCAGCGAGCTGTTAAATCTGCATTCACAAAGTAGAATATTTCATGACCATCTATCCAAATGGCAAGATAATAAAGGGAATATGGATAAGGTCATCAAATAGCATGACGAACGTTATTTGAGGTAGGAAGAGATGGTAATACGAAAGTGGGACAGAGGAAAGGTAACTTAATGGCGGTTCAAGTGCTTCAAATTCTGAACGGCCATTTATCTGCCAGAGCTTGGGAGACCTAAGCATACGAGGGCAAGGACTCTGCTACGAAGGAAACTGCCATTCTCGACACGCCCTTTCTATCGCGAATTACCTTCGTTAGACAGAAGTGTCTCGATCTTCGACGGTTTATCAGCCACAAGGCCACGGTAACGAGAATAATAAGACCCACTAGAGCACTGGTGGTGCCCAAAATGGCCCAGAGGTAGTGACGATTATCATCGAAATCTTTCGGAGTGGTTGGGATAGAGTGAGTCGGCTCGCTCGGTTTCAACTCGGCCACCGAAGTCGTTTTCCCGACTCTGACCTTTTCACCACTGCTGGCTGTGTAATTCTGCAACGAGATGGAGGCTGCAGTCAGGTGATGTCTCACAGCAAGTAAGATCGTCGCCTCACAGCGCTTACATCAAGAAAGGCTCTCGCCTCCCACTTAGTACAACTTTCACCCCATACTCGTCACACTTACCCCTCACGCACAGGGCAAAAGAGCAGCTATTGCTTACATGATTCAAATGCCGTATCCAGCATCAGCTTTAACCAAAACCAGCTTGGTAAGAAGGTTGTGTGCAAGCGTCTGTGACACAGACGGTTCCACAGGCATCTTTTGGTTATGCTTCTGCTTTTTAATATAGCCTTCTCCAATCCGCAAGCTATGCTAATTTTATCAGTTTTTAGACGTGGTTTAAATAAATGCTGAGATAGCAGTGAAATGGCCTTCTTGCTGAAATCTCATCTGCTGGAGTTTGTGGCCCGTTCAAAACTCTTTAGCTGGGCTTGTCTATAGAGTAATGTCCTAACTTGTCGAACCTTGGTAGATCGAGGTGTAGTTTGGTTGCACAGTAGAGAGCCAGCCGATGCCTAAAACCGACAGTTTATTCCCAGCACACGGAGCCCCAGAGCGCACGGCTTCCCTCAGCCCCTGCCCTCACACGACTACCCTCCCCTGGTCGACTCCGATGACTCATCGACCACAACTGTGCACCGGCCAACCCTGATGGTGAATCCAACATCTGGCCACCAGCTGGTCCATGCCACATCAAAGGCGGATCACAGCAGTGCACTGGCCGACCCTGATGGTTAATCCACCATCTGGCCACCAGCTGGTTACTGGCCTCTGTCCATACCACATCACAGGCGGACCCCAGCTGTGCACCGGCCCCTCTCGGTGGTGCTTCTAACAGCTCACCAGTAGCTTATCAGAGGAGCCTGCATACGATACATACATGCGAACTACACGCTCCCTTGACCTTACGGTCACAAGTCAGGAGCCGGCATACAATACATACATACAAACGTACATACGAACTACACGAGGTAAATGTGTGAACGTTGTTTTGGTGCATTCTTGTGACTTTGACATAGCTTTATTGCCGGATTGTGCCTTGGAAAATCCATAACTTGGCCGATAATTCACGTACAGTCAGCTCTGCTTGTTTTAACCGAATCTAGTGAAATTTCTTATTTTGGTTGGATAAACTTTGCACAGACGGCGACACTTGAAATATCTACTGTTCTAGTGACTCGCACTGATACGAAAACCACAAATCTATCCTTAAACTGAACTCGCCTTGACATATTGACATATAGGTCAGCGGTGTGTCTTTGATCTTGTCAAGCAGCCTCCCCCTCTGCTGTAGCATAAACCATGTACATATGAGCCTCTTGCAAAAATCGCGATTAGGCAAAGCTGATGTGCAGTTCTTCAATGTAAAGAATCTTGCTACAGGCGTCTGATAGACGAACCGTTGAGTGCAATGCGGTACGCTAGTTTTTTAAAGCGAACTTGACAAAACTCGTTCGCATGTCGGTTAGTGAGATTTTAGCACAAGGTACTGTCACCCGAGTCATAATTCTCTCCAATTGCTCACACCTACACTAACAACGTCCACGGTAAACGCGTTGAAATAAATATCTCCATCCAGCCTTGCCGGAAAGCGTTCTTGTGTTACTATTCCTACGTAACCATCGGGTTTGGCATTCTTACCCGATTAGCCGATTAGCGATAGCTCAAAGGTTCAGGTCCATGTTACAGATAGCTATAAAGGCCCTCTCCGAAAAATACCTGGCTCGATGACTAGTGCAAACTGACGTTATCTGAGCGTAAAGCTAGCGTCTGCTGATACTTGCATGGCTTTTTCTCTCGTGACACTTCTGGATGCAGCTGCAGTTTGCTGCTTGCTGCTGCAGCTGCAGCTGTGCTCGTGCTGCACAACCTTTACAAATATGCTCGCAAGACAACTTACCTCACCTGCCTTGTTTGCATGTGCAATTAAGAGACTGGCTTCTATGACGCGGCCTGCAATAAGAATAAGGTACACACTAGAGCCGCCACACAGCCACCGCGGCCTTTAAATGATGGTAGCAGTTGGATCGTAACGTTTTCCAGATGTAACCGGGTCAATTTCTTTTACAAGGTCACAATGCAAGGTCATAATATGATAACTACGGCAGTCATATCAGTATTGTGTAAGAACCTATTCGTGGAAAATGTTTTCACCAACTTCCATCGAAGAAAGAGCTAGGAATTGTGCCCGCAAGGAATACGACAGAACAAGTTGCCACATTGACATATAAAATTATCTTGATGTTCTATATCAGCGTCTGCAAAAGTGTTAACGACTAATGTCCGATGAGTTTAAATAACTGCCGCCCGGCTTGCAGTTGGCAATACAAATGGCCTGCTGCAGGACTGAAACATACTACCTGCGTCGTGAAGTGTGAGAGCCGTGCCCATGCACTAAGGCTGAACTCGTGCTTGAATAAGGAGGGGCTGAAGTACATGCTTTTGGGGAACTACCGGAGGATGACTGTCTGAGAGTTACAAAACAGCAAGCTGGGGAATTGTAATTCGGCGCTGGGTGCTTCATGTTCGCAATGGACAATATCCAGCCACTGAGGGAGACTTAGACCTACCTGCTAGACCTTCTACAGTCATCGTCGAGTCGAGATGGTGTGACAGTAGAGGGAGGGGGAGAACTTCGAGTACGATCCGCCAACATCGAGCAAGAGTTTCCGAGTGAGCAGGGTGGATGCAAGTGTGACTGTAGCACAAGACTTAGTGGCTCAAGTGCCGCCGGCTCGTCTCCAAATGGTTCAAATACTAGAGTGACGCATGCCTGGAGCATTGCTCACCAGTCCCTGGACAACTCTCGCTGAACCGTAGGGTACCGGACGTGTCATACCAAGACCAGACGATTGCAAATTTGCTATCCGGAGCTTATGCACCGTTCTCGTTTAACGATTACAAGGAATCGAGCATGTCAAGATCTTGGCCACCTTCATATTTGCCATTCAATAAAAAGTACGTGGTGATATTTTTGCACTAGTGTGAGCGAAGCTGGCATTGCCAATGCATGCGTGACAGTTGAATCGAAGCAAGGAGCTGAAAAGGTCGGGCGTTCTCGCAGGGGCGTTTGGACTACCTTCTCAGGCTCGGTGACGTCGATTGAGTGTTCTTCGGCAATTGAAAGCAAAGGCGCGTTCATTATAGGATACGCAATGCTACATTCCTTAGCTAATACATTTATTTTGGGCTCACCGGTCTGTTTGGTCAATATTCTGCAACAATACAGTGCACAACTCGGAAGCTATCTGGCCAGCCGTCAACGGCGTAGCTATCTCATCACCCCCACATCTGTCTGAGCATCACTGGCTCCTCATCGAGCAACGAGTCGATTTTTAAGATCCCCAGGCTAGCTTGAGCAGCATGTACGCAGCGAGTCGTGTTTTTGTTGTAGCTTTTTTCTTCTGTTTGATCTTTTGCTACTGTGCTGCTCTTCGGTGCACACGTCGCCAAGTCTGGGGGCGGTCCAAGACTGAACAACGACTGATAAGCATAGCGTGGTACCACGATCTTGGCCAAGACTTGGGCAAGACTGAACAAACGACCAACTCTACGCATCGTAAAGGGCGAGCCTTCTTAATTGCTTTTGAGAGAACGGCGGACGACTCGACCGGAATGATAATAGAAGCATTCCACGATAATCCCTGGCTATAGGACCTTACGAGCTCGCCATAAATGAATCAGATCATAAGCGAAAAGGCGGTACAGGCAATCGCGGAAGATTACAACACACCGGGGTTGCATCTTGGATGGCCATTACCTACCTTTCTAAACGAAGCAATTATCCGTGTAAACACGGCTTTACACACCACTTCACTCGCTTGCACCAGCTAACCAACCAGACCAATTTGCTCTTCCAGTGTGTACTTGCACCACCTGCTCGTCAGCTTCTAGCCATCTCGCCATCTCCTGCGCCCGAATGAAACATTTGGGGGTCAGCTCAAATCCGTCGGCTCAAATTCTTTGAAAGAATGGAACTCGCTTACAGCTACAGTCACTATCTGCAATGACCTTGCGGCTTTTAAGTCTCAGCTCAAGAGGCATCTGCACTGATCAACTTTCCTTTCGTGTCGTGGAGCTAGTCTTCTCTTGTTCCAACATGCTCTCCGTGTGCGACTGCAAATAATTCAGTACATGTTACAAGCCACAGGTATTACTAATGGGCTCGCTGAGTGTCCTTAGGTTTGCTTTAGCATGCTGGTATCGGGATGCTTTCATGCATGCTCGGTACCCTGAATGTCACTGACCCTTGGGCTTTAGTCCTCTTGCGGTTAGTTGCCAAGTTCCTGGATTGAGGTTAGGCTCTCTTAGGGCAATAGACAAACAAAGAAAACATATTATTATTGTTATTATACATGAATTGAAGGCCGAACTTACTACTCTTAAGCCATAATTAGAGGCCACAGTTATATCTGTAGACTCCTCGATGCTGAAGTCGATCACAGCTTACTGTGACAAATAAGTTGATTTGTGCAATACAGACAGCAGTTCGAGCTGTAAGATCTATTAGATTAACCTTACGCTCAAAACCGGCTCCGCCTGCATGTTACCTGCTAAATCTGCACGTGATCAGGGTGTTCTGTTCCAAAGTGACCTTTCATTAGACGACCACATCAGCTCCACAGTCAAATCTGTCTACTGTCAGCCACATAACGTTGCTAAAATTCGAGCTTGTTTAGACAGAAATATCACATCTAAATTGATCCATGCACTTGTGTCATCCTGTCTTGACTTCTGTAACTCACTGCTTGCTGGGCTTCCGGCCATATAGTTGGTGTACAAATCTGCAGACAGGCTTATCTATCATGAGCTTCGCAATTGCCACATCGCACCACTCCTTTCTGACCTGCACCGGTTCCCAATCAAGCAGCGCATCGACTTCAAGGTTCCGTCACTTACTTTTAGGTCCATCCATTCTCTGGCTCCAGCCTAGCTAGCAGAACTACTCCGCCACGCAGGCGAAGAATCGTACCGCCCGCTGCTCTGACTCGACTCGTTTGGCCATACATCGTACTAACGTTAAAACCATTGGAGACCGCACCTTTAGTTCGTATGCTTCCAAAGCCTGAAACTCACCAGCGACGCACGTCACAACGTCCCTGACATGACGGCATTTAAAATGAAGCTTAAAACGTTTAAATCTTTTTAGTACAGCATTTGTTGGGTCATTGTGATTCGTCACTCATGTGCCGACATTCAACTGCTTATGCTGTGCTTGCTGCTTGTGGATGTTACCACCAAACATTTGGTAATGTTGTATATGCAGCATCTATAGAGCGCCTAGGAGAGACTCAGCGTCAGACCTCACAGACCGTACGAAGGGGATCCGGAGGAGCCACAGGAAGAACACGCTGCTCAGCTCAGCTCAGCTGCTCCAGGACGGCAGTACAGAAGTGGCTCGCACGCCGGATTTCTACTGTCCGAGCAGCTCGAGGCTTGCCCAATACTAATTAGTCGGTCATATTGTCATTTAATTTATTTTGAAAACTTTACTGCCGTCGAAGTGCGAATGTCAGAATTGCAATGTAATGTATCTTCGCCTGTAAATATACTAAGCTACGACAACTTAATAGTCCAGTCAAAGGCTAAGCGGCTTTTGGTACACATACAGTAAGTAGCCAGTAGGCTTCAGCTGACGAAACAAAGAGAAAGCTAGAGCCAAGCCGTGGCCTTGGCCTTGAGGGTCAGCCTACAAACTCCACTCTGTATCCGTTGATCGACCAGGAGCCACAACAGTTCTTTCAGTAAAGGAGACATATGGCTGACCCTCAGGGATTTCTTGACTAGCCTTGCAGGCATATTCTTCACCACCGGCAGTGGTCAAAAGGCTTTTTTGCTAGCACTGCCAAAATTGAATAATAGCAATCTAGCCAGAATAAAATCAAGAAGCTTGTTAAATTTCTAGTGGGCCACAGTGATCCATTATCTTTGACAGGGATCGAGCGTGATGGCCAGCTGTTCAGGAAGTCTTCGTAATTAAACTTTCAAAATGTTGGCAGTTTTCAAAGAGTCTACACGCAGCAAGGAAGTTGAGAGAGCCTGACGTACAGAAAAGCTGAGATGCATCTAAGCAGAGGTACAGCAGTGTATCATCGGCATAGCAATGTAAGCTTTGATTGCGCTTGGCCATACAAGAGCCGGCAAGAGGGAGTATACATGTTATGAGACTATTGTGAAGAGAAGTGGACCAGGCACAGAGGCAACGTACTGGGGTACCCCAGTATTTTAGAGACTGCTAGGATGACTGCTGCTCCTTGACATCAATGCTCTGTAGTCTACCACTGAGATGAGAAATATTCATTGCAGTGCACTGCAAGTGACACCACGGATTAGTAAGAGGTACTCGCAGGTCTCTTCGCTTTCTGGCGCCGGTCAACCATTCGGAAACATTTCCTCACCACCGACTCTGACCTCTGACCTCACGCCGCTTCGTATCTGACCTACACTTCTTAATGGAGTCGAGTCGCCGTGCCATTAACAAACATCAAATCTGTGTAAACCATGGTTTAACCTGGATGCTTCCAAAACAGGTAACCCAATACTGGCTGACATAGCAATATTCCTCGAGATGACGATATCTTAAGCTGACGCTAAGACGTTCCTATTCGTAGCTGCACTTGCTCTCTCCCTATGAATACTAATGCTAGTACTACTACTACTACTTCTAATGATAAAAATACGTTTTTATTATACCCACAGATAACTGCATCTCTTTATAGACACTTTAAATGTGCTGTAACGGAGGCATGTCAATTGTCGCAGAGCAAGGATTTCTACGAGGCAAGACCTATACAATGTTTTGTGTAGACAGGCTAGACCCGCAATTAATGAAAGATTATAGGACACAATCGTAGTGGTTTTTCGACTCGAACACGGCGGGAACTTATCGAGTAGAATTAAGACGTCATTTCCTCGTCAGTGACGGTCGGCGGGCGTAGGAATAGGAGGCGAGAGGGTTGCTGTCAGTGGAGGGAAAATGACCCCTGCCACCTCTGGCCCCACCGATATATGTCGATATGGTTAGTGATGACATTCACAGTGCCACCACGCATAAGAATAGAAGGAACCATTAACAAGGGCCAAGAGAATGCTGTGAGGAACAGTGAGTTTCTAGCTTCCTTTTAAATGCGATCAAGTCAGGGTAAAAGAAACTAGCGGATTTAACAGCCTCTTTTTGTATAGCAACAGAAGAGCCTTTACGGCTATCATCACCGCTTGCAGTAGCGATAAAGGATCGCCCACCGAAGGATTCGAACCCACGACCTCGGGACCGATGTCGTGCAAAACAAGCACCATACCCAGTGAGCCATTACGGCTCACACAAATAAGAAGAGTTGCCTCGCTGGTTTTGCCGGCTTGCAGCAGCAATAAAGGATATACCACAGCTGAAATCGAACCCATGACCTCGGGACCGAGGTCATGAAAGCATCCGCATTACCTAGTGTGTGCCATCACCGGTATGTCGTGACCTTAGTCGTGAGCGAGCTCCACGCTTTGGGAGCATGCAAACTAATAGCACGGTGTACAAACAAAGAATTTTAGGTTAGTACAGGTATAATTATACGATTTAAGTCGGAAAAGGAGGTAGTACGATGTATCTCCGTCAGTAACTCCACAAAGTCATAAAGACCGTGCGGGTGTTACGCAGGAGAGTTTTGTATAGCACACTCACAGCCTAAGCGGCTTTCGGTACGCATTCGGTAGCCAACAGACTTCGTCTCACGCAACAAAGAGAAAGTGGGAAGCATAGCAGAGTCGGTAGAGCAGTTGAGGTAGTGAGTAGCATAGAAGTAGCAGTTCAGGACCGCTGAAAAAAATGTGCCATAGTCGGCAGTTGGAGAGTAGTTGTCGTTGCGTAAGAATTGTGGAAGCGAGTTCCACAGTCTAGGACCTGCAGAGCTAAAGCTTCTGTCGCCAACTGTCTTTAAGCGGAGGAATGGGACAGCTAATTTATTGTCCACAGAGGACCTGAGGGCGCGAACAGGCTGAAACTGATGCAGCAGTTCAGCTAATTACGAAGGAGCCAAGCCGTGGCGGGCCTTGTGGGTCAGCGTAAGAACTTTGCTCTGTATCCTTTGCTCAACCGGCAACCATCCTAGCTCTTTCGAGTACAGACCCTTGAGGGACGATAATAATAATAATAATGCACTTGATAAAGCGCCCTCAGAGAACTCAATCTCTCTCCAGGTGCTTTACATTTGCTGCAAAGGGAAATGCAATTGAATGGTGAGTAATATCATGCTAGATAAACAAACAACATGCTAGATAAACAAACAACATGGTTAGGGGTCACATGCACAGGATCAGCATGCAAATGTGGTTAGTGGCAGCATGCACAGTGTCAGCACGCATAAGCACATCAAGGACGAAGCAGAGGGACACACTAAATGCTGCCCTAAATAAGTGTTTTTTTAGGTTCTTTTTAAGTGTGGTTAGGTCAGGGGATGTTCTGACGCAAGTCGGGAGGGAGTTCCAGGCTTTGGGAGCATACGAGTTAAATACACGGTCTCCAAAGAATTTGAGGTTTGTACGAGGTATTTGTAGACTGTTGGATTCCGAAAAGCGGGTGGTACGATGCTTGGCCTGATGGGGGAGTATATCTGAGAGATAGGCTGGAGCCAAAGAATGAAGTGACCTAAAAGTGAGCGACAAAACCTTGAAGTCAATCCGTTGCTTGACTGGTAGCCAGTGCAGGTCGGCAAGAAGTAGTGTAATGTGGAAACTGCGACGCTCACGACAGAAAAGCCTAGCTGCAGAGTTCTGCACCAGCTACAATCGCCTGATCGCTCATGCTGGTAGGCCAGTAAGCAGTGAGTTGCAGAAGTCGAGACGGGATGTCACGAATACAATGACCAACTTGGACGTGGTATCCTCATCTTAACAAGCCCGAATTTTAGCAATTATATGAAGCTGAAAATAGGCAGATTTGACTGTGAAGCTGATATGGTCGTCTAACGAGAGGTCGCTTTGGAATATGACACCTAGATTTCGAACTGATTCAACAGGAGATATGCTGGCAGAGCCAATTTTGAGCGTCAGCCTTTCAAATTTGTGAATCACACTGGGTTTGACCATAACTAGTAAGTTAATAAGATAAATAGACGATAAATGCGACGCGCACGACAGGCAAGCCCGCTGCAGAGTTTCATAACAACTCTAAGTACCTGATCGTACCGGCCGATGGAGCAGCAAGTAGTGAACTAAAGAAGTCGCAACGGGATTTCACAAATGCATGGATAAGTTTGGATGCATTATCCCTTTATAAGCAGGCCGAAATTTAAAAAAATTTACGTAGCTGAAGTAGCTGAAGGCAGACTCGACTGTGGAGCTAATGTTCAATAAAAGGTCACTTTTGGACCGGACACCCATATTTCGTGTAGACGCCTCAGTTGATATTCCATCTGATCCGATTTCTAGCTTTACATTTTTCAATTTCTAAGCAGCACTTGTTTATCCAATAACTAGAGAATTATTTTACTGTCATTTAACTTGAGAAAGTCTATGAAATTAATGTGCTGATGTCACCAGCACATCCGCCAAAGGATTTAAGAGCGTTTAACGCGCTGGCGGTTTGAGATAGAGGGATCAAAGAATGGATACAGCATTAGAAAAATTTGCATATAAATGAAAATCTAGTTTGTGCTTGGCGAATGTATCGGCAAGACAGAATATGCATTGTAAAAAAGAGGTGGACTACGCAATGAGCCCTGAGGTAAACCGTACTTTCCGGCGTCCCTCGGATGACCTTTGTCCGTTAGCGTGAATGCACAGGAATCACCCAATCAGATAAAACGTAAGCCAATGCAATGCAGAGCTAGTGATGCCCAGACGAGACAAGAAGCGCTCGAGAAGGGCGCGGTGATAAATAGTATTCAATGCCGCCAAAACAACAAGCCGAACAAGCAGAGAGACTTTATATAAATTCCTGAGAAGCTCGTTATCAACCCAAAGCAATGCTGACTCTGAGGAGAGATTAGCTCTAAAACCAGACTGCAACAAACGTAGTTGGTTTGAAGGTTTAATATAAAGAATTTTTCTGTTCTGTCAATACTCGTGCCGATGTCTTTGATAGGTACGGCTGTAACGAGACTGAACGGAAGCCTATTCAGTTCACCTGGTCTAGTGCTGCCTTCTTAGAGAGTGGCCAAACAACAGCTTTTGGAACAAAGGTGCAGAGACAAGACCAGAGGCAAAATATATATCTATCATTTTGGCTATGCATGGCTGCATCAGGCCTATGCAAGGCAGATATTAGACAATGGGAATAAGGTCTAGAGAGTTAGAAGCCTTCTTTGACTGGAGATGAATCTCCTGACGAGGTCATCAGTGGCCGGCTTGAATGTAAACATCGAGGTGCAGCAAGGAACAGTTTGAGGACGTGTCTCCAAACAGGGGACTTGTATGCTGTCACCTTGGGGTTTCACTCTCTTGTCTATTTTGATGAAATATTTTGATAGACTTTGATTAAAAAGAAGCTAAAAAGAAGCAAGATAAGTCATCTCTTGATGACCAGCAGAATCACTTGGTGAGGAGCTCAGCTGGAAACGGATAAGGAGACGGTCGTCGTTGGCTTCCTTATGCGTCAGCTGACGATGAGCGTGTTGTCATTATTAGAATTGGCACGGTTCTTTTCCAGCTCACTTGAAGTGCCTAGAACAGATTTATTTCTCTGAGAGTGCTATAGGAATGTTTTATTGTCGTTAGTACAAGTATTTCAAATGCCGTTCAGGAGGCGCAAGGCAGGTACAGATCTTTAGTTAGTACAAAAGTCCGACGCATTAATGGTAACCGTAAAATGAGGCTGAGCAACTTGGGTCGTACTCGGTCGGAGGTCGGAGCTCCACCGGCCGATCCACTCTTTCAAATAATTAAGGATTAATTTCTCTTGGCCCTGCGGGGTATTGCCCTGCTTTCTGAGTTAAAGGCAATCATTTTAGAAGCTTTTTCTATCCAGCTCACTCAGCGGACCGAGCAACGCGGACAGCGACTAGCGAGTCCGCCGCGGACAGACACGTGAGCGATTCTCGTAGCCATATTGCTTCTGGATTACCACAGATATTCGTGATACTATTTTGTTTGTTTGGGCAGAGGGCAGGATATGCAAACTTCAAGCACCCGAGAGCTCAAATATATCGCTCACCTGCAACAGTAGCGTAATATTCGAAGGCAAACTCCCGAAGAGAGACGTTAGATTGCCTCGGGCTTCCGTCAAGCAGGTGCACCTCAATGCCGGAAAGTTGGCGCCTCTTTCTTCGTGCTGGGTCACTCTTGATGCTCTTGCTGCTCAGTAGGTCTCTGAGAAGGACCGTGAAATTAGTCCATGCTTCATTCACCTAAAATTATTTGGCCGGAAAACTTTTCGAATCGATCCCATGACGCCGCTTGCTATGACTGTCTCAGAAAGCAACTCAGTAACCGTAACTGAATTCCCCGGTCCATCTAGCATTGTGGGGTTTCAATTGTGGCGTACACCTGTACCCAGGCTGGGTTCGGTTGGCTGGGACCGGACGGCTATAGTGAGGGTTAGGGTCACCGGCTAGGCCAGAGTCGGACCTACGGCACGGCCGGCTGTATGCAGTGACGTGAGGTCACCGGGGCTCTTGGGTACGGGAAGTTGGCCGAGTAATTCGTGGTGTTGGAGGCTCCCGGTCTCGCCGAGTTATGCACCTGGATTCGTGCAGGCGTGCTCCGGCGATGCTGCCACGCACGCAAGGGAACGAGTACCCAAGGCCCGAGCGGAGCTGGATAGCTCGCTCGTTGTTGACTTGTTTTTATTCCGCGTTCCCCGTGTAGCGTGTTCGTGACCCCCGTGTGTTGGCGTCTTTCGGTGGAAGCTTACGACTGTGGTAGTTGTCGACTCGGACTAGCCAGCAGTTACTCAGCCAGCCGGGTTTTCGACGGCGTACGCTCGTACTGTTGGATTTGGAGTCGGTACAACGACAGGACTGCAGAAGCCGACTGACCCCAAATAACACGTTTGTTCGCGCTTGCTGCGTCGTCTTGCGCCCCCGTAGTTTACTGTGTATAGGACCCTCCCTGTAGACTTGTTTAGTTCCCCTGTTTTTGTTGGCGCATGTGTTGTTATAAAGAGGTTTAACCTGACGGCTTCTCGTCTTACCCTAGCTCGGCGGCATGGCGAGCGGCAGCGTGGCCGGAGTATGGCGGGAATTAGCCTCTGACCCCTGGAACCCGGTTACAAAGGCACAAGCTTTCAGTTTGGTAAAGAGGAGCTCTCTTAGAGGCTAGCCTTTGGTAAGAAGCTTCGGGCTAAAGTAGGAAAAGCAATTTTCAGATAATATTAATAATAATAATAATGCACTTGATAAAGCGCCCTCAGAGAACTCAATCTCTCTCTAGGTACTTTACATTTGGTGCAAATGGAAATGCAATTGAATGGTGAGTTATATCATGCTAGATAAACAAACAACATGAATAACATGGTTAGGGGTGAAATGCATAGGGTCAGCATGCAAGTGTGGTTAGTGGCAGCAAGCACAGTCTCAGCACGCATAAGCACATCAAGGACGAATCACAGGGACCCACTAAATGCTGTCCTAAATAAGTGTGTTTTTAGGTTCTTTTTAAATGTGGTCAGGTCAGGGGATGTTCTGATGCAGGGCGGGAGGGAGTTCCAGGCTTTGGGAGCATACGAACTAAATGCATGGTCTCCAAAGGATTTGAGGTTTGTACGAGGTATTTGTAGACTGTTGGATTCCGAAAAGCGGGTGGTACGAAGCTTGGCCTGATGGGGGAGTATGTCGGAGAGATAGGCTGGAGCCAAAGAATAAAGTGACCTAAAAGTGAGCGACAAAACCTTGAAGTCAATCCGTTGCTTGACTGGTAGCCAGTGCAGGTCGGCAAGAAGTAGTGTAATGTGGCAACTGCGACGCTCACGACAGACAAGCCTAGCTGCAGAGTTTTGCACGAGCTGCAATCGCCTGATCGCACATGCTGGTAGGCCAGTAAGCAGTGAGTTGCAGAAGTCGAGACGGGATGTCACGAATACAATGACCAACTTGGACGTGGTATCCTCATCTAAACATGCCCGAATTTTAGCAATGTTATGAAGCTGAAAATAAGCAATGGAGTAAGGAGCCTTTCTATGACCGGTTTCTGAAAGAAGTCCTGGTAGATTACGACTCTCAAGATCGGGATCAATATCGCTGTGCCATAATCCTGCCCAAATCCCATTGACCCAGCCGTCTGCATACTGCCTGCATACCGCCGATTCATTTGATGAGCTTTCACAAGACTTTTACATATCGCACCGATGACTCATGCTATTCGTAGCCAAAGACGATGATATTAGTCCCTTCAAAACCGACACGCGTGAGTAGCGGTATAGTGTGCAGGGTGGCAGTGTAGTGTGGTGGTTTCTACGTTCACGACGGACAAGATGCAGAGTTTAGCACCGACTGCAGGCAATTTCTTGCTTGAACTGGGAGGCCTGAGAACGGTAAGTTACACTACTCTGGACAGGATGTCGAGAATGCACGGACCAGCTTTGTTTGGATCATGGACCTTATCATGCAAGGGAGGGGGCTGAATTTATCAAATGAAAGAGTAGAACAGGTCATTTGCTGTCCAGCGAATGTCGAATGAGTCGAGCGGGCTACAACCGGCACAACAGATCAGCTAGGCGAGAACGACCAGATACATAACGGCCATGTAGATCAGTATAAATAAGGGTTTTAGTCAATAACCTCTTTGGTAACCAGATCAGCATCACCTCCAATCTGGCTAGAGGTAAAGATAACTGAACATCTCTGTGTGGCGATCGAGTGTAGAGTTAATCATCACTGAGCTGCGCCACATTGCGACCGGGTGTAAACTCTTGCGGTTCTTTAATGTGACTATATCCTTGATAAAAGTTTACGATTTCTACTTGTCTTAGCCTTCCAAAAAGCATGCGTAAATACCGCCGATTTGTCAGCACTGCTGCGAGTGTATGCCGATCTAGTCTTTCAAATCGGTAATCTTAGACCTATTCTTAAAAAGCCTGGATTAGACACAGAGGTCCTAGCAAACTATCGTCCGGTTTCCCTTCTTCCGTTCTTACCAAAGATTCTTGAAAAAATTGTTGCTAAGCAGCTAGTTGAACATGTTGAAAATAATGGAATGTCAGAAACATTTCAATCAGGGTTCAAGAGGCAGCACTCTACCGAAACTGCTCTCCTCCGTGTTAACAATGACATTCTACGTGGCAACGACGACGGGAATGTCACTGCCCTAGCTCTGCTAGATCTGTCTGCTGCCTTCGACACCATTGATCACGAAGTTCTGCTTGAACGACTGAGAACAACGATCGGTCTGGCAGACGAAGCACTGGCGTTGTTTAAATCATACTTGTCTGATCATGTTCAATCCGTGTCGTGTGGGGGTCAGGTCTCAGACATGAGAAGGGTCACCTGTGGAGTCCCTCAAGGGTCTGTACTCGGTCCCTTGCTGTTCTCCATTTATACGCAACCTCTGGGAAAAGTGATTAAGGCCCATGGAATAGAATATCACTTCTATGCTGACGATACTCAGTTGTATTTGTCATTTAAACCGTCGGAATCTGCTGCAGCAACTGAGAAACTGAATGCTTGCCTTGCCGATATTCGATCCTGGATGTCGGAATACTTCCTGAAATTAACTGACGATAAAACCGAACTGCTGCTCATAGGACACCCTAAGCGTGTGGCTGGATTAAAAGGCTTTGCTGTTCTAATAGGTGATGATATTGTGCGACCTTCACCACGTGCTCGTAATCTAGGTGTCGTGTTCGACAGCTGCCTCAATTTCAAAAGCTACATTCAGAAGACTGCCTCTACAGCTAGCCATGACATCCGATCCCTATTTAAGATTAGGAGCTGTCTCCACAGTGGCTTGTAAAAAATTTAACTAGCTCTTTATTTCTGTCTCGGCTTGATTATTGTAATTCCCTTTTGGCTGGGCTACCAAAGAAAGCTATTATGCCACTACAGCGGACTATGAATATGGCTGCAAGGCTGGCCTTCAAGTCCCAGCGGTTTGAGCACGTGTCACCTCTCCTGAAAGAGCTAGGATGGTTGCCGGTTGAGCAAAGGATACAGAGCAAAGTTCTTACGCTGACCCACAAGGCCCGCCACGGCTTAGCTCCTTCGTAATTAGCTGAACTGCTGCATCAGTTTCAGCCTGTTCGTGCCCTGAGGTCCTGTGTGGAGAATAAATTAGCTGTCCCATTCCTCCACTTAAAGACAGTTGGCGACAGAAGCTTTAGCTCTGCAGGTCCTAGACTGTGGAACTTGCTTTCACATCACTTACGCAACGACAACTACTCTCCAACTGCCGACTATGGCACATCTTTTTCAGCGGTCCTGAGCTGCTACCTCTATGCTACTCACTACCTCAACTGCTCTCCTGACTCTGCTATGCTTCTTAATTTCTCTTTGTTCCGTGAGATGAAGTCTGTTGGCTACCGAATGCATACCGAAAACCATTTAGGCTGTGTTTGAGCTGTAAAAAAACTCCTGCATAACATTCACCTAGTGTTTGTGGCTTTGTAGAGTTACAGACGTAGGTTCGTTATAGCTGTTCCTACGGCATTCGGTAGCCAAGAGACATCCCATCAATTAAAAATCTCACGCATAATCGAAAGACAACAGGAAGGGGGCTAGTCAACCTGAGGGAGACAAAAGAACATTGAGTAGCCATTAGGTTCGGAAAACATCTGATCGTCGAAGCTGGAAAAGGAAACTGATAGAAAAGGCAACTGATGGTAAGGCCTGACCAAGAGAGGACGATTCCATCATCTTACAAAACAAAGAGAAAGTAAACAGCATGTATGTATATATAGCCTATAACCACATACAGTGGCACGTAAGACATATATAAGATAAGACATATACATAAGACATATACAGTACATATAGTTTCAAATAAATATGCACATGTTCAGATAAATTACATAAATCAATGTAAAGAGTCTTAAAAATGTGTAAAGCCTACGGACTGATTAACGATTAGCAGGCCATTTCTCAAGCCCGTAAGCTGCTTAGGTAGCTGGTGAATCACTTACCGTTACGTCGGCTGCCAGCTCCATGGTCGTTGTTATTACATTAGCCTTAAATTCAGGTGGCAGTAGGTCATAAAAGTGTCTTGAGTTAGCATGTAACTGTGGACCTGTGAAGAACTGAGTTGTTTGCAAAGCAGGCTTTTTATGGTACTGCTCGTGCGAAGTAACAATTCGCTAAGCTGCTGATGCTCTACTCTGCGATGGAGCCTTGCAAAGGGGGAGGGTACAAGCACGGCCCCCAACGCGAGGCAAGCGGTCATCGATTGTGCTTGAAAAGCTGCCCACACTGCTGCGGCAGCAGCAGCATTTGCTGCAACAGTTCGGGCTGGCTTCAGGACTATGCAGAGGCAGATAGTTTGCCATCACTAAACTAACCGAGAACTGTGTAAGAGAGTGTGCTCCATTGATTCTTGTCTATGAGCATGCTGTGTGATAATGAAGATGTCAAGCAGCCAGGTTTCTGACTGCATGCACATGGTACACATTTGCATGGCAAATTAGTCTAACTTCGTCAGTAATGCTCTTTGATGATCTTGGTCAAACTCCCTGAAGGTGCTAGCTAGGAGTAGTTGATCCTGAAAAGAGTTGTCTCGTTCACATGCAGCTGAATGCTGTACTGCATGGTAAGGATGTGAGACTGAATTGCAGCTACAAGCTCCATGCTTATCAAAAGGGGCTACAGTTGAAGGTATGCTGGTTAAACAGGCTCATTGTATAAAGCAGACGAAGAGCCTTAGCGGCTTGCAGCTGGCAATAAGAGATTGCCCGCAGCATTAATCAAACCGACGACCTGGGTAGTGAAGAGCAAGCACCTTAACCCGGAGCTAAAACCTTGACCTTAACCTGGAGCTAAGACCTTGACCTTAACCTGGAGCTAAGGGAAAGCATTAGGCCCAGGCCATTTCTAGGCTATCTCATCTGTGAAAGATGAGTGATTAGCGTGCCTCGTTCTTGTACTACATCGGTAACCGATTTCTGGATAACCTGCTTGAATTCTCTTTAGTGGAGTCATTTACTGAAAGCTATAGCTAAGGTAAAGATTGCGAAAGACTTAGCTTTGCTAGCCCCTATCGACCAGAAGAAACTGAAAAAATCATGGTGAAGAACTAATTGGCTCCTAGAAGTCAGCTACATTGTTTTCTGGTTTTGATCGTCAGAGATCCGATAGTGACGACCTAGGAATTTATTTCAAGCATGATTTTATTTACCATTCAGTTGCATTTCACTTTGCAGCAAATGTAAAGCACCTAGAAAGAGATTAAGTTCTCTGAGGGCGCTTTATCAAGTGCGTTATTATTATTATTATTTTTTTTTCTTTCGAGTTGCCCGATTTAAGAACCAATTGAGGCAGCTGGTATTAATCTGTATGTGGGACGACCAGGAGTGACGATGAACAGCCAAAGGGGCCAGACAAGAAAGTGCCACGCTTTCCGATGGAAAGCTGCTCGTAGAGACTCACCTCCTCCACTCTGCTGCTCATCTCCAACTGTCTCGCTATTACTTGCTTTCATGGTAGCATCTGCATTTCCCCCAGTCTGTTGTGTCGAGACTTCAACTACCACACTTGAAGTCAAAACCGAATTTGCATGTTGCAATCCCGGAGTAGGCATGCTGACTGACACGCGAATGAAGAGAAACAGGTAGTGAGATTCATTAAGAGCAGCCTCCATCAACACCCGTTTCGACAGTAGCTGTAGTGGCTGTAGTAGCTGTAGCAGAAGCTTTTAAACGTGGCAGAAGCAAGAGCCAAAGGAGCAGCAAAGGTTTGCAGCAGCAGCTGCATTGGAAGCAGCAAAGGTAGCAGCAACAGGAGCAGCCGCAGCAGCAGCAGCAGCAGGCACGTCAGAAGCAACAGCAGCACAATATAGACCAGCACAGTGACAGCATAGACTAACATTGCAGTGTTGTTGTACCAGGGTTAGTAGTTTGGGTATTCGTGATTCCGGATACTGGTTCAGCTTCGGTTAGTGCTGTGACATTTGTACTGCTACCCATGTTGATAGTTTGAAATAATGTCATTTTGGGAACCAAAGTACGTTTTTCCTGCAGCATTAAACAAAATGTGCAGCTACCTCTGTTGATGGTTTTGATTGCTATAGATTCAGTCACCAATGCACTTTGGTAGTAAGGTGCTGTGACACTTGACACTGTGACACTGTTACTGCTAACAGTGTGGATAATTTCGACAGTTGTCAGGTAGGTTATACATAACTCTTCTGTCTGGAATGCTGTTAGGCCTAAACTGGTGCCTGTAAAGACTGTATTCCTTGTTGTGCTTTTGGTATGTGCCATATCGTTTGTCAGAGAGTAAGACTGCCGGTGCTGCTATCTGCATTGACGGTTTACCATGTTGTCATTTCTTATATTGATGCATCTGTTCGGGCTGACTGCAAAGCCTGAGCTTCTACAACGACTGCCAATTAGCACAGGAATCTTCTCAGAAACGAGTGGCAATTCTGCCAGGACAGCACAATGGCCCGAACTTGTGCTACCAGCAGCCCGTGCAAGAAACTAAGCTGACAGTCTGGAGTGCTGAAGTGTCTTACCTGACTCATTTTGCTCTGCCTGCTCTGTACCACTTGAACTGCTGCCGGAAATGATTATTATAACAGGAGTATGTACGATCGTGAGGTTAGTTTCTTTCGGTTGAGCCGTATAAACTAAATTGGTGCTGATGGTGCTCGAAAACGTAGTAGTCGTGCCTGTCGGTAAAGTGATTTCTTCCATCTGCAATATGCCTTCTAGATTGCTAAGTAAGTTAACAGTCTTGGTGGTTAAAGTGTCGTCAGCTGAGGCAGCCAGAAAAGTTGTGTCTGTGCCACCTGTACTGCTGCCTGAAATGATGATGTGCGATTTCGTCTGATCACTCATCGGTCCTGTCTGTCCCTGTCCTGCATCACGAGCATCATAAACGGTAGTGGTGCTATAAGAATCACTTATCGTCGCTTTCGACAAAACAGTTTCAAGCTTAGCCGTATCACAGTCTGTGATACTTGCTGATGTGACAGTATGAAGCGCTGAAGTGTCGTTAGCTGGTACATTCCTATCGGAACCAATTAAATGCAGAAGTGTGTGGTTGGTCGTTGGTGTAGTGCTGACCAGTTGTGCCATGTGATGTGAACTGATGGTAAAGGTACTGGATAACTCAGAAGTCGTGCGAATCACAGAACTAGTTAATTGCTTCTGACGTTCATTTTCAGTGTTGCTGGGTGAACGTGCTGAATGAAATGACGTGGAGCTATCGATGCTGAAATACTCAGTAGTTTTTTCTGCCTGAGGCATAGTGTGTTTCTGCTGAGATACGGCGTCTGTGCTGTTAATAGTGTTGACACTCTGGTGTGTTGTAGTGTGGTTAGCTGTCGTACCGGGCTCGGACTGTTCTGTGCCACTTGAACTGCTGCCGGAACTGATTTTTTGACCAGGTGTCTGAATGTTCGTAGAGTTAGTTTCCATCTGTTGATCCGTATGACTTGAATAAGTGCTGATGGTGCTCGAATACTTAGTAGTCGTCGCAGATGGTGATGTGATTTCTTCCGTCAGTGATATGCCTTGTGCATTGGTACCTAAGTTGACAGTCTTGGTGGTTGAAGTGTCGTCAGGAAAGGAAGCCGGCAGAGTTCTGTCAGTGCCACCTGTACTGCTGCCTGAACTGATGATTTGCAAAGTTGTCAAATAGCTCAACGGTCCTGTCTGTCCCCGTTCTGTTGAACGACCCTCAGAAATGGCAGTGGTGCTATAAGAATCACTTATCGTCGCGGTCGACGACGTTGTTTCAAGCTTAACCGTCTCACTGTCAGTGATACTTGCTGATGTGGCAGCCTGAAGCGTTGAAGTTTCGAAAGTTTGTACAATGCTATCGGAACCGGTTACATGCAGAAGTGTGTGGTTAGTCGTCCATGTAGTGTTTAGCGGTTGTGCTGTACCAGGTGAACTTATAGTGGCAGTGCTGGATAACTCAGTAGTCGTGGGATTCGCAGAACTAGTTCCTTGCTTCCAACCTCCATCTTCCGTGTCGCTGGGTGTGTTGACAGTCTGGATTGTTGAAGTGTCGAATGCAGATGAATCCATCTCGGGTTGCGCCGTGCCTGCCGTAACGTTGTCGGAGCTGATCGTTAGCACTGGTGTCAGGTCGGTTATCGGTTCACTTTGTTCTAGACGTGGTGAATGAAATGACGTGGAGCTATCGATGCTGAAATACTCAGTAGTTTTTTCTGCCTGAGGCATAGTGTGTTTCTGCTGAGATACGGCGTCTGTGCTGTTAATAGTGTTGACACTCTGTGGTGTTGTAGTGGGGTTAGCTGTCGTACCGGGCTCGGACTGTTCTGTGCCACTTGAACTGCGGCCGGAACTGATTTTTTGACCAGGTGTCTGAATGTTCGTAGAGTTAGTTTCAATCTGTTGATCCGTATGACTTGAATAAGTGCTGATGGTGCTCGAATACTTAGTAGTCGTCGCAGATGGTGATGTGATTTCTTTCGTCAGTGATATGCCTTGTGCATTTTTACCTAAGTTGACAGTCTTGGTGGTTGAAGTGTCGTCAGGAAAGGAAGCCGGCCGAGTTCTGTCAGTGCCACCTGTACTGCTGCCTGAAAAGATGATTTGCAAAGTTGTCAAGTAGCTCAACGGTCCTGTCTGTCCCCGTTCTGCTGAACGACCCTCAGAAATGGCAGTGGTGCTATAGGAATCACTTATCGTCACTTTAGACAGCGTTGTTTCAAGCTTAGCCGTCTCAGTGTCAGTGCTACTTGCTAACGTGGCAGCCTGTAGCGTTGAAGTGTCGTTAGCTCTTACACTGCTACCGGAACAGATTACATGCAAAAGTGTACGGTTGGTCGTCCGTGTAGTGTTTACCGGTTGTGCTGTATCTGGTGAAGTGATGGTGGCGGTGCTGGATAACTCAGTAGTCGTGGGAATCGCAGAACTAGTTCCTTGTTTCCGACCTCCATCTTCCGTGTCGCTGGGTGTGTTGACAGTCTGGATTGTTGAAGTGTCGAATGCAGAGGAATCCATCTCGGGTTGCGCCGTGCCTGCCGTAACGTTGTCGGAGCTGATCGTTAGCACTGGTGTCAGGTCGGTTATGGGTTCACTTTGTTCTAGACGTGGTGAATGAAATGACGTGGAGCTATCGATGCTGAAATACTCAGTAGTTTTTTCTGCCTGAGGCATAGTGTGTTTCTGCTGAGATACGGCGTCTGTGCTGTTAATAGTGTTGACACTCTGTGGTGTTGTAGTGTGGTTAGCTGTCGTACCGGGCTCGGACTGTTCTGTGCCACTTGAACTGCTGCCGGAACTGATTTTTTGACCAGGTGTCTGAATGTTCGTAGAGTTAGTTTCAATCTGTTGATCCGTATGACTTGAATAAGTGCTGCTGGTGCTCGAATACTTAGTAGTCGTCGCAGATGGTGATGTGATTTCTTCCGTCAGTGATATGCCTTGTGCATTGGTACCTAAGTTGACAGTCTTGGTGGTTGAAGTGTCGTCAGGAAAGGAAGCCGGCAGAGTTCTGTCAGTGCCACCTGTACTGCTGCCTGAACTGATGATTTGCAAAGTTGTCAAGTAGCTCAACGGTCCTGTCTCTTTCCGTTCTGCTGAACGACCCTCAGAAATGGGAGTGGTGCTATAAGAATCACTTATCGTCACTTTGGACAGCGTAGTTTCAAGCTTAGCCGTCTCACTGTCAGTGATACTTGCTAACGTGGCAGCCTGAAGCATTGAAGTGTCGTTAGCTTGTACACTGCTACGAGAACTGATTACATGCAAAAGTGTATGGTTGGTCGTCCGTGTAGTGTTTACCGGTTGTGCTGTACCAGGTGAACTTATAGTGGCGGTGCTGGATAACTTTGTAGTTGTGGGAATCGCAGAAATAGTTCCTTGTTTCCGACCTCCATCTTCCGTGTCGCTGGGTGTGTTGACAGTCTGGATTGTTGAAGTGTCGAATGCAGATGAATCCATCTCGGGTTGCGCCGTGCCTGCCGTAACGTTGTCGGAGCTGATCGTTAGCACTGGTGTCAGGTCGGTTATCGGTTCACTTTGTTCTAGACGTGGTGAATGAAATGACGTGGAGCTATCGATGCTGAAATACTCAGTAGTTTTTTCTGCCTGAGGCATAGTGTGTTTCTGCTGAGATACGGCGTCTGTGCTGTTAATAGTGTTGACACTCGGGGGTGTTGTAGTGTGGTTAGCTGTCGTACCGGGCTCGGACTGTTCTGTGCCACTTGAACTGCTGCCGGAACTGATTTTTTGACCAGGTGTCTGAATGTTCGTAGAGTTAGTTTCAATCTGTTGATCCGTATGACTTGAATAAGTGCTGATGGTGCTCGAATACTTAGTAGTCGTCGCAGATGGTGATGTGATTTCTTCCGTCAGTGATATGCCTTGTGCATTTTTTACCTAAGTTGACAGTCTTGGTGGTTGAAGTGTCGTCAGGAAAGGAAGCCGGCGGAGTTCTGTCAGTGCCACCTGTACTGCTGCCTGAACTGATGATTTGCAAAGTTGTCAAGTAGCTCAACGGTCCTGTCTGTCCCCGTTCTGCTGAACGACCCTCAGGAATGGCAGTGGTGCTATAGGAATCACTTATCGTCACTTTAGACAGCGTTGTTTCAAGCTTAACCGTCTCAGTGTCAGTGCTACTTGCTAACGTGGCAGCCTGTAGCGTTGAAGTGTCGTTAGCTCTTACTCTGCTATCGGAACCGGTTACATGCAGAAGTGTGTGGTTAGTCGTCCATGTAGTGTTTACCGGTTGTGCTGTACCAGGTGAACCTATAGTGGTGGTGCTGGATAACTCAGTAGTCGTGGGAATCGCAGAACTAGTTCCTTGTTTCCGACATCCATCTTCCGTGTCGCTGGGTGTGTTGACAGTCTGGATTGTTGAAATGTCGAATGCAGATGAATCCATCTCGGGTTGCGCCGTGCCTGCCGTAACGTTGTCGGAGCTGATCGTTAGCACTGGTGTCAGGTCGGTTATCGGTTCACTTTGTTCTAGACGTGGTGAATGAAATGACGTGGAGCTATCGATGCTGAAATACTCAGTAGTTGTTTCTGCCTGAGGCATAGTGTGTTTCTGCTGAGATACGGCGTCTGTGCTGTTAATAGTGTTGACACTCTGGTGTGTTGTAGTGTTGTTAGCTGTCGTACCGGGCTCGGACTGTTCTGTGCCACTTGAACTGCGGCCGGAACTGATTTTTTGACCAGGTGTCTGAATGTTCGTAGAGCTAGTTTCAATCTGTTGATCCGTATGACTTGAATAAGTGCTGATGGTGCTCGAATACTTAGTAGTCGTCGCAGATGGTGATGTGATTTCTTCCGTCAGCGATATGCCTTGTGCATTGGCACCTAAGTTGACAGTCTTGGTGGTTGAAGTGTCGTCAGGAAAGGAAGCCGGCAGAGTTCTGTCAGTGCCACCTGTACTGCTGCCTGAACTGATGATTTGCAAAGTTGTCAAGTAGCTCAACGGTCCTGTCTGTCCCCGTTCTGCTGAACGACCCTCAGGAATGGCAGTGGTGCTATAGGAATCACTTATCGTCACTTTAGACAGCGTTGTTTCAAGCTTAGCCGTCTCACTGTCAGTGCTACTTGCTAACGTGGCAGCCTGTAGCGTTGAAGTGTCGTTAGCTCTTACTCTGCTATCGGAACCGGTTACATGCAGAAGTGTGTGGTTGGTCGTCCGTGTAGTGTTTTACGGTTGTGCTGTACCAGGTGAACTTATAGTGGTGGTGCTGGATAACTCAGTAGTCGTGGGAATCGCAGAACTAGTTCCTTGTTTCCGACATCCATCTTCCGTGTCGCTGGGTGTGTTGACAGTCTGGATTGTTGAAATGTCGAATGCAGATGAATCCATCTCGGGTTGCGCCGTGCCTGCCGTAACGTTGTCGGAGCTGATCGTTAGCACTGGTGTCAGGTCGGTTATCGGTTCACTTTGTTCTAGACGTGGTGAATGAAATGACGTGGAGCTATCGATGCTGAAATACTCAGTAGTTGTTTCTGCCTGAGGCATAGTGTGTTTCTGCTGAGATACGGCGTCTGTGCTGTTAATAGTGTTGACACTCGGGGGTGTTGTAGTGGGGTTAGCTGTCGTACCGGGCTCGGACTGTTCTGTGCCACTTGAACTGCTGCCGGAACTGATTTTTTGACCAGGTGTCTGAATGTTCGTAGAGTTAGTTTCAATCTGTTGATCCGTATGACTTGAATAAGTGCTGATGGTGCTCGAATACTTAGTAGTCGTCGCAGATGGTGATGTGATTTCTTCCGTCAGCGATATGCCTTGTGCATTGGCACCTAAGTTGACAGTCTTGGTGGTTGAAGTGTCGTCAGGAAAGGAAGCCGGCGGAGTTCTGTCAGTGCCACCTGTACTGCTGCCTGAACTGATGATTTGCAAAGTTGTCAAGTAGCTCAACGGTCCTGTCTCTTCCCCGTTCTGCTGAACGACCCTCAGAAATGGCAGTGGTGCTATAGGAATCACTTATCGTCACTTTAGACAGCGTTGTTTCAAGCTTAGCCGTCTCACTGTCAGTGATACTTGCTAACGTGGCAGCCTGTAGCGTTGAAGTGTCGTTAGCTCTTACTCTGCTATCGGAACCGGTTACATGCAGAAGTGTGTGGTTAGTCGTCCATGTAGTGTTTACCGGTTGTGCTGTACCAGGTGAACTTATAGTGGTGGTGCTGGATAACTCAGTAGTCGTGGGAATCGCAGAAATAGTTCCTTGTTTCCAACCTCCATCTTCCGTGTCGCTGGGTGTGTTGACAGTCTGGATTGTTGAAGTGTCGAATGCCGAGGAATCCATCTCGGGTTGCGCCGTGCCTGCCGTAACGTTGTCGGAGCTGATCGTTAGCACTGGTGTCAGGTCGGTTATCGGTTCACTTTGTTCTAGACGTGGTGAATGAAATGACGTGGAGCTATCGATGCTGAAATACTCAGTAGTTTTTTCTGCCTGAGGCATAGTGTGTTTCTGCTGAGATACGGCGTCTGTGCTGTTAATACTCTTGACACTCGGGGGTGTTGTAGAGTGGTTAGCTGTCGTACCGGGCTCGGACTGTTCTGTGCCACTTGAACTGCTGCCGGAACTGATTTTTTGACCAGGTGTCTGAATGTTCGTAGAGTTAGTTTCAATCTGTTGATCCGTATGACTTGAATAAGTGCTGATGGTGCTCGAATGCTTAGTAGTCGTCGCAGATGGTGATGTGATTTCTTTCGTCAGTGATATGCCTTGTGCATTGGTACGTAAGTTGACAGTCGTGGTGGTTGAAGTGTCGTCAGGAAAGGAAGCCGGCGGAGTTCTGTCAGTGCCACCTGTACTGCTGCCTGAACTGATGATTTGCAAAGTTGTCAAGTAGCTCAACGGTCCTGTCTGTCCCCGTTCTGATGAACGACCCTCAGAAATGGCAGTGGTGCTATAGGAATCACTTATCGTCGCGGTCGACGACGCTGTTTCAAGCTTAACCGTCTCACTGTCAGTGATACTTGCTGATGTGGCAGCTTGAAGCGTTGAAGTTTCGAAAGTTTGTACACTGCTATCGGAACCGGTAACATGCAGAAGTGTGTGGTTAGTCGTCCATGTAGTGTTTAGCGGTTGTGCTGTACCAGGTGAACTTATAGTGGCGGTGGTGGATAACTCAGTAGTCGTGGGAATCGCAGAACTAGTTCCTTGTTTCCGACCTCCATCTTCCGTGTCGCTGGGTGTGTTGACAGTCTGGATTGTTGAAGTGTCGAATGCAGAGGAATCCATCTCGGGTTGCGCCGTGCCTGCCGTAACGTTGTCGGAGCTGATCGTTAGCACTGGTGTCAGGTCGGTTATCGGTTCACTTTGTTCTAGACGTGGTGAATGAAATGACGTGGAGCTATCGATGCTGAAATACTCAGTAGTTTTTTCTGCCTGAGGCATAGTGTGTTTCTGCTGAGATACGGCGTCTGTGCTGTTAATAGTGTTGACACTCTGTGGTGTTGTAGTGGGGTTAGCTGTCGTACCGGGCTCGGACTGTTCTGTGCCACTTGAACTGCTGCCGGAACTGATTTTTTGACCAGGTGTCTGAATGTTCGTAGAGTTAGTTTCAATCTGTTGATCCGTATGACTTGAATAAGTGCTGCTGGTGCTCGAATACTTAGTAGTCGTCGCAGATGGTGATGTGATTTCTTCCGTCAGTGATATGCCTTGTGCATTGGTACCTAAGTTGACAGTCTTGGTGGTTGAAGTGTCGTGTGGAAAGGAAGCCGGCAGAGTTCTGTCAGTGCCACCTGTACTGCTGCCTGAACTGATGATTTGCAAAGTTGTCAAGTAGCTCAACGGTCCTGTCTCTTTCCGTTCTGCTGAACGACCCTCAGAAATGGGAGTGGTGCTATAAGAATCACTTATCGTCACTTTGGACAGCGTAGTTTCAAGCTTAGCCGTCTCACTGTCAGTGATACTTGCTAACGTGGCAGCCTGAAGCATTGAAGTGTCGTTAGCTTGTACACTGCTACGAGAACTGATTACATGCAAAAGTGTATGGTTGGTCGTCCGTGTAGTGTTTACTGGTTGTGCTGTACCAGGTGAACTTATAGTGGCGGTGCTGGATAACTTTGCAGTCGTGGGAATCGCAGAAATAGTTCCTTGTTTCCGACCTCCATCTTCCGTGTCGCTGGGTGTGTTGACAGTCTGGATTGTTGAAGTGTCGAATGCAGATGAATCCATCTCGGGTTGCGCCGTGCCTGCCGTAACGTTGTCGGAGCTGATCGTTAGCACTGGTGTCAGGTCGGTTATGGGTTCACTTTGTTCTAGACGTGGTGAATGAAATGACGTGGAGCTATCGATGCTGAAATACTCAGTAGTTGTTTCTGCCTGAGGCATAGTGTGTTTCTGCTGAGATACGGCGTCTGTGCTGTTAATAGTGTTGACACTCTGGTGTGTTGTAGTGTTGTTAGCTGTCGTACCGGGCTCGGACTGTTCTGTGCCACTTGAACTGCGGCCGGAACTGATTTTTTGACCAGGTGTCTGAATGTTCGTAGAGCTAGTTTCAATCTGTTGATCCGTATGACTTGAATAAGTGCTGATGGTGCTCGAATACTTAGTAGTCGTCGCAGATGGTGATGTGATTTCTTCCGTCAGCGATATGCCTTGTGCATTGGCACCTAAGTTGACAGTCTTGGTGGTTGAAGTGTCGTCAGGAAAGGAAGCCGGCGGAGTTCTGTCAGTGCCACCTGTACTGCTGCCTGAACTGATGATTTGCAAAGTTGTCAAGTAGCTCAACGGTCCTGTCTGTCCCCGTTCTGCTGAACGACCCTCAGGAATGGCAGTGGTGCTATAGGAATCACTTATCGTCACTTTAGACAGCGTTGTTTCAAGCTTAGCCGTCTCACTGTCAGTGCTACTTGCTAACGTGGCAGCCTGTAGCGTTGAAGTGTCGTTAGCTCTTACACTGCTACCGGAACTGATTACATGCAAAAGTGTATGGTTGGTCGTCCGTGTAGTGTTTACCGGTTGTGCTGTATCTGGTGAAGTGATGGTGGCGGTGCTGGATAACTCAGTAGTCGTGGGAATCGCAGAACTAGGTCCTTGCTTCCAACCTCCATCTTCCGTGTCGCTGGGTGTGTTGACAGTCTGGATTGTTGAAGTGTCGAATGCAGAGGAATCCATCTCGGGTTGCGCCGTGCCTGCCGTAACGTTGTCGGAGCTGATCGTTAGCACTGGTGTCAGGTCGGTTATCGGTTCACTTTGTTCTAGACGTGGTGAATGAAATGACGTGGAGCTATCGATGCTGAAATACTCAGTAGTTGTTTCTGCCTGAGGCATAGTGTGTTTCTGCTGAGATACGGCGTCTGTGCTGTTAATACTCTTGACACTCGGGGGTGTTGTAGAGTGGTTAGCTGTCGTACCGGGCTCGGACTGTTCTGTGCCACTTGAACTGCTGCCGGAACTGATTTTTTGACCAGGTGTCTGAATGTTCGTAGAGTTAGTTTCAATCTGTTGATCCGTATGACTTGAATAAGTGCTGATGGTGCTCGAATGCTTAGTAGTCGTCGCAGATGGTGATGTGATTTCTTTCGTCAGTGATATGCCTTGTGCATTGGTACGTAAGTTGACAGTCGTGGTGGTTGAAGTGTCGTCAGGAAAGGAAGCCGGCGGAGTTCTGTCAGTGCCACCTGTACTGCTGCCTGAACTGATGATTTGCAAAGTGGTCAAGTAGCTCAACGGTCCTGTCTGTCCCCGTTCTGATGAACGACCCTCAGAAATGGCAGTGGTGCTATAGGAATCACTTATCGTCGCGGTCGACGACGCTGTTTCAAGCTTAACCGTCTCACTGTCGGTGATACTTGCTGATGTGGCAGCTTGAAGCGTTGAAGTTTCGAAAGTTTGTACACTGCTATCGGAACCGGTAACATGCAGAAGTGTGTGGTTAGTCGTCCATGTAGTGTTTAGCGGTTGTGCTGTACCAGGTGAACTTATAGTGGCGGTGGTGGATAACTCAGTAGTCGTGGGAATCGCAGAACTAGGTCCTTGTTTCCGACCTCCATCTTCCGTGTCGCTGGGTGTGTTGACAGTCTGGATTGTTGAAGTGTCGAATGCAGATGAATCCATCTCGGGTTGCGCCGTGCCTGCCGTAACGTTGTCGGAGCTGATCGTTAGCACTGGTGTCAGGTCGGTTATCGGTTCACTTTGTTCTAGACGTGGTGAAGGAAATGACGTGGAGCTATCGATGCTGACATACTCAGTTTTTTTTTCTGCCTGAGGCATAGTGTGTTTCTGCTGAGATACGGCGTCTGTGCTGTTAATAGTGTTGACACTCGGGGGTGTTGTAGTGTGGTTAGCTGTCGTACCGGGCTCGGACTGTTCTGTGCCACTTGAACTGCTGCCGGAACTGATTTTTTGACCAGGTGTCTGAATGTTCGCAGAGTTAGTTTCAATCTGTTGATCCGTATGACTTGAATAAGTGCTGATGGTGCTCGAATACTTAGTAGTCGTCGCAGATGGTGATGTGATTTCTTCCGTCAGTGATATGCCTTGTGCATTGGTACCTAAGTTGACAGTCTTGGTGGTTGAAGTGTCGTCAGGAAAAGAAGCCGGCAGAGTTCTGTCAGTGCCACCCGTACTGCTGCCTGAACTGATGATTTGCAAAGTTGTCAAGTAGCTCAACGGTCCTGTCTGTCCCCGTTCTGTTGAACGACCCTCAGAAATGGCAGTGGTGCTATAGGAATCACTTATCGTCGCGGTCGACGACGTTGTTTCAAGCTTAACCGTCTCACTGTCAGTGATACTTGCTGATGTGGCAGCCTGAAGCGTTGAAGTTTCGAAAGTTTGTACACTGCTATCGGAACCGGTTACATGCAGAAGTGTGTGGTTAGTCGTCCATGTAGTGTTTACCGGTTGTGCTGTACCAGGTGAACTTATAGTGGCGGTGCTGGATAACTCAGTAGTCGTGGGATTCGCAGAACTAGTTCCTTGTTTCCGACCTCCATCTTCCGTGTCGCTGGGTGTGTTGACAGTCTGGATTGTTGAAGTGTCGAATGCAGATGAATCCATCTCGGGTTGCGCCGTGCCTGCCGTAACGTTGTCGGAGCTGATCGTTAGCACTGGTGTCAGGTCGGTTATCGGTTCACTTTGTTCTAGACGTGGTGAATGAAATGACGTGGAGCTATCGATGGTGATATACTCAGTAGTTTTTTCTGCCTGAGGCATAGTGTGTTTCTGCTGAGATACGGCGTCTGTGCTGTTAATAGTGTTGACACTCGGGGGAGTTGTAGTGTGGTTAGCTGTCGTACCGGGCTCGGACTGTTCTGTGCCACTTGAACTGCTGCCGGAACTGATTTTTTGACCAGGTGTCTGAATGTTCGTAGAGTTAGTTTCAATCTGTTGATCCGTATGACTTGAATAAGTGCTGATGGTGCTCGAATACTTAGTAGTCGTCGCAGATGGTGATGTGATTTCTTCCGTCAGTGATATGCCTTGTGCATTGGTACCTAAGTTGACAGTCTTGGTGGTTGAAGTGTCGTCAGGAAAGGAAGCCGGCCGAGTTCTGTCAGTGTCACCTGTACTGCTGCCATAACTGATGATGTGCAGAGTTGTCTCGGCGGTCCTCGGTCCAGTGTGTTCCTGTCCTGCTTTACGACCCTGATAAGTGGCAGTGGTGCTATAAGAATCACTTATCGTCACTTTAGACAGCGTAGTTTCAAGCTTAGCCGTCTCACTGTCAGTGATACTTGCTAACGTGGCAGCCTGTAGCGTTGAAGTGTCGTTAGCTTGTACACTGCTACCGGAACTGATTACATGCAAAAGTGTACGGTTGGTCGTCCGTGTAGTGTTTACCGGTTGTGCTGTATCTGGTGAAGTGATGGTGGTGGTGCTGGATAACTCAGTAGTCGTGGGAATCGCAGAACTAGGTCCTTGCTTCCGACCTCCATCTTCCGTGTCGCTGGGTGTGTTGACAGTCTGGATTGTTGAAGTGTCGAATGCAGAGGAATCCATCTCGGGTTGCGCCGTGCCTGCCGTAACGTTGTCGGAGCTGATCGTTAGCACTGGTGTCAGGTCGGTTATCGGTTCACTTTGTTCTAGACGTGGTGAATGAAATGACGTGGAGCTATCGATGCTGAAATACTCAGTAGTTTTTTCTGCCTGAGGCATAGTGTGTTTCTGCTGAGATACGGCGTCTGTGCTGTTAATAGTGTTGACACTCTGGGGTGTTGTAGTGTGGTAAGCAGTCGTACCGTGTTCGGACTGTTCTGTGCCACTTGTAGAGCCCCCGAAACTGATTTGTAGACCAGGTTTCCGAATCGTCATAGAGTTAGTTTCTTTCGGTCCAGCCGTTTGACTAGAATTGGTGCTGATGGTGCTTAAATACTCAGTAGTGGGTCCAGTCAGCGACGTTCCTCTTTCCGTCTGTGATTTGCCCTTCGGGTATGTAGCTGAGCTTAAAGTCGGGTGTGTTGGACTTTCTTTTGCCGATCCATCCGATTCGGGTTGTTTTTCGCCGCCTGAATTCAAACCTGCCAGAAACAGCTATGGTTGCAACCTAATGCATCTATGTTGATCTTGTGTGCACATGCTGACTCGGCCTGAGCACGGCATGCTGCTACCTCAGATCACTCTGCATAAGCTGTAAACATGACAGTTCGATCTACCGATAATAAAATGAGACTAGATACTAAGATATTTACTAGCAGCAGCCACAGAAGCAGCAGAGAGTGTCAATGGTGGCAGCTGAAGCAGTGGTGGATGCAAAATAGGCCAAATTTGGCAGCTGTCACTGCAAGTCTTTACAGCAGCAATGGCCAGTGGGAAGCGGCTATGTCCACCAAACTAATGACAATGCTGATAGCAGTAGTTCCAGTAATGAGTACACAGTGCAGTTCACGTGCAGTTCACGTGCAAGCATTGGGGTGGTCGGTTCATCTAACGGCTGACTGAAGCATCAGTCCTGGACTACACAGGGGGGTTTGCCAGCGGTTGTCGTCTACTCTCGCTATGCTCTGCCCACCAAATGCCTCGTTATGAGTATGCACACCAACATTGGCAAAATGGACCATGCTGCTTCTCAGGTGCAAGAGTTACTCCTTTGAGTTACATTTGTGCTGAACCGATGCCAAGGGTTCTGCACTGTGCTTGGCATTGGGATGTTAGTCGGGGTGTTTGAGGCTCCTGGTCTCGCCGAGTTATGCATCTGGATGGTTTCAGGCGTGCTCCGGCGATGCGGCCAGGCACGCAAGGCGACGAGTACCCAAGGCCCGAGCAGAGCTGGATAGCATGCTTGTTGTTGAGACTTGTATATTCCACGTTCCCCGTGTAGTGTGTTCGTGACTTCCCCTCCATGTGTTGGCGTCTTTCGGCGGAAGCTCTCAACTATTTTGGACGTCTGCTCCATCTATCCCAAAATACTCAGCTAGCCGGGTCTTGTACGGCATATGCTTGTACTGGCTGGACGGAGGCCGGCAACGGTTTGACGGTGGAAGCCGGCTGACCAACTAATGCGTTTGTTCGCGCTTGCTGCGTCGTCTTGCGCCCCCATAGTGTGCTTTGTTTAGGACCCTCCTTGTAGACTTGTTTAGTTACCCTGTTGTTGTTGGCGCATGCATCATTATAAAGAGGTTTAACCTGACGGCCACTCGTTTTACCCTAGCTCAGCTGCATGGCGAGCGGCAGCGTGGCCGGAGTATAGTGGGGTTTGGCGGGAACTAGCCTTTGACCCATGGAGCTCGGCTGCATTAGTACATCTAACAATTCACTGTGTTCAAAGTGAAACCGTAGAGTTTTCAAGCTATTTTATATGTTAATTGTCAGCAATGGACGGCAATAGACAGCAACGGAAAGGCGCCAATACCACAATCCGTGTCACATCGACGAGAAATCGGCTGCGCCGAGCTCCATTTCTCATTCCACGTAGCATCTCACTTCTTCGTGCGCACATACTTTCAACTCGCTCTGAGCGTTCAATCTCGGGCGAAGCCCACCAATTGACGACAATGGCCAGGGCAAACCCATTATATTCCATTGCAAATCACCGGAAAGTGACTGGGCAAAGCTCAAACTTTTCTTACGTGTCGCAGTGCACTGTGTTTAAAGTCCGATGGCCGACCTTTCAACCAATAGCCGACGTACAATAGCAAGCAATGAATAGTGATCGACTACAATGGCCAGAGACCATAACTCTAACCCGCGGCCAATCGACGAGAAATCAAGGCTCCAGTTGTTATTGCATTTAGAATTTCGGTGCGTCCAAAGTGAAACCATAGCATTTTCAAGCTGATTTGCTCGTTGACTGTCAGCAATGCACGGCAATCGACAGCAATGGTAGGGGTCAATATCAAAATCTGTGGATAATTTTTACAAAATCTTTTACCTTTTAAAAATTTTCGAACCTACAGTCAAGGGCAACACACTGCATTCACCCGCAGTGGCCCGTCTTCTAGGGCATTACGTTTCAATTTGACTGGAAATCGGCTGTTGAAGTTGTAATTATCATACCATGCATCGTTAACTGTTTGCGAACGTACTGCCAACACATTATACACGTTCAATATTAGGCAATGCATTGCAATCGACGGCAGTTTTGGTAAAGAGGATGCGGTTGCACGTTAATACAACCCACTGTCATACTGAAAAAGTTGGACTGTCTCCTAACGGCTTTGTGAGTAATTGTAAGAGATCGTCATAGATTACCCTATTGTCTCGGGCCATTACCGTCGATTGCCATACAGTGCTCATGGTTGAAGGAGCATAATGTTGACAGTATATGCGCCCACAGTCAACCTTACGCGGTTGATAATTGGAGCAGCTAACGTGTAATTTCCAGTCAATTTGAACGGGATTGAGGTAGAAGACGGGCCACTGTTATCAATTGCCGTGCAGTGCTCTCGATTGAACGTTCGCGATTGTTTAAAAAGATAGGGTTGCCCTTTTAATGCAGTGGGGTGCAATACGCACGAAGAATTGGAGCTTTTCTCAGCAACCGTCGGTCCTTTTGTAACGGACCGTTCTGGATAAGCGTGTTTCCCCGGGCCATTGCCGTCAATGGCCATGCTTTGCCTTTAATTAAACGCGAACAATAGGGGCAAATTGTGTCCGAACACAGATAGATGTCACGTGGAATAAGAGTTGCAGTTTCACGAAGCAAATCTTGTCGATTTTCCATGGATTGTATATATAATTATATGTAATTCACTTGTATAGCGCCCCAAGAGAACTTAATCTGTATTCAGGCGCTTCACATATGCCTCCGGGCTCGAGCCCACGACCTCAGCCAGACCATGGTCGGGGGCGAGCACCTTAACCGCTGGACCAATTGTAGAGAATTGGCTCCTATTTGCCCCTACAGTTGCTGTCGAATTGCCGTGAATTGCTGAAATTTAACAAATGAAGTAGCTTGAAAATACTATGGTTTCACTTTGGACGCAGCAAAGTGTTATATGCAATGACAATCGGAGCTCGAACTGCAGATTTCTCGTCGATTAGCCCCCGGGTGGAGCTATAACCCGGGCTATTGCTGTCGATTGCCATTCATTGCTCGAGAAATTGTACGTGCCCGATTGGTTTGAAGGATGCCATTGTACTTTATATACAGTTTTAATACGTAAGAAAAGTTTGAGCTTTGCCCAGTCAGTTTCCAGTAGTTTGCGATGGATCACAAGGACTTGCCTTATTTGCCGAGCCACTGCCATCGATTGCGGTGCATCACTCGAGATTGAACGCCCAGAATGAGTTGAAAGTATGTGCACACCGCGCAGTGAGATGCTACGTGGAATGAGAACTGGAGCTTGATGCAGCCGATTTTTCGTCGATCTGCCACGGATTGTGGTATTGGCCCCTTTAATTGCTGTTTATTGCTGTTTATTGCTGACAATTAACCTGTACATAGCTTGAAGACTCAATGGTTTAACTGCAAATACGATTGTTATATGTACTAACAATGAGATCTTCGCAAAGCCAATTTGTGGTCTGCTTGCCACTGATTGTAGTGCATTGCTCCTTCAAGCGAAGCGATTGACATAGATATCTATGCATACCCCGAGACTGTACGAACGCAATCGGGCGAAAGTGATTTGGTTGCAATTTAGACAGAGTGCTTTGTAATACGCATTAAAAATTGGAACGTTAAGAAATAAATTTCCCTACAAAAAATTTCGCTACAAAATGCCCCGAAGGGCATTTGTAGAATTTCGCTCGAAGGGCATTTTGTAGCGAAATTCGGCGGATTGGTATTTTGGTCCAAAGTATTGCTGTCCGTTGCCTTGCATTGCTTGCTGTTAAGGAGAAAAGCAGCTTGAAAATGCCAAGGTTTCACTTTTGACGCAGCGAACTGTTACTGTATTGACAATTGGAGATTCGCACTGCCAATTTCTCGTCGCTTGGCCGTGGGTTTGGATATTTTCCCGGGCCATTGCTGTAGATTGCCATTAATTGCTCGCGATTGTATGTATCGGATTCAATGAAAGGATGACGTTGAACTTTAAACACAATGTACTGTTGCACACAAAAAAATTTGATCATGGCCCGGTCATTTTGCAGTGATTTTCGATGGATTGTAATTGCCTGCCGTATTTGCCCAAGATATTGCCGTCGATTGCTATGCATTGCCCGAGATTGAACGAACAGAGTGGGTTGAAAGTAGATGGCAGCAAAGTGAGATGCTAAGTGCAATTGGAATTGGAGCTTCGTACAGCCAATTTCTTGTCGATTTACCTAAGGATTGCGGTATTGGCCACTGCCCTTGCTGTCGGTTTTGCAGTGCATTGTTGACAATTAACGTGCAAAATAGCTTTACAATTTTAAGGTTTTAGTGCTAACACAATGAAATGTTAAATGCGATGACAATTCGAGCTTTGCGGAGTCAATTTGTAGTCGATTTGCCTCGGATTCCAGTGTACGGCTGCTTTGAGCTGAGCCGTTTCCATAGATTTCCGTTCATTGCCCAAGACTTACGAGCGCAACTGGTTGAACTGACGCGGTTTCACTTTAAACAGTGCCCTTTGTAATATCCATTCAAAATTGGAGCACTGAGAAACCAATTTTGGGGTGTTTTGCATCAGATTGTTATAGATTTCGGTATTGGCCCGGGCTATTGTAGTCGATTGCAGTGAATTGCTACACAATGGTCGAGGCAATGGTAGTGAAATTGAACACTTATCATAACTGTCAATATTAGAGCATCTTGCAATCATCTTTAAAACTTCTATTGTACGTGTCCTGGTCGCCTTGCAGTGGATTAGGGTGGATTGCGATATAGGACCGGGCCGTTGCAGTCGATTGCAGTGCATTGCTTGAGAACGCGTGTGCTCAATGAAACAAAATTTTGCGGGTGCACTTTGAACCGAGTTTAGTCTTACGTGCAGTGTAAAATAGAACTTTGCGTTAGCGATTTGAGGATGATTTGCAGTGGATTATAGTGGATTGCGGTACTTTCCCATGGTCATTTCGAGAGATCGAAGCGAATTGCCAGAGTGTGCGGATGCACAATTCTTTTATTTTATGTGAGTGTGCACAAAAACAATGGGATGTAATATGCCATACAACTGGGACTTTGTGCAATCGTTTTGTGGTGGATACCATAGATTGGAGTGGATTTCGGTATTGGCCCGGGCTATTGCAGTCGATTGCTGTGCATTGTATGATAGCGGCTGTGGCAATGCAAGTGAAAGTTTATGAGTAAAATTATCGCAGAGTGTACTGTCTTATGCAATTAAAAAGGGAGATTTTCCCTTTGGATTTTTTCCTCATGCGGTAGAGTGCAGTGGATTGCATTGGATTACAATATTTGCCAGGGCCGTTGCAATCTATTTCAGTGGACTTCGTGAGAACGCACGAGCGGAATTGCTCGAAATCTTTCAATTAAATTGTACGTGTAGCGTCGTTTTATATTCCAAACTTTTTGGAGGTTTGCGAAGCTGATTTATGATGGATTTGAGGCGAACAAAAGTAAGTGGATTTCGGCGGATTTCGGTACAGGCCTCCGTCGCTGCAGCTCATTTGCATAAGTGCGCGTGGGCACAGTCGCACGAAATTTGGTGGCTAGATTAAACCAAAGGTGTAGTACAATATCCGCCCAAAATTCGAGCTCGGATCCACCAAAGTCTTGTAGAATTTATCATAATTAGAGTGGATAATGCTGTAATTCGGGGAAGCCGCTAAGATTGCATCAATTAGTCAGCCTGCTTCACAGGTTTTTCCTCAAAGTTATCTCTCAATTCTCGGTCGCGTGCAAGGATGGAATACATCGAGCTCGGTCGCCAGCCGCCGACGCTCTGCCGGCTGGCTGCACCAGTTCAGCAGGTCATATTGAATTGCTCTCATCCGGATTCAGGTCAATACGCAGGCACCTGCAGTGCATCCGTGGCAGCAGCTCCGACAGAGGCAACTGCATCTGAGAGAATGGACGCTTGTGAGCGCTCCCATTCGGTGTGCACAGGCGCGAAAACGCGTTCAGCTAGGTCTGCTATCGGTCGTCAAGTATGCCTCGCTCACAGCACCATCATCATCAGCAGCAGCAGCAGCCGCCGAGTCAGCGAACGGGCGCACGGTTGCGGAACGTTGGCCGTGGGATGCAGCGTCTTCTTTCTGCTGCCGTCTACGACAGCAGGCGGATGAGAGCCGGGGCTCCCGCCGGAGGCAAATGCTGGCAGCCCTGCCAACTGGTGTACAGCCCCCTCCATTGTTCCGCGGTGGTCACGTTTCCATTAAGCGAGAGGCCGCGCCCCCGCGGTCTGACTCGGCGAACCGAGAAATGACGAGCCGAAGGAGCTCGGCGCTTGAGCTGTTTTTAATGGCAGCCGCATGCACTCGCGAGCCTATTGACTGGCAATTCTGGGCGTGGTGGACGTTCGACTACAGTTGGGGGAAGGGATCTCACGAATAACTGCGATACACTGCGATACGTAGATGACATTTTTCCGCAATAAACGTCAGAAAACTGCGGCTTTGACTCCAAATTGTACGAAAAGGTGTAACGGGTTTACCCACCAAGTTTCATGCCGTTGCTCTTGTCCGTCCGTTTTCGTGCTATGGCCGAAAATGGCCTGAGACGTGGCCAGCCTTTACACGTTCGAACTGCCATGCAGCTGCCGCTTCAACAAAATGCTAAATGCGAAACTCCCTACCGCTAGCCATTCATTCGATCGCGCTTAATTTGCAGAACATGTAAAGCACCTAGACAAAGATTGAGCTCTCCGAGGGTGCCATATAAAATGTATTATTATTAAACTGTGTTTTGGATTCTCAATTATAGAGATGAGCATGCCAAGTTGACTGAATACATTTCATGCGATTTCGCGTTCTCATACTATGGTTTTGGATGGCCCGGCCCAACCCAAATGGCAGCACAAAACGTTTGAACTGCAATGAAGCTGCCATTACGACAAAAGTCTTCGCTCAAATGCGATTTTGATTCCGAATTATAGAAAACAGTATTGCACGTTAACCCAATAGATTTCATGCGATTACGCTGGCGCATGCTCCAGTGACTGCTTATGATAAAGCCTGCAGTGACCCGGCAGAGCAGTCAGCAGCCCTAAGTAACTGAACTGCAATACAGCTGCAACTCTAATAAACAATCCTCAAGCAACTGCGGTTTTTTATTTCAAATTATAGACCACTGTGTTCCTGGTTGACCCACCAAACTCCACGCGATTTCGCTTTCGCGTTCTCTTGCTGTGACCTCCGCTGACATAGGCCAACCAGCATGCATGCCAGCCCACAGCTACCATTTTCACGATATGCATAGGATTGCATGACCGCACGATACGATTGCCTGACCGCAGTTTTGATTCAGCATGATAGAAAAAAAAGTGTCCCAGGTTAACCCACAAAAGCTCGTGCTATTGCTCATGTGCGTTCTCTCGAAATGGCCTCACATGGCCCAAGCCACCATAGAATTACGTACTGCGATACAGCTGCCATCGCCATACTATGGGTCGTGCAACTGCTGTTTTGATTCCAACCTATAGCAGACATGGTTGCGGTTTTACTTAGAAAAGCTCGCTCAATTTCGCTTTCGCGTTGTCATGCTATGGCCTCTAATGATCCGGGCCTGTCAGGCTCCCTAAATAATTAAACTGTGATACAGCTGCCATTTTCACAATAAACTTCCTGTAACTTCGCAGATTGATTCCACATAATCAAAAGCAGTTCTCCGAGTTGATCTTAAAAATTCTATAGCATAGTGCATGGGCATTTTTACGCCATGGTCTTCAATGGCCCGGGCCAGCAAGCCTAGCTACATTTTCAAATCGCGGTGCAGGTGCCATTTGCACAATAAGCTTTGAGCAACTTTGCTCTTGATTCCACATTGCTGAAAACAGTGTTTCTGGTTTACGGCTTAGTTGTACGGTATACGGCTTCGAGTTTTTGGTATACAGATACCAGCTAACACATTGAAGTTGTGCTACGGACACAGTGCTATGGACGCAGTACAGCAGCAAACAGCTCACTGTCGTTATGGTAAGCAACGCTGCATGGTAAGCAACGCGGTATGGTAAGCAACGCTGTATGGTAAGCAACGCTGTAACAGTTGCTGCTGCTGCTGACCTGCACATGATGTGCACAGACTTAAATATGTTTGCCTGCATGCAAATATATTGGCAGTTCAGCCGAACAGAGGGGCTGAAATTCCCAGGTCATTAGCCACAGCGCGTGCGAGCATGCGAGTCTTCTGGAAACCAACGTTTATTCCTCTTTTCCGGTTTTTCTTCTGGGAAAACCCCTCTCGCCGCCGCTCTCAGCGTACGAAGGCGTAGCTGCCTGCGGAAAAGGCAAGTTTTATGCGGCCCATCGAAGAAGCTCTTCTCTATGGAGTGCAAATGCGTGAAGGACACGAACTAGTGGGCACAATGGCGCGGTCGAGCACAAAAACAGCAAGCTCTCTCTGTCTGCCACGGGCACAGCAGGCGCTGCCTCCATCCGCATGAGACCAAGAATTGGTTGTCCGATGGCTAAACACTTGGCACCACTTGGCCCCTCTGTCTTTTGAAAAGCTGCTTTGAATAGGGCAAGGACTGGAGCCCGTCCTTTGGAGGCTCTACCTTCAGTTCCCATGGCCTCAAAGCCTGCAAATGACCATCGACTGATAGAACACCATACCCTGACTTCGCAACCTTTCAAAACGCCAAGAACTCATAGCAACTGTACCGTCAATGGAAATTGTCTTCTGACTGCTTATACGTGCTGATATTGTGCCTGCCTGCTATCACTAGCCTATTGATTTAATTCCTTTCCTGAGACGAGAGTGAGAGCAGTGCGGATGTTGCAAACCTTTTCCACCTGCAGAATGGTCCAAGAAAGCATGCTGAGACAAGCTTCCTACAGGCAATGACGAGGGGACTGACCGACTGTACACTAATGGAATGGACTGAGCATTTTCTGAGGGCGCTATACACAAGTATTAGTATTATTATTTGTGCTGGGACTCTTTTCAAAAGGTCAAAAAAGTTTCAAAAAGTTCCACTTCAAAAAGGGCCCCTTGGTGCACAAGTGCCACCTTCCCCACCAATGGTCCGAGCAGCCAAGTCGGAATCTGCCTGCAAGCAGTTACCCTCGAGCAGACGGTTGAACGAAAATTTTTAACACGAAAGTAAGAACCAGATTATGATTCCATTTAGAGTTTCCGTCGCTTCGGAAGCTGTGTTACTTATTTTGAATAAAGTATTGCACATGCATCATACGATTAAATCTGAATCTTGGTTCCGCGCACCTAGAAGAAGCGATACAATTGAATCACCTTGCTATCATGGAGGGCATCGACTTCCAGGTTCAGTCACTTGTTCTTTGTCCCTTTATTCTCTGGCTCCAGCTTACCTATCTGTACTACTCTCACACCACACTAGGCATCGTACTACCTAGTTTTCGGACACAAATCGTATAGCTACACCTCGAATGAACCTCAAATACTCTGGAGGCCGCACCAGTAGCTTGTATGCTCCCATATCCCGGAACTCACTTCAGAAAGACGTCACAGGGTCCTCTAACTTCAAATTTGAAAAGATGCATACAACGCATCTGTTCACCACTGCGTTAAGTAAATTATTATGATTCGTTCTTTGTGTGCTTCTGTGGGGTGAAACTGTGTTTGCTACCACTAACAACACGTTTTGCATGTTGACACTGCATTAACATTCTAATCATACCATGCATGTTGACATTGTGAATTCTAAAACTAAAAATTAGAGCAATCTTACTTTACAGCATATCTAAAGTGCCTAGAAAGTTCTCTGAAGGTGCAATACAAATGCATTATTATTATTATTATAACCCACGTTTATGCAGCTCAGAAAAACTCGCCAAAAATCTACTAGGATTAACTAGCAAAGCACTGTGAGACCATATGTTGATCTTGCTATGCTGTGCTCCCAATCGCTGTTTTGACACTACTATTGCTATTCAGACCCAGAACGTGAGGCCACCATCTTACGGGTGGTTATTTTTTCCGTAAATCAAAGCAGGAGCCTTTTCAGTGGAATGAATGATCCGAGCGATCGTGCCAGAAGCATCGCTGCATGGGCGAACCCTCAATAAAATATCTGAACAGCATAAGTAAAGTATAGACAGCCCCAATGCCAAAGGAGAGAGATACCTTTTTCTGCGATCATGGCTATCATTATCGACCTAAACCTCGCTCGAAACCCAGCCTTGTTTGACAGTATTTGACATTACATACGGCCAGCTGCAATTCAAGTCGAGATTTGGTAGAATATATGACCATCGAACGAGATTATCGTGAACCTGCCAGATCTAAATCGAGGTAATAATTTTTCCGTAAAATAACTACCCTAAGATTGGACGCTGTATCTCCGTCAGTAAATCCACAAAGTCATAAAGACCATGTGGGTGTTACGCAGGAGAGTTTTGTATAGCACACTCACAGCCTAAGCGGCTTTCGGTACGCATTCGGTAGCCAACAGACTTCGTCTCACGCAACAAAGAGAAAGTGGGAAGCATAGCAGAGTCAGGAGAGCAGTTGAGGTAGTGAGTAGCATAGAAGTAGCAGTTCAGGACCGCTGAAAAAGATGTGCCATAGTCGGCAGTCGGAGAGTAGATGTCGTTGCGTAAGAATTGTGGAAGCGAGTTCCACAGTCTAGGACCTGCAGAGCTAAAGCTTCTGTCGCCAACTGTCTTTAAGCGGACGAATGGGACAGCTAATTTATTGTCCACACAGGACCTGAGGGCGCGAACAGGTTGAAACTGATGCAGCAGTTCAGCTAGGTACGAAGGAGCCAAGCCGTGGCGGGCCTTGTGGGTCAGCATAAGAACTTTGCTGTATCCTTTGCTCAACCGGCAACCATCCTAGCTCTTCCAGCAAAGGTGACACGTGCTCAAACCGCTGGGACTTGAAGACCAGCCTTGCAGCCATATTCATAGTCCACTGTAGTGGCATAATAGCTTTCTTTGGTAGCCCAGCCAAAAGGGAATTACAATAATCAAGCCGAGACAGAATAAAGGGCAAGTTAAATTTTTTACAAGCCACTGTGTGAGACAGCTCCTAATCTTGGATAGGGATCGGATGTGATGGCTAGCTGTAGAGGCAGTCTTCTGAATGAAGCTTTTGAAATTGAGGCAGCTGTCGAACGCGACACCTAGATTACGAGCACGTGGTGAAGGTCGCACAATAGCATCGCCTATTAGAACAGCAAAGCCTTTTAATCCAGCCACACGCTTAGGGTGTCCTATGAGCAGCAGTTCGGTTTTATCGTCATTTAATTTCAGGAAGTTTTCCAACATCCAGGATCGAATATCGGCAAGGCAAGCATTCAGTTTCTCAGTTGCTGCAGCAGATTCCGACGGTTTGAATGACAAATACAACTGAGTATCGTCAGCATAGAAGTGATATTCTATTCCATGGGCCTTAATCACTTTTCCCAGAGGTTGCATATAAATGGAGAACAGCAAGGGACCAAGTACAGACCCTTGAGGGACTCCACAGGTGACCCTTCTCATGTCTGAGACCTGACCCCCACACGACACGGATTGAACACGATCAGACAAGTATGATTTAAACCACGCCAGTGCTTCATCTGCCAGACCGATCGTTGTTCTCAGTCGTTCAAGCAGAACTTCGTGATCAATGGTGTTGAAGGCAGCAGACAGCTCTAGCAGAGCTAGGGCAGTGACATTCCCGTCGTCGTTGCCACGTAGAATGTCATTGTTAACACGGAGGAGAGCAGTTTCGGTAGAGTGCTGCCTCTTGAAACCTGATTGGAATGTATCTGACATTCCATTATTTTCAATATGTTCAACTAGCTGTCCTATGACAATACAGGTCAGGCTGATAATTGAGAGACTCTAACCAAGTCTGCATTCCTAAGATGATGCACCCTAGACAATGCTGACCCTCTAATAATAATAATGATAATAATACATTTGATACAGTGGCCTAAGAGAACTAAATCTCTTTCTAGTCACTTTACATTGCTGAATCTCTGAAGTAATTAGTTCTAACACCAGATCAAAACTTTCTGGCTGTGTAAAGCTTTAAAATACGAGTTCAGCTAGTCTGCCAATACTCCTTCGTACCTAGATGAACTGCTGCATCAGTTTCAGCCTGTTCGCGCCCTCAGGTCCTCTGTGGACAATAAATTAGCTGTCCCATTCTTCCGCTTAAAGACAGTTGGCGACAGATGCTTTAGCTCTGCAGATCCTAGACTGTGGAACTCGCTTCCACAATTCTTACGCAACGACATCTACTCTCCGACTGCCGACTATGGCACATCTTTTTCAGCGGTCCTGAACTGCTACTTCTATGCTACTCACTACCTCAACTGCTCTCCTAACTCTGCTATGCTTCCCACTTTCTCTTTGTTGCGTGAGACGAAGTCTGTTGGCTACCGAATGCGTACCGAAAGCCGCTTACCTGTGAGTTCGCTATACAAAACTCTCCTTCGTAACACCCACATGGTCTTTATGACTTTGTGGAGTTACAGACGGAGATACATTACATTACTCGTTCCAGTGTCTTTGATAGGAGCGGTAAAAGGGAGGTTGGGCGGGAGTAGCTACTTTTCATGTTAGATCTAGGAACACCAGCACCTGCTCTATGCATTGTGGAAGCAGATTGGTTGGGATAAGGTCTAAACGACTAATTTCAATGTCTTTTTTGATATCTTCTTTGATTGGGACATGAACATCAGTACGAGGTCATGTGTGGCCTCTTCGAATGTAGACATTGAAAGGCTTCGCGAAATTAAGGTACATGGTGCCAGAGGGCATGCCGCCACACTAGGGATGGACTGCCCGATCTTGTCTATCTTGTTGACAAAGAGGAATGAGAATCGACCAGCTAGACTATCAACAAGGATCACTAGGTTAAGAGATAACCCGGGAGCGTTTAAGGAGACGGTAGGTATTGGCATTTTCGGTTCGTGCATTTGTGATCCAAGAATACTTATATAGGCGCTACACTTAGCCGTTGCTAGGATCGATATACGACCTCCGTAATCAAGGTGCAGGTTTTGCAGGTTTCTAGTCAGCTTCTTTCACAGCACGATCAGTTCCGCAGTCGAGTCTGGCTACTTTCAGTTTCCTTAAATTGCACAAGTTCGGGCCTGCTTAGCAAGGATACCGAATTCAAATTTTCCCATGCTTAAGCCATGTTTCGTCTCGATTTGTATTACTCACTACTCGAAGGTATTCCGGCCTGTGCAATAAACGCTTACATTTGGCGCAATAATCTGCAGCCAGGCTGGTCTGTTGAGAGCGTAGCAGTTGTCATACAATATCGACCACTTCTCATCGACCTTCGCTAGCTTCGCCATAAAGCAACGTATCGACTTCAAGATTTCGTCACTCACTTTCAGGACCCTTTATTTTCTTTTTCTACATGTCATCGTTATTTTCTTCTTCTACATGTCATCGTTATTTTCTTCTTCTACATGTCATCGTTATTTTCTTCTTCTACATGTCATCGTTATTTTCTTCTTCTACATGTCATCGTTATTTTCTTCTTCTACATGTCATCGTTATTTTCTTCTTCTACATGTCATCGTTATTTTCTTCTTCTACATGTCATCGTTATTTTCTTCTTCTACATGTCATCGTTATTTTCTTCTTCTAAATGTCATCGTTATTTTCTTCTTCTACATGTCAGAGCCTACATGTCAGAGCTGCGGCCCAACCGGGCTACGAATCATACCAATTTCTCTCCTGACTCAAATCGTCTAGCAATGCCTCGAATCAACGCCAAAACCTCCTAAAGACCGTGCATTTAGTTCGTAGCTCCCAAAGCCTGGAACTCACTCCTAACTTGCGTAACGACATCTCGTGACTTGACCACATACGAACTAAAGGCACAGTCTCCAAAGGATTTGAGGTTTCTACGAGGCATAGGTACACAGTTGCATTCAGAAAAGCGGATGGTACGATGCTTAGCCTGGTGGGTAGTAGATCTGATAGGTAGGCTGGAGCCAAAGAATGAAGGAACCTAAAAGTCAGCTACAAAAACTTGAAGTCGATGCACTTCTTGACTGGTAGCCAGTGCAGGTTGGCAAGAAGCGGCGTGGTGTGGCAACTACACCTCTCACGACAGACAAGCCTAGCCGCTGAGTTTTGCACCAGCTGTAATTTTAGCACAAACCGTATTGACATGCTTTACTTGCATCATTTGTAAAGTGTCTAGTGAGAGTTTAAGTTCTCTGAGGGCAGACATCTTATCGTCACTATTGTTGTCATTATCAATCTGTAGTAACGCTAGTAGTAACGTCAGAAGTACCAAGAGACTGGCCGCCGCAGGCGGTGGCTTAACAGTCAGGTCGAGCCAGGTGGTTGCACGGTGACCGGATGGCGTGGCTAGCCTTTTAGAGAGGCCTCGGAGGGAGGGTCCCCTGAGCCTCAGCCCAGGAGTTAAACTGCTCGCTCCAGGTCGACGGTTCGAGTCAGGCAGTGGGCGATAATGCATTGTCCACTGCAAGTGGTGGAGATAGCCTGAAGGCTCTTCTGCTGCTATATAAAAAGAGGCTGTTAAATTAGGGTGACAAACTCAGCTGCCCTAAGCAACAGCTCTAAAGTCTATCCTAGGTCAGCTGATTTAACAGCCTCATTTATTTTGCTGCAGAGGAGCCTTCGCGGCTGTCGCCATATCTTGCGGTGGACAATAAAGCTTCGCTCAATTTCAGGACTCTAATCCGTGACCCGGGTCATGAAGAGCGAGCACCTTGGCTCCTGGGCTATGAACATCCAGGGACCCACCGAGACACGAATGCTGTCACGTGCTTTGTCACGTGCTTCGGCAACGATTCAGAAAAAACGTACTGGCATCGCGAGTCGCTGAAAACGCCGCCGATGCCCTGATAAAAGGAAGCAATGCAGGCGAAGCAGGATTCAAATAGCGGCTTGCTTCGCCAGCACGGCGCGTTTCTCCGAGCACCATTCCGCCGGCTTCTTTGCAGCGACGAGTTCGCTGTCGAGCGCGTCGGCGACTGCGTTATGGCTCGTCCCTCGCGGTATGTCGATCGCGGCCGAAGTGAATGGCCCATCGAGGCTGCGGCCGCGGCGCCAACGGCGACACTGACGACGACTACGGATAGCGGCGGCTAGTATCCCGCGAGGCGAGACCTGCTTCCTTCACCCGGCGTTAATTGGCAGGGGGCAGCGGCTGTGCACCGAGGCTGCAGCTCCGGAGCTAGTTAACCGCTCGTTAACCGCGCGGTTGCTTGCCAAGTGTCACCTACCAGCCAATAGCAGCTCATCTATTCCTGAGGTCATGCATTGTTTTTAGCAGCTCTGCCTCGTTCAGAATGTGGGGAAATCCCCCGCCCGCCCTCAGCTGAGTTACAACCCGGTCCGGCCTTGGAATAACAATCTTGTTTTTATATTGTCTATTTTAAAAGCTAACAGTAAACATATTTATAGTGTCATAGCAAAGTAAACTTTGCACTGCTGCTGCAATTGCAAACAATACCATATATGGTCGTTGTCACCGCAGCAAAAATTTCAAAATCATGCCTACCAAACGAGCTGGACGGACTTACTCAGTCCGCGGTCCTCGAAATGAGGTCGCACTCACTGTACTGGAAGTTCTGAAAAACTTTAAACTTAAAAAATAACCTTCCCCAATAAGGAATGCAACAAAATAGATATTTTTCATCTGGACGATACAATCTATTGGTATTTCTATGTCAATGAATATAAGATACTGCTAGAAATACGGTACAAAATATGGACCCATAGATACATTCTGCGAAGGCATGCCTCGGGTACCCAACCATGACCACATCCCACAGCTCCATCGGCAGGCCAGCCGAGCTTTCTCTCTCTCTCTCTCTCTCTCTCTCTCTCTCTCTCTCTCTCTCTCTCTTTCTTTCTCTCTCTCTCTCTCTCTCTCTCTCTCTCTCTCTCTCTCTCTCTCTCTCTCTCTCTCTCTCTCTCTCTCTCTCTCTCTCTCTCTCTCTCTCTCTCTCTCTCTCTCTCTCTCTCTCTCTCTCTCTCTAGCTCTCTCTCGCGGGTTTCGTTCTCATGGTGAATCGGACGGCATCCGGCATCATGTTCGCATCCGTCGCAGTCGATCGCCGCTCTCTCTCCGGCGTGTTCCTCTTCTCATCCAGCGAGGTTTGAGGTTGAGTGAGAGCGCGTCACCGCCGCCTCAGCGCACAGGCCAATGCACAAAAGCTAGCGCGCGCTCAGGCGGCGGCATTGCTCCATAATCCAATCCGAGGACGTGGCGCCGGAGATCCATGCAGGTGCGAAACGACTTAGTCTACCGCTCAGAGCGGCTGAGCAGGCGGCACGCCAGCTACGAGTGTCAGGCTGCGAGGGGCCTGCTTAGATCGGGGTGTTACATCCCAGTCGGTGCTTGCATTTTCAACATTCCGCCTCGACTCGTACTCGCTCACTGCTGGCAAGTCCACCGGCCTGCGCAAGCATGTCCGTACAGTGCTGCAAAACTCGGCGGCTCGGCCTGCTCGTAGTCACGTGGTCACACAGTCACTTCATCAACCCGACCTGCACTTCAAGCTGACGTGCACTTCAAGCTGACCTGCACATCAAGCTGACCTGCACAGGCTTCCGATGAAAAAGCGCACCGATTCAAGGTTTGGTCACTCATTTTCAGGTTCGTTCATTTTATAACACAAACCTACCCGTATGAGCTACTCCTAACCAGCCCAGGCCTCGTACCACCGGCTCTTCGGACACAAGCCATTTAGCTACGCCTCGAACCGACCTCAAGTCCTTTGGACACCGTGCCTTTAGCTCGTACGCTCGAAAAGTCAGCAACTCACTCCCAATTGAGGTAACGACCACCCCTACGTGGCGACATTTAAAAAGGAGCTAGAAGCATACCTATCAGTCGCAGCATCTACCGGAATCGCAAGCATTGGCGTTGGAGTGATTATGCACGTTCCGCTGCGGTTGCTATCACTAACCAATCGACACGCTTCCTTTACAACGCGTGTAAAGTGCCAGAAGAGATGTATCTCTCTTAGGGCAGTAAGCACACCCCTCATCATTATATTTTAGTATCGCAACATTTATACTATCTTGCATTAATTAACTTTTTGATCGCCGAACCTCGTCTGTTACGACAGCCCCGCAGAAGCTGTAGGTCTCGCGATCCAGAACGCCAAGAGCAAGATCGCCTCTAAGCTCAGCGACGGCGGCGGTGGCGAGCAGGCCGTCGGGCGAGTTACCAGAGCCTGAGCTCAGGAACGGCGTGGCGCGATAGCTGCGGCGTTAATGCCTCGCATGCCTCGCGTGCCTCGCGTGTCTGCGGAAAGTCTGCTCTGAAGAACTCTCTGCGCGAAGGCGTGCTTGTGGCGGCTCTCTGCTTAGCCCGTCGGGAGCGCGTATTCCGACGCGGCGCCCTGAGCGTAGGCGCGCCTACATTCAAAGATGGTGAGCCGAGGCTCTGCCGGCTAGCGGCGGCGGCTGCGGGAGGTCTCCAGTCCGGAATCATCAGCTGTCTTACCTGCAACCGATGACGCCGTCAGGAGAATCAGGCTACACCACGACAGTATTCCGTCCATCATACCTTGCAAGCTCCGATGAACGTCGAACCGCGGCCGAAGCTGCTCTGCTGCTCGTCCGCCACGTGGTCGCACGGGTCGCACGGGCCGCCCTCTGGTCGCCTATCGGTTTCCACGAGCTGCACGATCTTTAGTGGGCGGTGCATCGTCTTCCGGCAATTACGCAGACTCCTTAATGTTACTTTGACGTTCGGGCAGAAGGCTGCGCTCGGAGACAGACGTTGCCAGATGACCGACCGGCCTAGACCGCCCATCTCGGCGACGCCACAGCGTAGTAATAATCAGGCAGCGGCTGGAGCGTAATTGCCGAAGACGACTCAGTGCGACGGACGCAGAGGCAGCTCGCGCGCGTGCGAGAGCTGCACGCTCAGGCCTCACCGTGCAAGCCCGCGAGCGGTAGGCGCGCGGCCGCCGGAACCCGACGGCGAAGTGCGACCGCGGACACCGACGCCCGCTCGGCCGTGACACCGACAAGAGAGCAAGCAAGCGGCGATCGGCTGCCGGTCGTGTGTGCCGCTACTGAAGCGGAAGCTGAGGCGGAGACGCGACGGGCAGGTTCGAAGGGCTGACGCCGAGGCCCGAGGGAGTGGAGGTGCTGCGAGGGGCTGGATATGTAGCACGTCCATGTGAGAGGAAAACTGAGCGAGAGCGCGAGAGAGAGAGAGAGGAAGTGGGGGAGAGAGCGAGAGAGAGAGGGAGAGAGGGAAAGAAAGCGAGAGAGGGAGAGAGCGAGAGAGAGTGAGAGGGAGAGAGAGAGAGAGAGAGAGAGAGAGGGAGAGAGAGAGTAGGAGAGAGAGGGAGAGAGAGAGGGAGTGAGAGAGAGAGAGAGAGAGAGAGAGAGAGAGAGAGAGAGGGAGTGAGAGAGCGCTCTCGGCGGAGGAGACGCTGCTCGTCTTGGATTTGCAATTGTCGAATTGCGTTACCATGGTCGGCTGCCGTCCGGGCGTCATCCCATGGCTGAGCAGCGTACTGCAGAAGCACTCACACAACTGTACAGCGTCCTTGGAATAAGGAATGAGCATGCATAAATGGAAAAAGAGAGTCCTAACGCTTGCAAAAACGCGAGGAGAAAGAAGGAAAGAGAAGAGAAGGGAAGAGTAAAGAGAGAGAGAGACACATATAGACAGAGCGAGAGAGACAGAGAGATATAGTTAGCGAGAGAGGGACAGGGAAAGATAGAAAGAGAGAGGCAGAGAGCTATACAGAGATGCAGAGAAAGAGAGAGAGAGAAAAAGGAGATAAAGAGAGTGCAAATATTGAATGTAACGTATTTCCGTCGGTAAATCAAGAAGGCCTCCAGGAATACACGCGCCCTATTCAGGTGAGTTTTTTAAGTCGTTGTCAGGAGAAAAGAGGCTTCCGGTGCACCTGTGGTAGCCGAGACTTCATCTCGTGTAAAAAAAGACAGAGCGGGAGAGCATTGCTGAGCCAGGAGGCCAGTCGATAACGTAAGTAGCGTTAAAGTGCAGAGCGTAGTCTCCTGTCGGAAACGAGGTTTAAGATGAATTATTGTGCAGCTAATGGCTACGGCCCACATGCTCGAGCCTGAGACTCAAGGAGGCTAAAACTGGGTCATCAGTTTAGGTCGGTGTGAAAGAGCGAAGCCATGGTTGAACTTGTAGGTCAATGTAAGACTTCCGTTCTTTATCCCATGATCCACAAGTAGTCATAGCAGCTCCTTAAGCAAACAAAACTAGTTGCCTAGTCTCTGAGATTTGCTGGCGAGCATCGCAGCCATATCAATCCCCACCTGCTTAATAGCTTTTTTCTGTAGCCCAGTCATAATGGAATTTCAGTAGTATCGCCTAAACAGAATCAGTAAGCTAGCCGGATTTTTAGCAAGCCACTGTAGAAGGCAGTCCCTAATTTTAATCTAGGTTTAAATGAGATGGCAAGCTGTGGAAGCATTATTATTACAAAAACGTTTTAAATTTAATCAGTTGTCAAGGGGGCTCCTAAATTAAAAGCGCGTGGTGACAGTCGCACTGCAGCATCTCAATTTAGAAGAGCAAGGTCTACTACTCATGCCGCACGTTTGAGGTATTCTATGAGTACGAGGTCGGTTATACCGTCGCTCAGTTTAAGGAGATAGGCCTAGATCTGGAATCCAATGTTTTCTTGGTGAGCATGTAGTTTATCAGTTGCTGGAGTGGATTCCGACGGTTTAAGCGACAAATGCAGCTGTGTTTTCCTAGCATAGAATTGAAAGCCTATCCTAACGGCCGTATACACTTTGCTAAGGGATCAGTGTAAATAGAGAGTAGCAAAGGACCAAGGATAGACCCCGCAAGGCGGGACTCCGCACATGCGACTGGTCTAGTAGCTGAGACTTGACCACCGTACGACAAGTATTGAAAGGGATCAGACAAGTAAGACTTGAATCACGCCAGGACCAGTGTTGGCTAGACATATGGCCGTTCTCAATCGTTCGTGTAGGATATGGTGATCAACAGTTTCAAGCGCAGCTGATGTATAGATTTTCGGAATCGCTCGGCAGAAGTCTTTGGGTAGGAGTTACCGACTGCAACCAATAGTTGCACAGCCCGCCGTCCAGTAGCGAGTATTGGGTACTGGTTGCGACCGATCGAAGCCCGCCCCAACTATTTCTGCTATAACTGTCTAACCGCTAAAGCGTATACTCCCTATGTATTGGCTTGCGCAATGAAAACACCGAGAAAACAGGATTGCACATTAGTTACCTGCCGCGTATTTGCTCTCTGGCAAGTCTACGCGCAAGCGAAACTATTTGCATTGGAGGGTAATTTTAGAAAGCCGGTCTAATAAGTCGGCGGCGACGCGGCCGATGACGACTTAGCAGAGCGGAGCAAAGCTCCCCGCGAGGCGAGACCTGCTAGCTTCGCCCGACGCTAATTAGGGCGCCCGTACTCGCCGTGCACTAAAACTGCAGCTCTGGCGAGCCGGAAGCCGTCTCCGGTCACCGCGTGATTGGTTGGTCAAGTGTCTCCTCCTACCAGCCAGTAAGCGCCGATCTCTTTTCCGGCAGCTACGCCTGCTGCGGAAGAATGTGGGGAAAGACCCTGCTCCGCCGGTCCGCGCCCGTTCTGGCAGGACCGGCAAGCGGCCACTGGCGGCGCCCACCCACGACCGCACCCCGCGGCTCCGCCAGCCGGCCTTGCGGAACTACGTCTCTCTCTCTCTCTCTCTCTATCGCTCTGTCTCAGTCTCTCCGTCCTAGCGGTGGGGGGGGGGGGAGGGGCTCGCTCTCTTGGCGAATCGCGCCGCAGTGGTGGCAGTGGTGGCAGTGGTGGTGTCCGTCGCCATCGATTGCCACCGTCTCTCCGGCGCGTCCCTCCTCTCACCCAGCGGGGCACGGAGTTGAGCGAGAGCGCGTCGCCTCCGCACGTTGACCAATTCGGAGGAGCTAGCGCGCCCTCAAGCGGCGGCAACGCTCGTGATTCCGACCTGTGCTGTCGGGCTAGGCAATGTATCACCCGCTCTTCTGACTTCAGCCGTTAAGATATACATCGAACCCTTTGCACACTGCGACTAAATTTCGTACTCCCCGAATGCTCGGAACACACTCCGAACTGAAGTCGCGACAGATCCTGACTTGGAGACATTAAAAAACAGCTACTAAAATACCTGTTCCTCGAAGCATTTACTGAGATCGTGTACATCGACCTTGGAGTACTAATGCTAAGTCCGCTTCGGTTGTTATCACTGTGCAATTGACACGCTTCCTTTGTAATACGTGTCACGTGCCTGAAGATATTTACCGC